>CAWUFW010003343.1:85000-537500 GCA_963921515.1 Calotriton arnoldi | reverse complement strand
GCAATTACTTATTGCTCTACAGCAGCCTTTTGGGCCTGTGAAGTCAGTCACTTTGGCCAGATGGGTTAAATGGTTGTTGTCAGAGGCAGTTATAGGACACTTCATTATTTGGTGCACATTTAATGAGAGGTGAAATGGCCTCCAAGTTAGCACATCAAAGAATTTTCAACTCTATTAAGGATACGGAGGCAAGGATTATCCCGCCTGTTTGTATCTTATTAAATTTGAGTTGTTTACTTAATGAACCCGATATGTTCAAGTGCATTGTTATTCCTAAAATACTGCCCACCCTTGCTGTTATAGGGAAAAGATTTAGTGATATTACATACGGGGTATATTTTTCCCCCACAGGCTCAGATGGCAAACAAGGTTGAATGCAGGAGTTTCGGACGTAGTTTTGGTTGATACTTTCCAGTTTATTCAGGGAGTTTTGACTTACCATCGCAGGAAACAATCAGATGACATAATCCATGAGGTTGAAGATCAGTGATTGACATTAGCAGGTATTTTCCAGATCATTGTTTGTTGCAAAGGTTATGGTTCTGTTCTGGATAGGAGTCTAGCAAAGAAAGAGAAAGGACAATGGGGACAGCAGGTCTTATATGCCCTCCAGAGCCCGGATTGGTGGAAAGGGTGCTCATGTCATAGGGTGGATCATGGGAAATGAAGTTTTGTGCAGTTTATTGTGATATTTACTGTAACTTGATTGGCGGATGTGTTTTGCAGTAAAGTAAGAGACGTATAATCCTCGCCTCCGTCTCCTTAATAGAACTGAAAATTCTTTGACGAGCTAGCTCTAAAAAACAATTTATTTCCATTAAGGGGCAGCTAACAAAAATAATCTATTTTTCAAACAGTGTTAGGTTTTTTCCCCTGTTCTGTGTTTTCAATGATGCAAGGCTATTAGATATCTGCACAAAGCACTTCATAACATGCCCACATGTGCCTCTGAGGAACCGGCTGAAGAATAGTTTCAATTTTGTTCTCTGCAGGAGCAGGTCAGGGCATCTCAGTGTCATAGCTGCAGCTATGTCCATGCCTTTTCATATTTTACAGCCTGTTTGCCTGCATAGGACAGACTCTGTTCTCACTGCAGGTATGCAGTTCTGACAGGCAAGACGTGGACTTCCTCCAAACCTGTTCCCTCCTAAAATTATCATTGAGCAGAGCACGAGCACTGCGACCCACCTCTTATCTGTGCAGCATGCTTTGTTAGCTTGCTGGGATATGATGCGCACACACAAAAGTATCTAATTTGATTATTAACTTATAAGCAGTGGTTAAAGAGTTTAAACAAATGTATGGGACTATGATCCTGAACACAATGGGGAAGGGTCAGACACTTACCTAAAACAAACAAAATATTTGGGAACTATTTTGTTGGCCTTTCACCTACAAGTAACTGTATATAGCACGTAATGCACACACCTTAAAATGACAAATGCAAGTTAGATTCATCTTTGAGGAATGCATTGATCTGCTAGGAAAACCCAGCTGGTTAATGCAATCACTTCAGGTTTCTGTCTGTGTAGCCGGAGGTTCACCGATCTGAATCCTGGTTGGTGCACTGGGAAATAGTATTGTGCATCTATAGTTCTATGAGGGCCCAGCCTGACAAAAAGCACTATGAATGCATGTCAGGAGTTTAAACACTGTATGACACACTGTATAAAATAGGCTGCCACAATAAAAATAAAAAAATGTATTGCATGCAGTATAAAAGGCAGATGAATGCAGTATAAGATGAGTTGCCACAAAATGAGCAAAAAGATTAAGTGTTTACTGTGCGTTCCAATCAATGTTATATTACTATGATTGAAAAGATTGGCAATGGCATAAAAGTGTGATAACGGGACGGTGAAGGTGATACAGAGGGAGGTTAGGACAGAGCGAGATGACTAGAGTGACGTGATGGCAGAGAAGCAGGAGGGTGATGGCAGAGAAGCAGGAGGGTGATGGCAGAGAAGCAGGAGGGTGATGGCAGAGAAGCAGGAGGGTGATGGCAGAGAAGCAGGAGGGTGATGGCAGAGAAGCAGGAGGGTGATGGCAGAGCAAGCTAAGTGACAGGTCAAGGTAGAAGGAGTGGTGACATAACAGGAATGGCATGGGAAGGTGATGACATGACTGGTGGAAGGGAATATCACAGGAGGTGCTTGCTGAGGATGGTGATAAGTGGGATGGTGATGATATAGGAGGGTGATGGCAGGGTAGGTTAATGACAGGAGACTAACTTTTTCGGGGGCTTTAAACTATGATAAACTAAGGGACATAAGTAAAATAAAATACCAAAATATTGCTGCAAAAAAATGCAAATTTGTGCAGCACAGTTTCAATGTTTGTGCCACAAAACACCGGGGGTCTTAAATAGAGAAGTGCAATATTCAGCAACAGGGCTGAAACAACATATTGCTATATACTCAAGCAGGAATACAGTAATATTCTTTGGCCCAATCAAACCTTGCAAATGCACATCTCTGGGTGACATCTTGAACCAACGGGGTGTAAAACTCAAGTGACTTAGTCCCATGTGGTCCATTTACCTGGTCCATTGTCTTAATAATTACGACTCATTATTCCTTTTTTCTAAAAAGTGGACCCACCAAAGCATCCCAAAAAATACTTGTTTAGCAACTATCCCAAGGAGAATCTAAAATGCAATGGACTTGGGAACTCAATCAAAATGTAGTAAATAAACGATAAGCATTAACGAATGTTAAGAGCATACATTCGTGCAGGTAAAGGTGTGAAAATATACAACTCAAAACGTGTGTATGTTTATAGAGGAACGATTAGTTTAGAAGCTGGAAATGCGGATATACAAGCATTTCATCCAAAAGGCTTTGGCAGAGAATACGTGTCTAATCAACAAAGAGAAGCAGTAGTTTCCATATGACAAAACATAAAAATACAGTCAGGGAGAGCGCTATCGTGGGGGTTGCCACTTAAGACGTGCAGTGTCATAACAGATCCCAGTTAAGAAAATACCTAAAATTAACCAAACGAAGGCAGTAACCACGTATTTTAGGAGATAATGTGAGAAATAGATCGAATCAGGATATATAGTTTCCACACAGACACACACACCATACATACACATTACTTGTATTCAAGTGAAAAACACGACTGAGTAGTCCGAAAAGAGCGTGTTAAACATCAGCGAAATCATTTTATAAATACAGGGAACTTGGTTTCACGCAAATAATAATGCACCCAAGCTTCCCGTGATAGCCTCGGGAGGTTTAGGAGTCATCCAAGACGGCCAAAATCAATTTCCATTCCACTGTCATTACTGGGATAGATTTACCCCCAAAAAACTATTCGGAACCATAAGTGGCAAACCAAAAAGTTACCGTGGGTGGGGGTTCCATAACCGTGACAAGAGGAGTCTCATTTAGTGAGATCTCAAGGTATACATAAGCAGGATATAATAAGTAAGGATGCCTAAAAATCTCCAACAATGTATGCACCAATCAATTAATAGGGAGTGACAAATTAACAGTGACAGGTTCTGAACAAGCGCAGACACAGGTAAGACTTCACGGCAATAGGTATCATTTTGGTGGAAAATATAGACAATTGTCAGCCTAAGGCCTAAACAGTAGCGCACTCGGAGTTAAGACCTGCATTTACGTTCACTTAATCCTCCGCTCAGTGACAGTATCACGTGACCAGCTACAGGGCACCTACACCCAGAGCAGGGTACTCTAACGTCATAGCACCCTGAACTGAAATGCATGCCGTGCTGCTGGAAACAAACGCGCTTCCTGCATCTAGCTGTTGGTTGCACGAAGATCATAGTACACAAACCTTACATGTTTCGTTTGGGCCAGGCCATAGTGATGATAAACTACGGCAGACTATTTCAGGGTCTCAGCATGTTAATAAGACTGTGCTAAGTAAGCGACCGAGCCAGAGACAAATCAATAATGGATCAGTTCCGAATGACAGGGAATGCCCAAGCAAGGATTCACAATAAAGCACTTTTCAGACTTAAGTGACAGGGGTCGGCAGTGACATGGGCTCAGAGTGCAGCTCTGGCAGTGCGGTGTCATTTCAGCCCGCAGGTCGGTGGGGTGCGGCGTAGTCACATGGCTCTTTCTTATAAGACCATATAAGCGATGCTTTCGCACTCACTTAGCCAGGGTGAGGAAGGCATCCGTCCGCTCCGTCTGCGAGGCCGAGTCGTCCTCAAGGATCTCCAACAGGGGCTGCAGGTTGGGGTCCTCGGCACGCGTCATCGTGCCCCAAGAACCTGCAGAGATGATGCAGCGTTTCAGCGGCCCAGAGACACCAACAAGGAAGGGTGCTGGTCCAGGGATCGGCAAACTGAAGCCACGCAGGGAGGCAGAACAGAAATACGGTCTGATCTGCCAAAGTCAGGCGTTTGAGCTAAGAGCCTTACGGTGTACATACAGCTGGGGGGAAATCCTGCCCCTTCTGCGCCGGCAGTGTCTGGGCCCGAAGCAGTTAGAGAGTCAATGCTCGGCGGGAGTCTGTGGCGGGAGCTGCAGCTAGCAGGCGCACTTTTCGCGGGTCCTGCGCTCAGATCTCCCAGCCTCGCCTCTTTTTCCCCGCGCTCTGAAGCCTCCTCCCCATTCTCCGCCCGGCTAAAATGGCGCCGCGTGACAGAACGTGTGCAGTGAGCATAATCGAGACAAGAACGCATCGATGGAATGTTACAACAATCGTTGCCAGGCACACTTTGGTTAGCAAGCGCAACCTCTTCACAAAATAAGCTCAAATGACGCAAAGCTCACTTAACGACATGGACATAGAAGAGACTGTTCAAGTTTAAACCCTTGAAAAGTGTTAAGACAGGGGTGCAACTAGACCCGAACTTGGGAGGGGTGGGGAGCAGCGGTAAAACTCCCAGGCGGGGCTGGCTCCTGCGCTGGTGGCGGCCGATACGATAGTCTTTTTTGGCGCTCTCCTCCCACATAACCTCCTTCTGAACCATGAATTCCCTCACTACCACTGTCCAACAGTGCACCTCAACTCTCCATATAGCCAATTTCTGAGATTCATTTTTTTTTTATAGTGCTACTCATAGTACACTAACATTCAGTTCTGTGATCTGCATTGTACACTTCATTGCAGCAGGCACATTAACCCTTTGCGCTACTTTACCATGAGCCGAAACTGCCACTAGGCAAAATTCCTAACTCTCACCAGTAGGAACATTAATCACCAGGGTTATCTTGACATTTTTATTGTTGCCTGATCCACACGGAAATACATGTGCTTTTAAACCCAAAAATATTTTTAAACACTGTGCACCCCTCCTCCCCCCACACTGCCCCCCCACAGTCAACTCAAGGTGCGGTTCCACTAGTCGCACCGCCCTGAAGCCAGTTCTGCTCCCAGCAATGGGGCAGGACAAGCATTTCCAGAAATGGGCCAGAGCTAACCTCATAGCTGTTGTATGAGGAAAAAGATCTATGTAAGTTGTCCGGTGTGATACTTCCCCCAAATTCCAGCAAGCAAAACAAGTTAACAGATTTCTTGTAGATGATTTAAGGGAGAGTAGACTTCTTCCCTGAGAATTTTTGGAAACTCTTGGGATCAAAGCAGCTAAAACGCCAAAGACTCTTATAGGACATTCATGAAATATTCCAGTACTTTCATGGTACACCAGAGAAGCCTGGCCTTTCCTAGGAGTCGATCTCGTGTTTTTTCAAATATCTTAAGTCAGAAATTGCTTTCACTATACCTAGGTAATTTTTTCATGGGTGAGCCCCTTAGGCCACGGAGTACATTCAATATGACAGTGTCAGAAATTTACCATGGATACTTCAGCCAAAGTCACGGGTACCTCTAAAAAGTCCCTCTGGTATACAAGGGTCAGCATTTTGCTCCCTATAAAATCAGTACAGGAAATCTTATGCCAAGAGCTACTTCAAATATCAGTTCGAACAATTTGCTATGGATCCACCCCATATGCTAAGAATTAAGTGCATCATGTGAGGGCCTTCAGCCAGGTGTGGTGGTGCGTGTTGTGTCTCTGCCTCTGGGTATGACTGGGCTAGCGGCTTTCTCAGTTAGACAGTTTGAGTACCCACAACCAATGATGGTGTCTTAATAGAAGCATGTCAGGGCCTGCAGTTTGCCATAGGTAACACCTTCCATCCATATAGTATTAGTGCCCTTGTTCATAAGGCAAGAATAACCTCCAGTGTTCCAGGCCAGCAGCACACTTGCATGCATAACACACATATACTCACACATTCTCTTACACACACATTCTCACTATATCTGTTGAACTCTTTCGTACATTTGTACTCTGTCACACTCACACACAGACATACTGCCACTCACACTTCTATTAGTCAATCTGCTTTTATTGTGTTAGAAAAGCATCCCCTGCTGCTTCTGCTCTACCTGGCTTGCCTTTTAGTGAAGCTTAATAAAAATATATTCTGTATACGCTATTAAAAAAAATATATATATTGCCATATCAATGTTTGTTACAAGTATGATGTGAATTGGAAATTGGGGGGACCGAGTTGACTGCAGTCTCATTCTATGGCCCTAATGTTGATGATCCAGCTTTTATCTATAAAATACAGGCCAAATTGATAGGAATCACAACTCCAATGATAGTTGGAGGTGATTTTAATGTCCTTCTCAATCCCCTACAGGATAGATCCAATCATAGCTACTATGTAGGTGCCCCTCGTATTCGTCGGGCAATGATTGATATGATCCATGATCTTGGGCTTGTTGATGTATGGAGGGCAAAAAAGGGTGCAGTATCAGGTTTTACCTTCTTCAGTAAGAAATGTGGTCATTCTTCTAGAATTGACTATATTCTTACTGATAGGCTGGGTCTAGAGAATCTGTTAGATATCTCTATTCTTCCAAGTATTCTTTCGGATCATGCCCCCATTTCTTTTTTATATTCAGGAAAAAAGCAAAGTTTAAATCCTAGATGGACATTTAAAAGGGCAATGTTGTCTAACTCCGAAATAATCAGTGCCCTTAAAGCCTCTACAATGGAATATTTTGCAATTAATATAGGTTCGACATCTTTAGATTTTGTCTGGGACGCATTTAAAGCGCATTTGCGTGGACAGTCTCACAGTCTGATTTGTTCCAAGAACAGGGAAGAGGCTTTAGAATTCCAGAATCTGGAAAGGGAGATTTCTAGGTTGGAAGGAGAAAGAACGAGTTGTTCCCAGACAAATCTGACGCAAGTTCTTAATGATCTTGAATGCCTGCGTCAGGAATACAGGGGGAGGTTGGATCAAAAGATAAAGGCCCAGTGGTTAGCCTGTAATATGCAAAACTACGAGTATGGTGAAAAGGCGGGTGCCCTTTTGGCTTGGAAGGCGAGGGGGGACCGTGCTAAAAATAATATAAGCGAATTGGTCATAGATGAGAGTGGGGCAACCTCTTATAAACAGGAGGATATGCAAAAGTGCCTCCTTGCCCTGTTCTCTGATCTATATAAAGAAGAGATAACACCTAGCCCCGGGAGTATTCAAAAGTGGCTTCAAAGTAAGGCACTACCGGTACTATCAGAGGACAGCCGAATTGCTCTGGATGCTCCCATCTCTGAGATCGAGATAAAACTTTATATAAACAAGATTAAGAGCAACAAGGCTGCAGGGACCGACGCTCTTCCTGGGGAGATCTATAAAGTCCTTCAGGATGAGCTAGTTCCTAGACTGTGTGAACTATTCAAATACGTCTACAGTTCGGAAGGTAGAGTCCCTAGTTCCTGGAAGGGTGCCACGTTCGTGCTTATTTTGAAGCCAGGGAAAGATCCCCTTAAAGCCGATTCATATAGACCAATCTCCCTGCTTAATGCTGATTATAAGATCTTCATGAGTATTTTAGCGGGGAGATTGGTCAAGTTAGCACCGCAGTTGATTAATGTCGATCAAAAGGGCTTTATCCCAGGGAGGTTTATTCAAGAGCAAACTCTGCAGTTGATAGGCAGTATAGATCTAGCGGTAGTGCGGTCGGAGCCCTTGGCAGTGGCAGCATATGACGCAGCTAAGGCATTCGACCGGGTCTGTTGGGTTTTCCTTTGGGAAACCCTTAAGACAATGGGATTTGGTTTAACCTTTATACAGACCCTGATTAGATGCTACGAGGGTGCCTCTGCAGTTATCCTGCTAAATGGTCTCCTAACAGCAAGTTTTAATATATCAAGGGGAACAAGGCAGGACTGTCCCATTTCGCCCTTATTGTTTGATATTTACATCGAGCCTCTCGCTCAAGCCTTAAGATTGGATGATTTAATCACTCCTTTTCAAGTCCAACATTATAGCAGTAAGTTAGCTCTATATGCGGACGATTTGTTGATTTATACCAACAACCCAGTCGAGGTATTCCCAAGGGTGGAATCCCTTTTGAAGGAATTTGGTCTGTATTCAGGGTATTTGGTCAATTCTTCTAAGACGGAGGTAATGTGCTGGAACATCAACAATTGGGTCGGAAAGGTGAGCAAGGAATTTAGATACCTAGGGATAATCATAGTTAAAGATTTGGATGATATTCCTCAGATCAGGGGCGTAGCTAGGCCTTAGGCTGCCCGTGGCGGCCCCTGCGTTTGCCGCCCTCAGCAAAATTATAGAAGAGCGGGGGGGGATGGGGGTGGTAGCGGCCGATTCTTGCCGCAACGGCCGCAGGTAAGAGCGGGGAAAGGGGGGCCGGCTGCCGCCTCAAAACTCGTGCCGCCTGGGGCGGTCCGCCCCCCCTAGCTACGCCACTGCCTCAGATTAATTTGAAGAAGGTATCTAAAGAAATTGACCACCTTTTTGCAAAATGGCAGAATTTACCTCTGACTATTTATGGCCGGGTCAATCTTATAAAGATGGTTGTTCTGCCAAAATTAACATATTTGTTTAGCACTATCCCCCTTGATTTCCCCAGTAAGGCTATCAGTAGAATCCAAGGCAAAATAGGAAGTTTTATCTGGTCTAATAAGAGTGCTAGGCTATCCTGGAAGAAGTTAAGACGTAAGCTACTGAAGGGAGGTTTAGCTCTCCCGGATTTGCTTTGGTATTCTTTTGCTTTTCAGTTTAAAAATATACGGTCACTGCTTATTACTTCTCCTGAAACTAACTGGGGGAAGATATTGGGCGAGATGGCTCCGTTAGAAGGGGGAGGACTGGCCTTTTTGTATAAGTTTGGGGCTCCTAGGTTTTTTAAAAAGGTTCGTCTAAAAGTCTTAAAACAGCTCTTAAAGTTTGGTATGGGGTTAGAAGGAAATTGGGGATTGGCTATTATTCTGATTTTGCTCCCATATGGGATTCTCCTGGGCTACCCATATGGTTGGAAGATAGCCTTGCGTTGCCTATTAAAAATGCTGGCATAGTGATCTGGTCCGATCTTATTTCATCAGACGGAGTTCACCCATGGGAGGTCTTAAGATCAAAAAATAGGAAGCTCCTTTTCAAAATTTAAATATTTACAACTGTCCTGGTATACAGCTGAGAAAGAAAATATAGGTGGAAATTGGGAAATCGAGCTTCGTCTTCAAAACCCAAAACCCATAAAAAAGGAGGTCGGGTATTGGTATAAGAACTTATTGGACGCTGACGTTGTAGACCTCCCTCCACACTACTCTGTTTGGAATCTGTCAGTCCTGGACGGTATAGCTGTTGATTTATATGGTCTTTCTCTACAAATATTATATAAGTATGTTAAGCCAGCATCTCTCAAAAAGAATCACTTTTATGTTATAAACAGACTATACTATACCCCCATGAAAATAGCAAGATTTGCTCCTCTCTCCTCCTCGAAGTGCCCAAGATGTGACTTCACCGCGACGGAGGATATTCACATATTTTTTGAATGTGCTATTCTAAGAGGTTTCTGGAAGAATGTGGAGTGTGCTCTTGGAGCAATTTTTAAAGTAAAGTTGAATATGAATCTCCCACTAGTTATATTTGGTATGGATAATGGCCTGACAAATAGGTTGTCGGCAACACAAAAAGGCTTGTTACTCTACCTGATCCTTATTGCCCGCAGGGAGATATGTAAACTTTGGAAATATTCTAGGCCCCCCTTATATGAGAGCTGGTTGAGTGCTGCATTTGGTATGGCTCGTTTGGACCAAAATCATTTGAATGACAGTAATTCTAACATCTGGGCATCGTTACTATTATGGGGTAATGAAATGCGGTTAGTCCAATGCCCTTTGGTCCAATGATTACACCAAGCTTTATACAAAGAAGCTGGCTTGGTTAGGCCTGAAGCCAATGCAGTAGTAAAAGGCCGGGGTGCCCAGGTTGGATGGTAGCCTTTTGCTTTTTTCTGCAGACGCTTTGGTGAGATGAGGACTAAAAAAAAATAAACAAGTATGATGTGAATGAAAAGTGCACTTCTTTAAAATAGCTGAAAAGGGCTTATTTTTGATTTCATGTGTTGCAAGCGGTTACAGTATTGGAAATGAACTAATCCATGTTCTAACATGTGATAGCACAGCATCCAACTGATCTTAGGAAATGCTTGACTTCTTTGGCAACCATGGATTTTACCCAGTAACATTTTGCATTTTTGGGTTTTTGAGACCGAACTTACAATGTAAAAAAACCCGACATGTCTCAGAATGAAGCATTGTGGTGAATGGAAAGCCAGGAAGGGATACAGGTGTCACACGATCCTCAATCCAGCACCATACCCCAAAGCCTCAGCCCTAGTCTCTCTCCTTGTACCATCTCACATTCAGATTTCACTCTCCCCTCTTTTACCAGACCTGTTGTTGCAGATGGAATTAATTATTCATCTTGTACTATGGAAAGAGCAGGTATTCTGTGGGTCCCTTTCTAGAAATATGTATATATTCATGAGAGTTGTGTAATTTTTATATGTGCAGAGAAAGGTGTGCTCATCTAAGTGCTGGGTGATGGTGAATAGTGTGAGTGAGTGCTGCATGAGTGGTGCGAGCGTAGGGTGAAAAATGTGCTGATGTGAGTGACGGGTGAGCTGTATGAATGCAATGTAAGAGGAGGGCCCATGTGAGTGTCAAGTAAGAGGAGTGTGTGCAGAGCGGGAGGAGTGACTACAGGGTGGTGTGAGCGGTGTAAATGCAGGGTGAGTGGTGTGCCTGTGTGAGGTGCAGGGTGAGTGGTGGGAGGAAAGGGTGATCTGTGAGAGTGACTGGTAAGTGCATGGTGAGAGCAGTTAGTGCAGAGTGAGTGGTGTGTCCCTATGAGTTCTGGCAGACTAAGGTTTCTGTGTGCAGGCAGGGTGAACAGAGTGCCTGTATGAAGTCAGGCTGAGTGGTTTGTCTCTGTGAGTGCAGGGTGAGATGAGGAAGTGCAGGGTGAGATGAGGAAGTGCAGGGTGAGTGGTGTGACTCCAGGGTGAGTGCTGTGCTTGTTTGCATGGTGTGAGTGCAGGGTGAATGCTGTGCCAATGTAAGTGAAGGGTGAGCTGCGTGAGTGACAGGAGGGCCTATATGAGTGCACAGTGAGCGATGTGACACTGTGAGAGTAGGGTGAGAGGAATGACTGCAGGGTGAGCGATGTGACATATGAGTTTGTATGCCAGTGAAAGTGCAGAGTGGGAGGAATGAATGCATGGTGAGTGATGTGCATGTTTGAGTGAGATTGCAGAGTGAGCAGTGAGAGTAACAGGTGAGTGAAGTGTCACGTGAGTGCAGGATGAGTAGTGTGTTCGTGTAAGTGCAAGGTGAAAAGCATGAGTGCATGGTGAGTGGTGTGAGTGCAGTGTGATCACTGTGAGTGCAGGGTGAGCGGTGTGTTTAGTGGACCGCAGAGTAAGTGGAGGGAGAACGGCGTGAATTCATGGTGAGGGGCATGAGTGCAGTGTGGTCACTGTGAGCGCAGGGTGAACTGTGTGCTCATGTGAGCGCAGCGTAAGAGGAGGATGAACGGTGTGAATGAGGGTAGCAGTGTGAAGGCTGTGTGATCGCTGTGAGTGTAGGGTGAGTGGTGAAAGTGACAAGTGAGTGGAGCGTCATGTGCATGCAGGATGAGCAGTGTGCTTGTGTGAGTGCAGGGTAGGAGAAGGGTGAATGGAATGAGTGTATGGTGAGCAGTGTGAGTGCTGTGTGATCGCTGTGTACAAACAATTGGTCCTGAACCTTTCTTTTCACAAAGAACACACGTTATCAAAAAATTGTCACTTAAAGATTACTAAGTGCATGCATACGGTCAACACAAGGTAGAATAAATCTCAGTAAAGAATTTCAGATGTGCAACACCCTGATTTTTTAAAAAAGACATATCTTTATTAGTCAAGGATTTAGTTCAACAAATGGTAGACACTCTACCATACCTCTGATTTTTGAGAAGGAGGGTTGCTCCAAGAGAGAGTGCAAAAAGGGTGGTGCTCAGGTGTGAAGTAAGAGAAAATAGAAAACGGAAAAGATCCAAGGGATTCAAAAGAAACAGTATTAAGATTGTTTTTGAAACCGACTGATAACAGAAATCAGTCCAATGAGGCCTGTCCATAGATGTTATTAATATACAATTCGTAACTTTAGTATAATTTATACACTAAACAGAGAATTATCATCTGTGACAAGGGCAAGAAGGGGGAAACGTGGTCCAGGCCTGTAGGGGGTATGCGTCGATGTTTCGACCCGACTTAGGGGCATAGAGGGTATCTGTGTCCTCAGCCTGTGGGTCTTCTTCTGGACGGGGTGGGGAAGAAGCGACCTGTCCAAGGCGAGTGGGTCTGCTCCTGGGGTGGCCACCCGCACATCAGTTGCGGTCTGCTTAGTGGCCTGAAATCAATTTAAAACTCGCGGATCCTTAAGTAGAATGTGGAATTGAATCTCCATCCGCACAATCATTGCGGTGTAAGCTCAAAGTATAGGAATTCTTGGTTGCAAAGTTAAATCTTTTAAAGATGCAGATCAATCAGCCTCTTATCCTTCGGCAGCCTGGCCCCAAACGAGGTATTCACATGGCGCGCCATTGTGAAAAGAAAGGTTCAGGACCAATTGTTGTTTGTACTAATTGATACCCAGGTCCCAGGACTTCGATTGGGTTACCCCATTTTTCTATAATGGTGTGATTGCTGTGAGCGCAGAGTGAACGTTAAAGTGAAGGGTGAGAGCTGAGAATGAGGAGTGAGTTGACTGAATGTAGGATGTATTCCTAGACACCTGGAGTAACTGAGCATTGTACTGACGGCAGACGTTGGGTTTCAGATATAAGCTAAACTATTGCTATTATGGCATCAATTAGGGATGGAGGGTGGAGGAAATAGATAATGTGCTGATCCTGCAACAAACGTTCAGTCTCCTGATTAGGGTTGCAAGCTGATCAGATTTCTACCAGCACCACTGGTGTTTTGATGTCCCAGCCAGTGCAAAAATAAGCAAAATCACCCAAAGCAGGTACTTTTAGCACTTATCTGTGCATACTTCAAACAGCATAAATAGACAGCACTTTTAAATGTGCTCCAGGGCTGCATTAATGGATACGCAGTTTTTGCCACGACACTGGAATTGCCAGGTGTCTTTACCTGCCGGGAGTTGATGGTGCCAGACATCAACCGATCTTGGGTTGGCCATCCATTTAAAGGTACCACATTTGAGGTGCTTGGTGTGGTCTATCACGGTTAATCAACCAGAACACCACGTTTAGTGTCCTGATGAATTGCCGCTAGATCAATCTGATACATAGGCAAGAAACATGTCGACCACATGAAGTTGAGCGCAATATCCTGACGCATTATATCAGGAATGCGCCACTCTATATTTTTTAACCAGGTTGGAAGCCAGATTCATTAAAATTATTTTGTTTGGGCTTCCACTTCCTGTTTTAACCCTTGCACGGTCCATTGACCTCCACTTAGCACATCTACACCTTTAGGTCCCTCACACCCACAGCACCAAACGGCAAGGAATAAAAGATCTCCACCAAAGAGCCCCTCATAGAGAGCCCGTCAGGTATTGCAGCGCCGACCTGACGAGGAGCAAGCCCTATGATGAAGAATGACACCTAGCTGGTTGGGTGTGTGAGGGGCTCTAATTCCGAAAGGAGGGATCACCCTTTCCCTCTGTTAATAAGGGACAACCTTCTCTTCTCAACTGACCTCGCTCCCCTTGCCCTACCAGGAACTGCATACCTTCTTTTGTTTGACTTCGACTGGGCATGTATGCTGGACCTTGAAAAAGCCCCATGTCCCCTTTTTTGGTTTAAAAATGTAATATAGACATAAATGCATAGCACATTGTCAGAAATCAGAATCATTCTAAGCCATCAATACAGTAAATCATTAAAAGAATGGACAACTAATCAGTCAAAGTCCCTAAAGTCTAAGGAAAATCTCTATCGGGTTCAAAAGGAACACTGACAGCATCTCTGGAGGAAAAGGAAATGTCTTACATAAATCAGACAGAGTCCCAGGAGGAACATAGAAATGTCTCTCTAGATTACAATAGTCTGAATCACAAAGGAAACCAACAGCATCCCTAGTGGAAAGAAAAGTCTCTTGCTTACCCCCAAAATGAAGGATTTGTTTACACATTTTTGCATAGCAAGTGAGTTGAAATGGCAGATTCAGCATGACATAATCACAAATATCACAACATTAACCAATTAAAAATAAACACGTCACAGGTTTAATAAAATACCTTTCACCCTCTTCTATGTGCGGGACCCCATCAGCTCCCATTGCTGTCCAGAGATGCATTTCACATTATGTTTCATTTACTAAACATTAAGTATTTTTAACTAGGCAACGTCAGGAAGCTACAGCCAGAAGAACCGACCATCAGAATTTATTACTTCACATAGACAGAGAAATGTTTCATTCACAGTACATGAGCTCGAGGAAAATAACAAACTATGTCACAGTGTCCTGTGCACTCTGCAAATACTCCAGAAGCCATGAGGAGAGAATACATTCAGGGGGGCATGATTGGGAGGGGGAATGAGCAGGAGCAGTTTAAACAGTTCATCAGAAACAACATCCATTTTACTAAAATAGGAAAATGTGGCACAACTAAAACACGCTAATAAACACACTTCTATATCATTTAGAAAACGTATTTTAAGTGCAATATTAGTAATACATCAGTTACGACCAGAATGAAATTCATTATAATTTGTTGCACAAAATTGGCCATTTTAAAAATCTACCACAGTATTCCCCCCTCTGATTATCTCTTATTCATAAAATACATTAATACATCTTTATTATTCAGCCATTAGTTTGTGGTCCTCATCCTCATCTGCTTTTGAGAGTTTTCTTCTGTCACCATCTGGTTGTAGACATTCTCCTTCATATACTCTAGCTCCAGCTCATATGAATCCTTTTCTCTTTTTCAACCTATTACCTAATAACACACTGTAGTGCTAGAGGCACTCTTGTGGTCTGACACCCTGTGATGACCTTTGACTACCATTATTTTAATTGACTTTGGTGTGTTATTTTATCCTAGCCCGAATGTACGATGTCCTGCATATGCCCTGTTTCTCTTAAAAGTTTCTTTCTTATAATCTTGCAGTCTTTCAGTGGGAGCTGTCACAGAGTAGAACAGCCTTGCCAAGAACAGAACGTGTGGGATGTGCATTTGAAAGCATGAGAGAGAGAGAGAGAGAGAGAGAGAGGTGTGAAATGTACTTTTTGGTCTCAAAGTGCAGTGTTATGAGCAGTGGTGCACAGATGTGCACTGTGTTGTACATTGAGAGATGAAGTATGTGATGCTATAAGCAGTGGTGCACAAATGTGCACTGTGTTGTACCCTGGGAAGAATTATTAATTTCTTACTATTGGCTTTGACATGGCCTCATGTCATCCTGAATTCTGACTCTGCCTGGCTTGAGCTTTTTCTGCACACACAGACACGCTTGCAAGTTGTTTGGGTTAATCACGTTCAAGGATTGTTTTTGTGAGAGATTGTTTAATGTACCCTGAAAGGCTTTCGTGAGCTTCGTTAAGATAAAGGCTGGAACATGCGAGAATGTAGAGGGACGTGGGAACTCCTTCCTGCCATGGAATGCTTGCCTGGAAGCTGGCCAGTGCCAGTAAGGTTCCTTGGAGCGGGGAGGAAGACTCTCAAACCTTCTAGTGTGTGTTTTGAGACTATAAAGCTGAGGGTTGTTGACTTAGAAACCGGGATTTTGGAATCCGAATGGGGACGGACGCGTCTACTTCGGTACAGCAGAACCCTGGTTGCTGAGGCTCTTATCCCCGGCTGTTGAATCCCCCGGTCAGGAGTGGGCTAAGATGCAGTGTTTGCACCAGGTGAAGTGTTGAGTTTTTATTATTGCCATTGTGATGTGTGGCCAGTGGCTTTGATCATTTGAGGTGTTTTCTTTGTGATGTGTAAATGAGTCAGAGTGCATATCCAAAGTAATAATTTGATGTATCTAGTGTATATATCTCTTGCAGGACGTCCAGTATATTTGCTTGAGTCTTATCTCATATTATTTGCTGCTCGTATTTCATATCCATGCATTTAACTGTTGCATTTACCAAGTGTGTTATTATAGCATGCATATAAATATATATATCTCTATGTGTATTTGAATGTTATTCATTTTGGCATCTGGGAAAGCCTTTCTCTTAGAGAGCATTGCACAAATAAACCCCAAGCCTTATTCTAAAAAGAGAGTCTTTGCATTTTGTAAAATAAAACCCTTTTCTAGGTGTTGTTGTGTTTTACGTTTTGCTTCGCCGTGTTTGAGCCACAGTGTGGGACATTCTGTATTATCTGAAAGGCGGAGAAAGACATTTGGCGTCACTCGAGGATTCGAAAAAGTGCAATTTAAAAAGGGAAACATGTTCTCTAAAATGCCCATGTTTTCAGTTGCAGATTCCCAGATGCCAACTGAGTTATTTGAGTCGGAGATTGCCTCTAATGCATGTTTAACAGATGAGAGGCAAATACAGATATTTAGATGTGTACAAGATTTTTCTCTTAAAGAGGGAAAACAACTTGGTATTTCAGACAGAAATAGTGGTGTCATTTTGAAAGCATTGCTTACATGTATCAAAAATGTGAACAATTGGAAAAAGAAAGTAATGATCTGAAAAGAGAGTTAGCTGACTGTTGGAAAGTGGGTTATTGGTAGGGGCAAATGTAGGTCTGCCACTGGCAATAACACATGATAGGACTCAGAATAGGTCTTAGAAAAATATTCCTATGCTCAACCCTTGGTAACGTGGCTGCGAGCAGATAGGCTTAACTTCAAAGACAGGTATGTAAAGCATTTAAAAACACCATTTCAGTAAATAATTAAGACACAACACAAAATAAAAATCCAACACCAATTTATGAAAATAGGTAATATTTTTATCTTTTAAATGACACCAAAACGAAAAAAATCCACTGTAGGGAACCAGAGATATGAATTTTTAAAGATTAGTCACTTTCTAGTGCTTAGAAACCAACAGTGCCCCTTTTAGTCATTTCGTTTTCTCTGACAGGGACACCTTTAGAAATTGTTCTGGAGAATCTCACCAAATGTGTTGTGCGCCTTCTCCAGCAGGCGGGGTCCAGTTAGAACTCCTTCCTGAAGTTCTGCTTGCGGGTCCCAAAGTATCCAACACACAATCCAAGGTTCTGGAATCTCCAAGAGGGTCCTTGAAAGTGTGAAACTTCAATTCCGCAATCCACTTGAACAAAACCCTTACAAATCTACTGGTACTCCAGGCTGGGAATTCTTTGTGGGGATGTCCAGGTGAGCTCTGTTAACCTGTAGCTTGCAGGGAGTCCACTCTTTAGTCCTTTTGCAGCAAGGTAATACACAGGGCTGTAGTTTCAGTTGGTGCAGTCTTCAGAGGTCAGGCCTTAGAAATCTTTGCACAGCAAAACGTCTCAGCAGGGCACTTCTTGCTTCAGTAAGTTTCAAGCAGCAGATCTGGAGGGCTCTGCCCCTCTCAGATACTTATTCAAAATTCTCTGGGTCAAGCACCAGGTCACTTCTGACCAATGAGAGCAGGGTAACTCCTCATAGTTATGACCACATCCTGTAGAGTGTGGCATTATTTTGTCCCAGAGTGCACCAATCTTCCAAATCCATAATGGCTGATTTTCCAGCAAGGAGGTAAGAGCTGGCTAAACACACCCCCTGGGATGGCTTATCTCCATGGACTCTCCCCCTACCATCTGCACATACCTTCCTTAAGCCTAGCCCTGACTCTGGGTCAAGAGTGTCAGAGTGAAACTGAAACCCAGGCCTCCCCTCTGCCTTTGAAGAGCATGGTTTACGACTCCACCCCCTGGCCTGGCATTCCTATAGACCAGCACACTGCCCTCCCAGCAGAGTGGTTAACCCCAGGGGTTCTTTATCACGTCTTCAAGGCAGCCTGGCTAATCCACATAACTCTGACCAATCAGGGCAGACCACTGGAAGGCTGAATTTGGACTTACAAACAAGAAAGTCTTATAACTTCTTGTATGTACACTTTAGGAGAAATTCAACAATATAATATTGTTGGATTTACTACTATCATTCTGGGAAGTCTTTGAATGGTCCGGCTAGTCCTCTCCTATCAATATTTATTAATCAATAACTTCCTACCATGTTAACCTATGGGCCATGGGGTTTGCAATGGGGAAAATGACTTGGGCCAGTTTTCTAGCAAAAGGGCTTATAAAAACATATTTTATAATTATTTCCCTAATTTCTACAGGACCCCCACCCCTGTGCAACTAGGGAGACTTTAGGGGTTCTGAATCTGCAGAAATATTGCAGATCCTCCTTACCCAGTGCTCCTAGCATCAAAGTCGAATTTGAGCAGCACTTTAACACAATGTGGGGAGTGAAATGTGAAATTTCACTTTACCCAGGCATATAAAAACTCATTTTATTAGGGTGTACCTTATAGATAACTGACCCCCCCACCCCTGGAATACCTAGGAGAGACCCTGGGGGTCCCTAATATGCCAAAACATTGTAGGTTTTCCATTTGTAAGTGCCCCTACCACCAAAGTCGAGTTTGGGCACAATTTACTGTTTAAAAGCAGTCCTGGCACCCAGTGCTGCTTTTAAACTGACCTCAGGCTTCAGCAAAAAGCTGCTGGCCTCTAAACTGCCATGCCTCAGGGTACTGGGGACTTCTAGGTAGTTTCAATCCCCTGCCCTATTATATACTAGGGGCCTATGGGGTAGGTCATGCCAATTACAGGGGTACCCCACCATACGATAGTGTACCCTAGTGTATGTTGGGTGTTTTAACTGTATTCTAATGTGTTCCTTTCAGCTCAGCACTGGCCCTGGGCCTGGTTAGGCAGAGCCCAACGTCAGTCAAAATCAGTTTCCACCAGCATCAGTCAGCAAAAAGTTGGGGGGTGCCCAGGGCACAGGATGACTTTGCAACATAGCCCCCCCCAAACAAAAGGTGATGGGTTACTAACCTACACCCTGGTAGTCCTCATCAGCTAAGTGGAAAAACCTGGAAAGTCCATCTGCATTGGCATGGGCAACCCCAGGTCTGTGTTCCACTGTAAAGTCCATTCCCTGTAGGGAAATGGACCACCTTAACAGCTTGGGATTCTCCCCTCTCATCTGCATGAGCCACCTGAGAGGCCTGTGGTCAGTTTGAACACGAAAGTGAGTCCCAAACAAATATGGTCTCAACTTTTTCAGGGACCACACCACAGCAAAAGCCTCTCTCTCAATGGCACTCCACCTCTGCTCTCTGGGAAGAAGCCTCCTGCCAATAAAGGCAACTGGCTGATCAAGGCCCCCTTCATTTAGCTGTGACAACACTGCCCCAATCCCTTGCTCTGAAGCATCTGTCTGAACTACAAATTCTTTTGTATAGTCAGGGGCCAGTAACACTGGTGCGGAACACATAGCAGCTTTCAGAGTGTCAAAAGCCTTCTGGGGGGGCGTGGCTTGGGCGCGCATGGAGTGAGACGTGCACCATCGAGTCTCCGCTCCAGCGCCTCTTGCCCGTATCGCCAGCTTGGTCTCCGGGCTCCGCTCTCACCTGGGGCTTGCTCCGATCCCGGCCGGGACCTCCCGGGCAGTGTTTGGAGGCTTGGGGGTCCTTTGGGGGCTCGGTGTTCCTGGTTCTCTGTGGCCGGCCCTGGCGACCGCCATCTTGTCTCCTGGCCGCAGTGGAGCTCCGGACGGTGCTGGGGGCGCTGCGCCAGCTGGGAGGGTTACCGGCGGCGGGGGCCGGACACCTGCTGCACCCTGGTGGCTGGACGCCGCTGCCTGGACCCCTGCGGCCTCTTCTCTTTCGCTGGATCGGGTCTGCAGCCCGCCGGCCGCCGTTTTGGGCCCCGGCTGCGGACGCGCGCCCGTTGGTGCCTATGGCGCCTCCCTGTGGGGGGGTGCAGGCGGTCGCTTCTGGCCAGTGGATCGCTCTGCCTCTCTGGTCCCGTGACACCCCTGATCCTGGTGTGGGGCCCCTGGAGCATACGGGGCCTGGCGACGGCTTCTTCCTGCCTGGCGGACCCTGGACGGCGCGACGATCGGAGAGGGCCACCGAGCTGCGGTTGGAGTGGTGCAGGTACCGGGTCGGGGGGTCTTTTTCGCCCAAAAGTGGGCCCCCTGACGCCCAGCTTGCTGCTGCGACCCTGCCTGCCTTGGGGGGCATCTCAGCGCTGGCCTTGCCCTGGTGCCTGGATCTGGTCCCCTAATTGGAGCGTGGTGCCTATGAGAAGGGGCGGAGGGGCGCTCACATCCCTGGGGGCCTCTTCATTGGCGCTTGTCCTGGGCTCCTTGGACTCTGCTTCACGACCGCCACGACTTGGGCCGCCCTTGGACTCCGCTGGGAGTTTGGTGTACGCTGCTTGCCCCTACCCTTTGCCTTGAGTGTCCCCCCCACTGCTCCTGCTAAGATAGCCCTTTGCTTGGGGCGCTCTTACCTCTGGAGGGACCACCGACTTGAGCTGCCCTGCCGCCACGCTGCCGGCCGCGCTTGCTGCCTAGGGGAGGCCTCCCGGGATCCTGCCTGTGGCTGATTAGACTGGCCCACATCTCGGCTGTCCCGTCGATTCACACCCTTGGCCCTGACTTCGGCGGCTACTGTCCTCTTGGGGTCCCGCCGCCATGCCACCTAAACACAGGGCTCACAAGGACGCAGAGGCAGCCGCTGCCCGCGATAACCCAGTGACTTCCATGTGGGCCAAGGTGCCCCCTCTACGCAAGAGGGCCCCCCTGTCTCTTCAGGGCTCTCGGACACGCCAGCTCAAGCCATCCCTATCACTCAGGCCTACATGACGACCTTTCTGCAGGAAATCAAGTCGGAGATCAGCTCCCTGCGGCAGGACTTCAAAACTGGGCTGCAGGATGTCCGCAGGGATGTTGTGGAAATTGGTGATAGGGTCGCCGGTCTCGAGAGGACGGTGGACGCCAGGACGGAGGACATCGAGGGCCTCTGGAGGAAGATGTCAGAACTGGAGGACCAGAATATCTCCTTACAATTGAAGCAGGAGGATCTGGAGAACCGCGGACGGCGGAACAACCTCCGTATTAGGGGTGTGCCATTGGGCACAGAGGGAACTGATGCCTTGACGTACACCGCAGACCTCCTGCATGCAATCCGTGAGGGGGAAGGTACCACACCTCCTTTGCTGGACAGAGCCCATCGCGTCCCGGGTCCCCGCAACCGCCCAAATTTTGTGCCGGATATTATCACCCGAGTCCATTTCTTTGCGGACAAAGAAGCCATCATGCGTAAAGTACAGGGGATCCGGTCAGTCTCCTACAATGGACTGTCCATTCAAATCTTCCAAGACCTTGCACCGTCCACGCTTCGTCGGAGGAAAGCTTTTAAACCTGTCACCGATAAATTGCGGGCCATGGACATCAAATACCAGTGGGGCCACCCCTTTGCCCTGATGTTCTCCTGGGAGGGTCGACGACGGGTTATCCGGTCCCTGCAAGAGGCGCTGCACCTTCTTCGGTTGCCTGTGGACTCAGACTCTGATGATCCCCCCTCCTCTGGTGTTCGCCCCGCGGATTCGCTCCGGCCGGAGTGGTCCACTGTTCCCCCGCCTCGCTCTGGACGCTCTTCGAGGGACATCGACTCCACGCAGGCCAAACGGGACGCCGTCAACCATGTCCGCTCCCTGAGTGCCTCCCCATCCCTGGGGCCTTGACTGCTCTTCCCCTTGTGGCATGGCGCTTGTTAATGCTGCCGATGGGGCCTCGCTCCTGGGGGCCTTCTGTCCGAGCCTGGAGGCTGAAATGTGTTGCATGTTCAACGTCGCTGGGCGGAGGACTGGTAGCGGGGGCCTCCCGTCCCTAGTGTGCCCACCACTTCCCCCTACTTCTTCTTGCCGAGTCTTGAGGGAGAGTGACTTCTCCGGAATGTCCTACCTTCGGGGATCTGGGCTATTCCGCACCGACTCTGCACTACTTTGGCCCAGTTGGTCAGTTTATTTTCTTCTTTTTTTTCCCTATTTCTGGCTTTCCTCTTTCTTGCCCTACTTTGGGCCCCTTTCGGCAACGTCCTTGGGTGAACCTGCGGGGAGGCTTGGCTCTGGGGGGACTTTGGGGTGTTGGGGCACCCTGCTTGGGGCTGGTGTGACCTGTCCCTCTGTGCTTGGTATGCTTCCCCTGTTGGCGCTCTTGGTGGGGTGTCTCTCTTTCTTCTATGTGGGGCCTCAGCCGACCTTCCCCTCGTTGGGGTTCCTAGCCCGTCCTGTGGTGTTTGCTGTGCGATGTCTCCTTTCTCCTTCTCCCCTCTTCTCTTCCCCTTCTAGCCGCTACCTGCTGCTCCACCAAATGATGCGCGCGCTTGGTCTCTCTTTCTTCCAGTTATGGCTGCCACACCTGGTTTGAAACTCGTATCCCTCAATGTGAAGGGACTCAACTCCCCCAACAAGCGGCGACAGATTTGGAGATACCTTCTCCAATTGAATCCTGATATTGTCTTCCTTCAGGAGACCCACCTGCTTAAGGAGGATATCGCCCGCATGGCCCATCCTCGATTTCCGCTCCAATTTTGGGCTTATACCTCTTCCAAGGTAGCTGGAGTAGCAATACTTTGTCGAACAGGCATTCAGCAGGGGGCCTCTAAGGCGGTACGCACTCCGGATGGCAGGTTCCTCCGGGTGGTGGTTCGGTTTGGCCACAGGACCTTAACTCTATGTAACATTTATGCCCCCAACCAGGCGCAAGACTCATTCCTCCGGGAGACCCTGCGGGAACACGTGTCGAACTCGGATCCCCTCCTTATCTTCGGGGGTGACTTCAATCTGGTGTGGAGTGCCACTGATGATCGCAGTGACGGTTCCTTCCACGGAACCGGGGCTATGTCCTCTGCCCTCAAAAATCAATTGACCGAGCTTGGCCTAATAGATGCCTGGCGCTACCACTCGCCCGATTCGCGCGACTACTCGTATTATTCTCCTGTACATCGCTCATATTCGCGCATCGATTATCTCTTTGTCTCGCATTCCCTCATCGGGGACACGCTCTCGGCCTCTATGTAAGACATTTCAATTTCAGATCACGCGCACCTTGAGCTCCTCTTTTGGGATTTGCTTCCTCACTCTAACTGCCCACCGCGGTAGCGGCTTCCGGCTCACATACTTCGTGACCCGGTTGATATTGAGGAACTTCGGGCTGCTATTGTCGCTTATTTTGAGACGAATGACTTGCCAGAAACCCCTTTTCCTGTGGTCTGGGACGCATTTAAGGCCACTATACGAGGCCATATTACCTCTATAGCGTGTGCCCGGGCCAGAGAGTCGCGCCTGCTTGAAGTTAAACTCTCCAGTGACATTAAGGCACTGGAGCGCCTCGATCAGACTCAGCCACGGGCTGCTCACAAGCGGCGACTGGCCATGCTGCGCGGCCAGCTCCGAGTACATCGTACCAACAAGGCTGAACGGGCCTCATTGGCTCTCAAGCAGCGATATTATGAGGGAGGAGATAAGGTAGGTACGGTTTTAGCCCGGCGATTGCGGACACGTGCAGCTAAAGCACATATAGCTAATATCAAGTGCCCTGATGGCACCCGGGCCATTACTGGAAAAGCTAAACTCGACGCGTTTCATGCATACTATTCGTCTTTGTACGCTCAGGAGACGCCCCCTCCGGAACAGGTCCGGGCTGTCCTTGATAGCTGCCCTTGGGCTCCGATCACCCATCATCATGCACAACTACTGGAAGCCCCTCTTTCACAGAGCGAACTTGCGGGCGCTCTGAAGGACCTCCCTCTTGGGAAATCGCCGGGCCCGGATGGTCTGCCGCTTTCCTTTTACCGGGTCTTCTTCCCACAGCTTCAGCCCTATCTTCTCCGTCTCTTCAATTCTTTCACTGACACGACGGGCCCCTCTGCTTCCGTGGGATTAGCCGAAATAGCGCTACTTCCAAAGCCAGGCAAGGACCCCGCACTATGTTCCTCCTTTCGCCCCATTGCCCTACTCAATTCGGATCTTAAACTCTACACCAAAATCTTAGCTAAACGGCTGGATCCGCACCTCCCGGGCCTGATCGACCCCGACCAGGTCGGTTTTATTCGGCAGCGACAGGGGGCTGACAATGTGCGTCGGATTGCCCATCTTGTTGGGAAAGCCCAGCACTGGAATATCCCTGCCTGCCTGCTGTCTCTCGACGCGGAGAAAGCGTTCGACCGTGTGGACTGAACCTTTCTCCGCGCGGTGCTCTGTAAAATCGGGCTTGGCCCCTTGATGGTGTCCCGCATCATGGCTCCTTATCTCTCCCCTACGACCCAAGTCCGGGTCAATGGCCAACTCACACACCCCATTTCTATACATAGAGGTACGAGGCAGGGCTGCCCCCTCTCTCCTCTTTTATTTGCCCTTGTGGTCGAGCCGCTTGCCATCTTGATTCGCCAGGCGCCAGACATACATGGCATCCCTCTCGGAGGCCAACAGCACAAGGTCGCTTTGTTTGCAGACGACCTCCTTCTCACATTGTCGCATCCACACACGTCTCTTCCTGCCCTTCACCATCTTTTGTGTCAATTCGAGCGGGCGTCTGGCCTTAAGATTAATCATGACAAATCCTGGGCCCTGAACCTTACCATCCCGGCAACGGAGCTCTCGACGTTGCAAGCGTCGGTCCCCTATAAATGGGCCCAAAATTCCATTCGCTATCTTGGGCTTAACTTGACCCCTACCCTCGCTACCTGGTCGCAAGCTAACTGGCAGGAGTGTCGTCGGTCTGTGTTGGAGGACTTGCGGGTCTGGAGACCTCTCTCTCTCTCCTGGCTGGGCCGTATTCATGCCCTCAAAATGTCCATTTTGCCCAAAATCTTATACGTCTTCCAGTCACTTCCTACTCCTATCCCGCGTCATCAGATTCTAAGCTTACAGCGTGATTTCACCAGTTTATCTGGGGAGGTCGTCAACCGCGCTTCTCTAACAAAATTCTCATGTCACCCCGGGATAGAGGGGGCTTGGCTTGTCCGAACCTGTTGGACTACTATTGGGCGGCGCACCTTCGCTTTATCTCTGAATGGATGGCATGGGAGAGTGAAAAGGTGTGGTTACACATGGATAGGGCAGTGACCGGGCGCTCCATATGGGATTTGCCCTGGCACTCCCGGGTCTCCTGCTCCCGCAGTGCTTATATAGCCGTTCCTACCAAAACTGTCCTTGACATCTGGGACCGGATTGCTGTACCCAAGGGCCTCACCACTTTCCCCTCTCCTCACACCCCCATCGCAGGCAACTCTCTCTTTCCTCCTGCTCTGAACCCTACCGTTTTCATTGACTGGTTGGATGGCGGGTGCCGTACGATACGGGACCTCTTTGTCGGTACTACCTTCAAGACTTTTGAACAATGCAAGCAGGAATTTCAACTTCCTGAAGGGGCTCGGCTTCAGTACTTGCAACTTCGGCATTGGCGTCGGCGGCCACACGTGCTCTCACTCCCTTCGAGCGGCTGGTCCGCTCGTTTGATAATTCCAGGGGTCTTATTGCACGCACTTATCGTATTCTCCAACACCCCCCGCGGCTAACTCCACATCTCTATCAGACTCGGTGGCAGTCGGACCTGGCCACGGACATTGCGCCCGCGCAGTGGGAGCGCCTTTGGCAGGACATTCCAAGGGTCTATCGCTGTATCTCGCAGCGAGAAACCGCTTACAAGCTAATGTCTCAGTGGTATTACACCCCTCGACGATTACATAAAATGTACCCTATGGCTTCCCCTCTTTGCTGGCGATGCTTGACGTCACCCGGAGACTTTCTTCACATCTGGTGGTCCTGTCCACTCCTGGCCACTTACTGGAAGGAGATCCTCAGCCACATCAAACTGGTTCTTGGCTTCCCCCTGCCTGAAGCTACAGCTACGCTCATTTTGGTTATTAAGCCTACTAATTTGCGTGCACTGACGCGTGGCGATTGGCAGGTCTGTCTCCATATGCTGGGTGCGGCGAAACAACTCATAGCCCTGTACTGGAAGAAAGCAGAGACCCCCCCGATCACGGCTTGGTTCACCCGTCTATGGCATACCATGGCCATGGAGCTCCTTACAGCGCGCTCGCAGGACCAAGACACTCGCTTTACCAGGCTTTGGCAACCACTAATTGATTACTTTTGTAGAATGGAGCACGCTCGCTTTATGCCCCCGAAACTCCGGGCGTTACGCCTCTTTGAAGATGCGCTGCTTCCCTTTGCCTTCACTGTGCCCTCCTGAGCCCCGCGCCATCCAGCTGCCCCTGTTCCATCAGATTGTCGTTCTTTGCAAGGATCACTTCCAACACCTCTCTTCCTTTTGTCCTCTTCCTTCTATTCTACCTTCTTTCCTGTCCCTCCTCTCCTCTCTTTTTCTTCCTCGCCGTTCCTTCTTTCTTTCTCTCGCTGGTCTTTGTTGTTTGTCTTTCTTTCTCTTCTTCTATTATTTTGTTTGTTTCTTGCACATTGTGTGCGTTTGTTCTTTGGTTCTGGTTCAATGCTCTTGGAGCTGTTGTAAAACAAACGCCTGCCACTTTTGATCACTACATCACGCGGCCGGCCCTAAGCGGGTTGTAGGCGACTTGCTGTGTAACTAAGTTTGTATGTCTGCTATCTGTATCGATATGCCATTGCATCCCCCTTTTGTTTTTGCTTATCTTACTTTGCGGCCGGCCCGCCACGGGGTTGTAGGCGACATGCTGTGTAGCTGTGGCTTATTTTTTCTCTGTCTTAATAAAACAAAACAGATTTATGACAAAAGCCTTCTGACACTCTGGGGTCCAAATCACCTTCTTGGGCCTCTTTTTAGAAGTCAGTTCTGTTAGGGGCCCCACAATGGTCCCATAATTTTGAACAAACCTTCTATAGTACCCTGTCAGTCCAAGGAATGCCCTGACCTGAGTATGGGTAACAGGTGCTGTCCAATCCAAAATAGTTTGTATTTTAGCTTGGAGAGGCTGTACATGGCCCCCACCTACCAGGTGGCCCAGGTACACCACAGAACTCTGCCCTATTTGGCACTTGCTTGCCTTAATAGTCAGGCCTGCCTGCTGCATGGCCTGAAGCACTTCCCTTAGGTGGCTTAAGTGATCCCCCCAGGTAGAACTGTATACAGCTATATCATCCAGGTAAGCTGCACTGAACTGTTCCAACCCAGACAAGACCCTGTTCACCAACCTTTGGAAGGTGGCAGGTGCATTCTTTAATCCAAAGGGCATTACCTTGAACTGATAATGTCCCTCTGGTGTGGAGAATGCTGACCTCTCCTTTGCTCCATCAGTGAGGGCAATCTGCCAGTAACCTGAAGTCAAATCAAAAGTACTCAGGTACTTAGCAGCCCCTAACCTATCAATGAGCTCATCAGCTCTAGGTATAGGGTGAGCGTCAGTCTTTGTGACTGCATTCAATCCTCTGTAGTCCACACAGAACCTTAACTCCTTGGGTCCCCCTGAGGATTAGGTTTAGGTACCAGCACCACTGGACTGGCCCATGGACTCTCAGACGGTTCAATTACCCCCAGTTCCAGCATCTTAGCAACCTCAGCTTTAATGCTGGCTCTGACATGGTCAGACAACCTGTACAGTTTATTTTTGACAGGTAGGCTGTCACCAGTGTCAATGTGGTGCACGCACCACTCAGTGATGCCTGGGGTCAAAGAGAACAGGCCAGCAAACTGCTCCAGCACTTGCTTACAGTCTCTGTGCTGCTGGTCTGTCAATTTGGGAGAGAGCACAACTCCCTCCACTGACCCATCTTGCACATTAGTGGAGAGGAGGTCGGGCACAGGCTCAGTTTCCTCCTCCACACCCTCATCAGTGACCAGTAACATGGTCATGTCTGCCCTGTCATGGTGGGGTTTCAATCTATTCACATGCAGGACCCTATGAGGGTTCCTGGGGGTGCCAAGGTCAACCAAATAGGTAACCTCACCCTTCTTTTCTAAGATTGGATAGGGCACACTCCACTTGTCATGGAGGGCCCTGGGAGCTACAGGCTCCAACACCCACACCAATTGTCCTGGAGTATACTCAGGCATGGTAGCCTTTTGATCATACCAGTGCTTCATGAGCTCCTGGCTGGCCTCCAGTTTCCTGTTTGCCTTGTACATGTACTCTGCCATTCTAGATCTCAGGCCTAGCACATAATCAAGCACATTGTCCTTTGCTTCTTTAAGAGGCTTCTCTAAAGACTCTCTTAACAGGCTCAATGGCCCCCTCACAGGGTGTCCAAACACCAACTAAAAGGGACTGAAACCAACCCCTTTCTGTGGCACCTCCCTGTAGGCAAACAGTAAGCATGGGAGGAGAACATCCCATCTCCTCCTGAGTTTCTCTGACAACCCATTTATCATGCCCTTCAGGGTTTTGTTGAATCTCTCAACAAGACCATTTGCTTGTGGGTGATATGGGGTGGTGAACTTGTAGTTGACACCATACTCATCCCACATAGCAGTCAGATAGCTGGACAGGAAGTTCGTGCCCCTATCTGACACCACCTCTTTTGGAAACCCCACTCTGGTGAACACACCAAGCAGTGCTCTAGCCACCGCAGGAGCATCAATGGTTCTCAGAGGTATGGCTTCAGGGTATCTAGTGGCATGGTCAACTACCACTAAGATATACCTATTCCCTGATGCAGTAGGTGGGTCCAGGGGACCAACAATGTCCATCCCCACCCTTTCAAAAGGAACCCCAACCACTGGCAGTGGTATTAGGGGAGCCTTTGTCTTGCCCCCTGCCTTGCCACTGGCCTGACAGGTGACACAGGAGCTGCAAAACTCCTTTACCTTTTCAGACATATGAGGCCAGTAGAAATGGTTCACCAATCGGTTCCATGTCTTTGTCTGTCCCAAATGTCCTGCCAAGGGGATATCATGACCCAAAGTCAGGATGAACTCTCTGTACTTCTGGGGCACCACCAACCTCCTGGTGGCCCCCTCCTTGAGGTTTCTGGCCTCAGTATAAAGCAGTCCATCTTCCCAGTAGAGTCTGTGAAACCCACTGTCATCCCCTTCCTCTTGCTTAGAAGCAATCCGCCTCACGCTCTCAAGGGTGGGACAGTCACGCTGTCCCTGACTGAACTCCTCTCTGGCGGGTCCACCTGCTCCTGTCAGTTCTGCCAAATCTGACAGCTCTGGCAGGGATGGAGTCCCTCCATCAGAGGCCAGATCCTCCCCATCAGGGTTAGATTCTTCCTGCACCTCTGGAGTTCCCTGGGCTGGCTCACCAGGCCCAGTGCTCTTGTCCTTGGATGCTTGGCCCTTTGTTCCAGGGTCCAAGTGTCCAGCCCCTCCCTTCTGGCTAGTCTGTGACCTAGTCACAGCACATACCCACTCAGGGAGCTCCAATATTTTCATATGGAGTCCTCTCTCCACCTCTGACCACACAGAGGCTTCAAGATCATTGCCCAGTAAACACTGGACTGGGAGCACCTTTGACACAGCTACCTTCATAGGGCCTGTCACACCTCCCCATTCCAAATCCACCACAGCCATAGGATGGAGTTTGGTGGTGCTGTCTGCATAAGTCAAATGGTGAAACTCACCAGGTAACAAACTCTCTGGGGGCACCAGCTCATCCAGGACCATAGTTACACTAGCCCCAGTGTCTCTGATAGCCTCAACCTCACTCCCATTCACTTTGGGCCTCTGCCTGTACTTGTCCATGTTTGGAGGTAAGGCAGTAAGGGTTGCAATATTCACCCCACCCAGGGACACTAAGGTTGCTTGGCCCACCTGATTACCCTTCTCTGGGGCACCACTCTCCACCCCTACACTTACACTGGCAATCCCTGTGGATGGCCCCTTAGGGGGGAGCTTCTTGGCGCAAACAGCATCTCCCTGTTTGTGCCCTGGCTGGTTACAGTCAAAGCACTTACCCACCTTTGAGGGATCAAAGAACCTACCATTCTTTCCCTGATACCCCCTCCCTTTGAATTTGGGTTGGCTCGGGCTTGTGCAGGTTTTTGTGGGTCTTTGGAGGACTCCTGGTTTTGACCTTCCTTTCCCTGGGCTTTCCCCTGGGGAGGGACCTGTCCTCCTTTCTTCTGGTCACCCCCCTGGGGCTGAATGGAAACCCGGGTTCTCACCCACTCATCAGCTGCTTCTCCCAGCTCTCTGGGGTCTGTCAGCTTAGAGTCCACTAGATACTGGCGTAACTTCTCTTCTGCACAATGAGTCAAAATATGTTCTTTTAAAAACAAATTATACAATCCCTCATATGAGGCAACTGTGTTACCAACAATCCAGCCTTACACTGCCTTCACCGAAATGTCCACAAAGTCTACCCAAGACTTTGAACTCAATTTCTGGGTGCCTCTAAACTTCACCCTGTACTGCTCTGGAGTCAGACCAAATCTCTTGACTAAGCATGCCTTCATCTGCTGGTATGATTCTGCATCCTCTCCCTTCAGGGTCAGGAGCCTATCCCTCCCAGCTACTGGAATCAACTCCCACAGGAGTGCACCCCAATACCTAGAGTGGACCCTACTCATTTTAAGGGCCCTCTCAAAAGCTGCTAGCCACTTGTCAATGTCATCCCCCTCAGTGTACTTGGGTACTATACCCTTGGGAAGTTTAGGTTCAAATGCACCACCCCTGGACATCTCAAAATCTTCATCATTTTCACTGCCACCATTTCTTTTCTCCTCCCTCTCCCATCTTCTCTTAGCCAATTCGAATTTCTCCTTCTCCAAGGCAATCAACTCTAATTGAGCCTGAAGCTGTCTCTCTGCAAGGGACAGTGATGGTACCTGAGTAAGGGACCCTTCCCCACTCCCACCACCACCTTGATTCACCTGGCTAACACTAGTCACGATGGAAGAGGTCTCATCCTCACCCCTCTCTCGGGTGAGGTTGGGGGGAACCCTCCCCCCCCCTGGGTTCCCCTCAGCTGCCCTGGCCCAGGCCTTTAGGGACTCAATCAACCCTGCCTTCCTAAGCTTCTTGGAAGCAGGCAGCCCCCTACGCCTACACTGTATCCTAAGATCAGCCATCTTGAACTGGGACAGTTTAGCCAGGTCCAGCTCCATGGTTCCCTAGTTTTGGGTCACAACAACTAGGCACAACAGACTTAGAACAATTTGGAAAAATCAAAACAATGGATTAAAAACAGTTTAGTCCAAATTCCAAAAATCTAACTCAAAAGTTTTGTTCTAAGGCAATTTAGAGGATTTTTATCATCTTAATTCACTTTACTGAAAGGTGTACTTTTAAACACAAGTCCTCATCCACACCGCTGAGCACCAAATGTTGGAAAGTGGGTTATTGGTAGGGGCAAATGTAGGTCTGCCACTGGCAATAAGGCCACTAACACATGATAGGACTCAGCATAGGTCTTAGAAAAGTATTCCTATGCTCAACCCTTGGTAACGTGGCTGCGAGCAGACAGGCTTAACTTCAAAGACAGGTATGTAAAGCATTTAAAAACACCATTTCAGTAAATAATTAAGACACAACACAAAATAAAAATCCAACACCAATTTATAAAAATAGGTAATATTTGTATCTTTTAAATGACACCAAAACGAAAAAAATCCACTGTAGGGAACCAGAGATATGAATTTTTAAAGATTAGTCACTTTCTAGTGCTTAGAAACCAACAGTGCCCTTTTTAGTCATTTCGTTTTCTCTGACAGGGACACCTTTAGAAATTGTTCTGGAGAATCTCACCAAATGTGTTGTGCGCCTTCTCCAGCAGGCGGGGTCCAGTTAGAACTCCTTCCTGAAGTTCTGCTTGCGGGTCCCAAAGTATCCAACACACAATCCAAGGTTCTGGAATCTCCAAGAGGGTCCTTGAAAGTGTGAAACTTCAATTCCGCAATCCACTTGAACAAAACCCTTACAAATCCACTGGTACTCCAGGCTGGGAATTCTTTGTGGGGATGTCCAGGTGAGCTCTGTTAACCTGTAGCTTGCAGGGAGTCCACTCTTTAGTCCTTTTGCAGCAAGGTAATCCACAGTGCTGTAGTTTCAGTTGGTGCAGTCTTCAGAGGTCAGGCCTTAGAAATCTTTGCACAGCAAAACGTCTCAGCAGGGCACTTCTTGCTTCAGTAAGTTTCAAGCAGCAGATCTGGAGGGCTCTGCCCCTCTCAGATACTTATTCAAAATTCTCTGGGTCAAGCACCAGGTCACTTCTGACCAATGAGAGCAGGGTAACTCCTCATAGTTATGACCACATCCTGTAGAGTGTGGCATTATTTTGTCCCAGAGTGCACCAATCTTCCAAATCCATAATGGCTGATTTTCCAGCAAGGAGGTAAGAGCTGGCTAAACACACCCCCTGGGATGGCTTATCTCCATGGACTCTCCCCCTACCATCTGCACATACCTTCCTTAAGCCTAGCACTGACTCTGGGTCAAGAGTGTCAGAGTGAAACTGAAACCCAGGCCTCCCCTCTGCCTTTGAAGAGCATGGTTTACGACTCCACCCCCTGGCCTGGCATTCCTATAGACCAGCACACTGCCCTCCCAGCAGAGTGGTTAACCCCAGGGGTTCTTTATCACGTCTTCAAGGCAGCCTGGCTAATCCACATAACTCTGACCAATCAGGGCAGACCACTGGAAGGCTGAATTTGGACTTACAAACAAGAAAGTCTTATAACTTCTTGTATGTACACTTTAGGAGAAATTCAACAATATAATATTGTTGGATTTACTACTATCATTCTGGGAAGTCTTTGAATGGTCCGGCTAGTCCTCTCCTATCAATATTTATTAATCAATAACTTCCTACCATGTTAACCTATGGGCCATGGGGTTTGCAATGGGGAAAATGACTTGGGCCAGTTTTCTAGCAAAAGGGCTTATAAAAACATATTTTATAATTATTTCCCTAATTTCTACAGGACCCCCACCCCCTGTGCAACTAGGGGAGACTTTAGGGGTTCTGAATCTGCAAAAATATTGCAGATCCTCCTTACCCAGTGCTCCTAGCATCAAAGTCGAATTTGAGCAGCACTTTAACACAATGTGGGGAGTGAAATGTGAAATTTCACTTTACCCAGGCATATAAAAACTCATTTTATTAGGGTGTACCTTATAGATAACTGACCCCCCCACCCCTGGGATACCTAGGGGAGACCCTGGGGGTCCCTAATATGCCAAAACATTGTAGGTTTTCCATTTTTTAGTGCCCCTACCACCAAAGTCGAGTTTGGGCACAATTTACTGTTTAAAAGCAGTCCTGGCACCCAGTGCTGCTTTTAAACTGACCTCAGGCTTCAGCAAAAAGCTGCTGGCCTCTAAACTGCCATGCCTCAGGGTACTGGGGACTTCTAGGTAGTTTCAATCCCCTGCCCTATTATATACTAGGGGCCTATGGGGTTGGTCATGCCAATTACAGGGGTACCCCACAATACCATAGTGTACCCTAGTGTATGTTGGGTGTTTTAACTGTATTCTAATGTGTTCCTTTCAGCTCAGCACTGGCCCTGGGCCTGGTTAGGCAGAGCCCAGGGTCAGTCAAAATCAGTTACCACCAGCATCAGTCAGCAAAAAGTTGGGGGGTGCCCAGGGCACAGGATGACTTTGCAACACTGATGCTCAGTTTGAAAACAAATCTTTGAAAAAAAAGTTGAACATGTACCAAGTTCCGAAGCCGTTTATTTTGGCAGGCTGTTAAGATAGCCAGAGTGATTCATTCGTGAAAAATGTAGATTCAGAGAAGCTGCAGGTTTCACAGGAGGTTTTAATTAATTCTTTTGAGGATGTTCCTCAGCCAGAAATGAATGTTATCTTGGTTGAATTTGAAGCCGGAGTAACATTGAACTGAGAAAATGTAAACGTGCAGGAAGATAAACAAACCAGCCTGTTAGAATTAGCGATGGCTGGTTGCAATTATAAATCAGACATGTCAGTGAATGACAAACCTTGCTTTACATGGAGAGTTGCTATTTTGAAAAAAGAAATGCAGCAATGTGCTTTTGAATCTGCAAAAGAGATTGTGCAATGTGTTTTAAACGTGTGGCCCATACAGAAAGGAGACAGTTAGTTACATGTGATAGTTCAGGGGCAGTGTGCTACTTTGAGTATGTGGGAAAAACTAGTAAAGAAGAGTATGCTTTTAGACTTGTGGACTGAAACATTTTCAAATGCTGGAGAATATTTTGCTTGCACTGTGACAGATACAGGGCAAACACAGCTGATTTTGACTTGTGCTCTGATAGATACAGGACAGACACTGTTGATTTTGAGTTGTGTTCTGACAGACACTACGCAGACACAATTATCTGTGTGTTTTTGTGCTGTGACAGATACAGGACAGATACAGATGCTTTTGTGCTTTTGCATGCTGACAGACACTGGGCAGATGACAATAAGAGATAATGTGATTTTGACTTTTGAATTTTCTCAAATGCAATGGTAAGAAGCAAATGTGATCAAGTGGTATATACAGACAGAAACTGCAGTTTTGCATGAACAGTTGGTGCAGGTCCCAATAGAAGGTCCAGGGGTGGTGCTTGAGGTGCCTGAGACACAGGATTCCCCAGTGAAGTGGCAAATTTTACTGCAAAGCGCAGCTACTGTGTATGCTCATGGTCCTATACATTCACTAGAAAGAACCTTTAATTCCCTTACAGATGAAAAGGCTAAAATCTTGGAGACAGAGGTGGTGACACACGATTCTGATTTGGTGTGCATGACTAAGTGCGAGCACCTAGGAGAGAAAGACCATTCAAACAGGTGGGCAGAGAATGAAGGGATGCATATCCCCCTAGACTTACTTAGAACTGTGATTACTATGTGTCAGTATGTACAGCGCAGACCAGTCCCACAGAAGGTGAGGGGCCAGTTGAAGAAAGGAAAATTACCAGAGCAGACAGAGCAGATGGATTGCCTTGGGCTCATGCCAAATGATAAAGGGAGCACGTATTCAGCAGTGAGTGGAGAAATAGTCAGGAAGGAAACTGCCCCAGCCCTTCTTACTGTACAGGGAGAAGGAGATTATCACTCCAATACCAAGAATTCAGAGGCCATAGTGTGGGTAGAATTCTCAGATAATTCCCCAGAGCCAGCAGGGAACTGTGCAGACAGAAACGACAATATTTTGCCATCAGACCCAAAACAGAAAAAAGAAAACGTGCGCTTTTTGAAAACTATTTTTTGCAAGAAGAGTGATGCTTGTTTCTTTTCCAGATCATACTGCAACGTGTTGGTGTACCTGATGTCCCTGTTCTGCGTGTGGGTGCTTTTGTCTGAGTGGGACCGTGAGGGTGTGGGACCCCCCCCCAACCCTGGAGTGATCACCGGACGATGCAAGCTGACATCCTTTGGCTGAACAAACCTGACGAACTTACCAAGCCACTGATAACAAATTAATTGCGTGAAAATGAAGTAAAATGTTCACAGTTATAATTTTGAATGCAAGAAGGCTGTGTGTCTTTCACACAAAAGGACCTTATTTGTCTGGAGATGCTGTTTAGTTTAAAGATGAAAAGATGTTGATGTTGCCTTTATTTTTTAAGCACCAAATATATAAGTTTGGCTGCTTCAATAGTAGAAGTTCCAGAATTAGCCATTTGTGACATTAGGAACATTACTGAGTTCATATGCTTGATTCTATTTGTGCATTTATTTTGTGTATCCATCATACATTTATTATTCAGATATGCATGAGCTTTTTAAAATGATTGTTACATGCTTTTATGAGTTTACTGTTTTAATGTGTGTTTCAATTATATTTGTGCATTCAGTTAAGCACATGAGTTTATAATGTCACTATTCTGATGTGTGCTTCATTTATATTTGTGCATTCAGTTAAGCACATGCGTTTATAATGTCACTGTTTTAACATGTGCTTCAATCATAGTTGTGCTTTCAGTTAAGAAGTTCAGTTTTGTGATATATGTATGTTATGATAGTCAAAGGTCATGAGGTAGAATGTATTGCTAGAGGCACTCTTGTGGTCTGACACCCTGTGATGACCTTTGACTACCATTATTTTAATTGACTTTGGTGTGTTATTTTATCCTAGCCTGAATGTACGATGTCCTGCATATGCCTTGTTTCTCTTAAAAGTTTCTTTCTTGTAATCTTGCAGTCTTTCAGTGGGAGCTGTCACAGAGTAGAATAGCCTTGCCAAGAACAGAACACGTGGGATGTGCATTTGAAAGCATGAGAGAGAGAGAGAGGTGTGGAATGTATTTTTTGGTCTCGAAGTGCAGTGTTATGAGCAGTGGTGCACAAATGAGCACTGTGTTGTACATTGAGAGATGAAGTATGTGATGCTATAAGCAGTGGTGCACAAATGTGCATTGTGTTGTACCCTGGGAAGAATTATTAATTTCTTACTATTGGCTTTGACATGGCCTCATGTCATCCTGAATTCTGACTCTGCCTGGCTTGAGCTTTTTCTGCGCTCACAGACACGCTTGCAAGTTGTTTGGGTTAATCACGTTCAAGGATTGTTTTTGTGAGAGATTGTTTAATGTACCCTGGAAGGCTTTCGTGAGCTTCGTTAAGATAAAGGCTGGAACATGCGAGAATGTAGAGGGAAAGGGGGAACTCCTTCCTGCTGTGGAATGCTTGCCTGGAAGCTGGCCAGTTCCAGTAAGTTTCCTTGGAGCGGGGAGGAAGACTCTCAAACCTTCTAGTGTGTGTTTTGAGACTATAAAGCTGAGGGTTGTTGACTTAGAAACCGTGATTTTGGAATCCGAATGGGGACGGACGCGTCTACTTCAGTACAGCGGAACCCTGGTTGCTGAGGCTCTTATCCCCGGCTGTTGAATCCCCCAGTCAGGAGTGGGCTAAGATGCAGTGTTTGCACCAGGTGAAGTGTTGAGTTTTGATTATTGCCATTGTGATGTGTGGCAAGTGGCTTTGATCATTGGAGGTGTTTTCTTTGTGATGTGTAAATGAGTCAGAGTGCACATCCAAAGTAATAATTTGATGTATCTAGAGTATATATCTCTTGCAGGACGTCCAGTATATTTGCTTGAATTTTATCTCATATTATTTGGTGCTTGTATTTCATATCCATGCATTTAACTGTTGCATTTACCAAGTGTGTTATTATTGCTTGCATATAAATATATATATCTCTATGTGTATTTGAATGTGATTCATTTTGGCATCTGGGAAAGCCTTTCTGTTAGAGAGCATTGCATAAATAAACCCCAAGCCTTATTCTAAAAGAGAGTCTTTGCATTTTGTAAAATAAAACCCTTTTCTAGGTGTTGTGTTTTATGTCTCCTGCTTCGCCGTGTTTGAGCCACCGTTAGGGAGATTCTGTATTATCTGAAAGGCGGAGCAAGACACACACTTAATAAAATGAATCAAAAGAAATAGAATAATGGCACAAATCATTACTATTATTACAGGGGTTAGAATTATTTTGAGTGTATTACCTCTCCTATCACCCAACCATTCACAAGGTTTTCCAAAAATCCTTCCTAAATTACTAAACCAAGGTGATACACTTTCCCATAACCCACGGCCCACAGGTGAATTAATCACATTCAAAATATTAGTAAGATTAGTTATGCAAGCCTCAATGACCCTATTCTTATCTGGCACATACACACAACAATTTTTAGCCTTGGTCACCTTGTAGACTTCTTCTTCCTTTGCTAGGTTTATGTTGAATGTTAAACAATTTTGCATAACAATTGCCCTCCTTGCAAGCATTTCTTCATTAACTTTTCTAAAAGCTACTGATGTATCTATTGCCAATCTACTAAAGTTGAAAGATGCCTAATTTTCGCATCATATATAGCAACCCCTACTGAAGGAATTATAGCTCCTAATATATCTAAAATTACTGAACCAAAACTCCTTTTTGTTCTACTAAATCCAATTGTATCGTCAATCTCTTTCACATGATAAATCCTAGTAAACACTAAAACTATGTAGCAAGCGCCATCCCAATTCTTGGCAGATTAAAATAATCATTCTTCCCACACACATAATACATTTCTATCAAAATTGGTGCGCCTAATGAAATATCACTCTCGGGTTCCTAGTTTTGTTCACACACATTCTCTCCTACCTTTTCTACCTTATCTCTACTCTTCCCATGTCATATCAAACACAATTCACTCTTTCTATCTTGCTCCATTCTCAATTTAGGATGTGAATTCGACCTTCTAAATTCTTCCTCTTCGTTCAATTGTTCATCTCAAAAACCCAAAGCAAAACTGGCAAAGAAAGGTTGCACTGGGCCCAAATCTAAGCAAGGAAGGATAGTAAAACATCTATAATCTGGGTTTAGTTGGCGCCTAACACTGCTGGCCCCAGTGCTACTGCACCTTCAGGACCTACAGGCTGTCCCTGTGCACAGCCCACTGGGCCATTACTCCTAGGCTTAGCCCCAAAGCAGGCTGACCCAATATCCTGCCCCTCTGTTGCTTAGGCCCTGTGCCCTTCTCAGAAAGGGTAACATTGTATTGCTAGCAAGGAAAATCTGCATGTAAACAAAGATTGAAGTGGGCGGGACATATTCAGACCAGTGTACCCATGCTTTTTTAATTTTACAAAAACATTTTCCATACTTTTTGTTAAAAACAACCGTCCCTGAATGTTTAACGTGGACATTGACGCACCTCTGGCTGAAAGTGAAGGGGTGGGCGAACAGGTCTCTTGTGCTGTAAAGCCTAGGAAGGGACAGAGAGCTAGCTAAAGAAGAAACAGGTCTTCTCACCAGGGTGCCTGCTACTTTAAAGAAATGCAAATGTGTGCAGTTGGTTAATCACCAAATGTAAAGGCTTCTTGGGAGCAAGGATAGGTTTTAATGAATGGAGTTGCTGGAAGCGTTATGGTGATAAAGATTTCAGGGCACATGCATCAAGCATTTTTGCCTTCGCAAACAGGCCGATTCGCAGAATCGGCCCGTTTGCGAATGCAAAAAATGCTTTTCATATGCAGCAAACCCCAATTTGCAATTCAGTAACCTGTTACCGAATCGCAAAATAGATTTGCGATTCAGAATTTGGAAGGGGCTTGTTTAGGGCGTCCCTTCCAAATACCGAATCCTAACGGTATGCATGAGCATTTTGTGACCGTGAATGCGGTCGCAAAACATTCACATAGTATCACCTACTTCAAGTAGGTGGTAACCCATTCGCAAATTGGAAGGGGTCCCCAAGGGACCCCTTCCCCTTTGTGAATGGTTGTAAAAGCATTTTTAGGAGCAGGCAATGATCCCACGGACCACTGCCTGGTCTTAAAAAATGAAAAGAAAACTTTTCATTTTACTTTTTGTAAAGCATCTCGTTTTCTTTTAAGGAAAACGGGCTGCTTTACAAAAAAAAGATTGCTTTATTTAAAAGCAATCACGGACATGGTGATCTGCTGACCTCAGATTTTTGCGATTCCTGGGGGGTTGCAAATTGCGATCTACCTCATTAATATTAATGAGGTAGAGCGATTTGCGACCCCCTAGGAATCGCAATCTGAAATTCTTTGAGTTTCATGCATTGTAAATTGTGATTACCTAATTGCAATTCTCAGGAATTCGCAATTAGGTGTTTGCAATTTACAATTTTGATGCATGTGCCCCTTATTCTTTATGAGAGGTAATGTAAGGATGTTATCAGCTGAGTTTTGCAATGTTACCTTTTAATAGGCACTTATAAAATTGTTGGTTCTAGGTACAGTCTGATTAGGTATTATTAAAATGTATACTTTGAAAGCACTAGTTTCATCTTAAACACAAAATCAATTTGCTGCAACCTGCCTTATACAGTGTGTAATACAACTTTAAAATAATGACACACATTCACAGCAGTAGCATAGCAAGGATGCCATGGGCCCAGGTGCAAGCAAGGAAAATGACACCTTTGAGGTTGTAAAATACAGCAATTAACAGGGTTCAATGGGCTCCTCAGGGCTCTGGACCCCGGTGCACTGCACCAATGCGCAACCAACCCCCAGAGAGAAGGTGCAAGATAAGGATGAACAGTTCATGGAAGACTAGAAATGGAAGAAAGAAGATAAGAAAAGGAAAGACGCAATTCAGAAGGTGTGTGACTAGGAGTGCCTTTGATTATTCAATATCTGAAGTAGGTCCTTATATCCAGAAAGGGATGATTGTGAAGATATCTCTCTATTTCATGGATGAAAACAGTTGCCTCAAACTCAACTCGGACAAGACCGTAGTCCTCATCCTGGAACCCACCCCCTCAGCTTGGGACGTCTCCTGGTTGTCCTCCGCACTGGGAATCCTGCCCAGTCCCACGAACCACGCCTGAAACCTCGGCATCAGACTAGACTCCTCACTCACAATGAACCGTTGATCAATGCCGTCTCCTCAGCATGCTTTTACATGCTCGCCTGCATCGAAAGACATTTAGTCAGATGGATCCCCACCGAATCTCTGCCGGCTTTACCCAGAAACTCTTCAGGAAACTACAGAACGTCCAAAATGCCGCAGCCAGACTGGTTCTCGACATCCCCCACCGCAGGCATATTACCGAACACCTCCGAGAACTCTACTGGCTCCCATTCAACAAAAGAATCACTTTCATGCTCCTCACGCACGCCTACAAAGCCCTTGATGATGCAGGACCAGCATACCTGAACCATTGCTTCTCATTCACGTACCCACCAGACGCCTCTGCTCCGCCCAGCTCGCCCTAGCCACTGTCCCTCGGATCCACAAGACTAGAACCGGAGAAAAATCCTTCTCCTACCTCGCAACCAAGACCTGGAACACCCTGCCTCTCCACCTCAGACAATCCTTGTCGCTGACCCAATTCTGGAAGGACCTTAAGACCTGGCTCTTGACTGAACCCCAGCGCTCAGACGGATCAGCAGTCCCCCTCCACCCACCCCCCCCAGCGCCTTGAGACCCTCACGGGTGAGTAGCCGTGCTTTATAAACCCTGATTGATTGATTGATTGATTGAAGGTTTATAAACCTTAATTTGGCATTGTGCAGTGTACAGTCCTTGTACCTAGGTTGGCATACTCCAGACTATGTTTAAAAGGGCTGTTCTAAGGTAGCACATAGCAGGCTAGACTCTTAGGGCCAGATTCAGAAAGGCAAACGTACACTTTTGTGTACGTTTATGATTGTTTACTATTCACAAAAGGATTTACGAGTAGTATCTTTTTTCGAGTGCGGAGTGTCCGCGCATAAAAAGACCTATCTTTTCATGTTTAAGTGGTGTGTATACTCGAATTTGCATGTTTTAAGCTGTTTGGCCTGGAAATGGAGCACTATGTATAATGTTTTCTTTTTACAGCTTACATCCTCAGATTGCTTTCTACAACTTACATCCTATCCTTTTGCTATCTTAGAAAGCATACTCCCACTATATTCCTAAAATCCTGCATGAATAACTGAACTAGTCTTACTTCCCCTTGATTCCTTTCGGCTTGACTCCTCTACTTTCTGTCTTCAGAGTGAACCTCTTCTTACCTTCCATACTCCGCTTTCTATTCCTGAGTATAGCCTCCTTTCAGTCTCATGCCTGTCTGCCTTATTCTCTCTTATTGTATTTCTGCAAAAGGCTGACACCTCATTTCATAGATCACAACCTCTCCTGCTTTTAAATCCTATCCTTCCAACCTCACATTAACTAATCTCCCCCAGCCTATCTATCTCACCAACCATTCACCTGAGTCTACATAGCCCCCATTAATGATCACATCTAACTGGTATTAATATAATCTATCACAAAGTAACTGGAGTAAATGCAAGCCCTCTTTAATGATCACCCCTAACTGGTATTAATACAATGTATCTCAAAGTAACTGGAGTAAATGCATGTAATGTTTTTTCTTGAGAGCACATGACTAAACGCAATTACCAACATTTAACCTCTGGAATAACCACTAAACTAGGATCCCGGAGTAGCGTACTACTCGCCGTAAAGAGCTTCAACACCTCGTATGGGGTAGTAGGCTCTATATAAATGCAATTACAATCTACAATTCTTCTTTCCTCTGCATTCTGCACAATTTTAATCACTCTCTCATTATATTCACTAATAAATTCCAATTCATCCTTATTAAGTTTACACACATACTCCCCATTATTCTTTTTAGTTTCATGCTTAGCTTGTACCATTCATCTCACATATTTACCTTATAAAACATCAGGTTTTTCCTAATTAAATTGAATGAATTGAATAGGAATTTCAAAAACAGTCAGGTAAGGAAAAAGTGCATCATATTATTATATATAGATATATACTCACTGCAGGACAAATAATAAGACAAAGGTAACTCATTTTGTTATACCCTTCTCAACAGAAGTAGGAAGTAAAGTTAAGATATAGCAGCTATTAATTTTTTTGGTATCTAAATAGTCTTTTAACATTTTAACATCACTATTCTCATGAAAAACATTAATACTAAATTCTTTATGTTCAATTCTACTATTTCTAATCTTACCCCTGTTCTTCTGTTATTTTGGCAGTCTTTGAAACTTATCCCACTGGAAATATTAGGCACACCAACAGTCCAACTAAAACTATTAATATTCTTAACACCTGTTAGACCTGTCGGCCTTAGGGTGGTCTTCCACACAAGCTTTTTGCCGCACCACCTTCATTTTTGCTTACATTATATTTGTTGGCCTTCGGACACTGCACACTTTACCACTGCTAACCAGTGGTAAAGTGCTCATGCTCAAACATGGTTGAATTGGCTTATACCTAACCATCCATCATCTGTTCTTTTTGCTTTTGTCGCCCTAAGTGGGAATGGTATGCCCGGACGTGGGTCCCGTGCTCACTGTGTGACTGGATTCAAGCTAGCCTGGCAGATGAGGGGTGATACTCCGAAACCGGTCCCAGGAAGCTTGTTTCCAGTCCAGAGAGGACCTGGCCTGGCAGTTCAGGCTGGCCTGTTCCCATGGGGAGCAGGGCCCAGAGTGATTTGCATATGGCAGGGTCCAAACTGTGGTGGCGTTGTGAGCAAAAGAATGATGGATTAAACCCAGATCTGTGACTGGGGGTGAATGTTTGATTTGTTCAGCATTCCGTCCATCAACTGTTCTTTTTGCTTTTGTCTCCCTAAGTGGGAAGGCTATGCCCAGACGTGGGTCATATGCTCAGTGCGCCACTGGATTCAAGCTGGCTTTCCTAATAAGAATGATACCCCAAAACTGGTCCCAGTATGCTTGTTTCCGGTCCAAGGAGGACATGACCTGTCAGTTCGGACTGGACTGTTTCCATGGAGAGCAGGGTCAAGACTGATTCGCATATGGCTGGGTCCAAACTGGGTCGGCATTGTGAGCGAAAAAAAAGATGGATTAAACCCATATCTGTGACTGGGGGTGAATGTTTGATTTGTTCAGCATTCCATCCATCATCTGTTCTTTTTTATTTTAGGGAGCTGACCTTTTTTTGCTTTTAGGTCTTTGGTACCTATAGCCTGGCCTAGGTCACATGACTTGGTGTAACAGACAGTTAGACTTTGTGAATTCCTCCTAGACAGTAACACAATTGAGGGATTAGCTGTGCCTGGGTGGGCCATCTGCTGGCAAGATGGCGGGCGAAGCTGAGGTTACTTACAATTGAGTAGCCTGTGCTCTGCCTTCACACAAAGGGCCTAATGACCCTTTATTGTCACTTCAGCCAGCTTGGAGCCAGGACAGAGGAGGCAGGGAATTCCATGCACTTCAAAGCCTCTGTCTAGGCGGAGTTAGCCACGTCGGAAGATGGCCGCTTCTTAAGCGTGCTCCTCCGGCCGCCAATTTATCCTTGCATTATCCTGCACGAAATGAGCCCGTAAAACACTTAAATTAAGTGCAACTAACATCGGAAGACAGGAGCTGTCTGAAGACTCCTCTGTTGCGCCACGGAACGTCCCAGAACTGCTGCGGGAGAGCCTTTGGCGGCCGGTGCTGGTGAGGTCTGCTGCATGAGCATGAACTGCTGCAGCGGCGGGCTTGCGTGGAGAGCAGGCCGCGACGCATGGCACGCACGCCGGCGCAGGACCATCCTGCTGTGGGCGGCCGCGGATCTCTGGCCGCGATCGAGTGGTGCCGGCTGTGGGTCAGCCCCCTGTTTGGGAATAGCGGAACACCTGCTGGGCCTCCCGGAGCTCACCCGCCGTGGTGGAATTGTGCCTGCAACCAAGTACGGACTGCAGGTGAGAGTGACGCTGCCGGGTGCCCGTGACTGCGTGAGCGGTCGGGGGCTCGGCGGGCCCCACATTGGTGATACAGCTGCAGCGGGGACATCAACTGCGGCAGGCCGGAGGACTTTTAATGATTACATTGTGAAACAGTGGGATCTTGAGCTCTACGCTACAAGGCCTGCACCAGATGGAGTAGGACCCCCACCCCCTCATAGCGCACACCTCGGGGGGGTGCCGGAGAGACCTGCAGACTCCTGCTGAGCGGATGGATGCTGCGTCCCTTGAGCGGTGCTGGACGGCCTGCCGCGGTGCTAGCTCTGGCTCCTGGTGCGGCGAGTCGTTATTAATAGCGAGCTGCGTCACTGCGAGAGCGCAGAGTTTATGTGTCAGCAGTGCTTGCACAGTAAAATATTACACAGCCTGAACATTGTTCTCGACTGATGTGCACCTTTTTTCTACTGGGGAGAGGTTGCCCTCCGGTATCGACCACTGTGTACTACTACTACAGATTTGCAAGATATCGCCCAAACCACTTAAACGCTCCACAACCTCTCCACCACGTGGTCCATAGTGCCTGCTTGGTGTAGGCAGAGTGCTCCTATACACTGTCGCCGTGGTGAACTGGAGTGCAGGAGACAGGCTACTATACAGGAAAACCAATCCACAGGGTGTGCCTGTGGTCTCTGCCTGATTTCTACCTGGCAAGTACCTGCTGTCATAGTCTCCATAGCACTAACCTGCCTATAATACCACGCGAGGAAGAATCACTCGCAACCACTCAAAATTTGCGCAGCATACGTGATCCAAGGTGCAGCTAAGAAGGCAACAACCGATTGCTGCTTATAGTCCAGCCATGGGAAAAACAGACAGGAATCAACCTAAACTCACCTTCGGGCAAACCAAAAAATCGGCAGAGCACAGCTCGGACGACCAACAGGCTACGCAGCAGGCTGCCGTGACAGCGAGCGGAGGGACTAACGGAGATGTGCAGGCCATGTTTTCAACGATACAAGCCGCCCTCTCCAGTATAGATGGTAAGATTGACTTTTTAACTTATCGAGTAGACTGCATGTCTGAGCGCCTGGACCGGCACACGGAGCGGATAGATATGGCAGAACGCCGCATTTCTGAAGCCGAAGACTCTTACACGCAGATGGAGACCAGACAGGGAAAAATGGATAAACAACTCACGGCATTGTTGACGAAGGCTGAAGATATGGCGCCGCGCTCCCGCCGAAATAACATACGCCTGATGGGAATAGCGGAGACGACAAACACAGGTCCTATGGAACGCTATGTCGAACAACTGCTCATAACTCTCCTGGGGCGGGAAACCTTCTCAGATGTCTTCATTATCGAGAGGGCACACAGATCCTTAGCTCCGCCATTCCACCTGGAGCAAGACCGCGGCCAATAATAGCCAAACTCTTAAATTATAGAGACAGAGATGCGGCCTTCCGTAAAGCCTGGGACTTGGGCAGCTTGAAGCACGAGGGCATGGATATATCTATTTACCCTGACTTCACACCGCTTGTCCAAGAGGTGAGGAAGAAGTTTGTGCCGGTGAAACAGAAACTTCGCGACCTAAATATTTCATACGCGATGCTATACCCTGCCAGATTGCGAGTGACGGATGATGGAAAGTCTAAGATATATAGAGTGACCCAAAAGAGGTGCTTAAGTACCTGCAACAGAAAGGATCCCAGAGCGCACGCAGAAGATCACCGAGAGGAGGACTGGAAGAGCAAGCTAACACTTCGGATGTTGAATAACGCGATAGAATCCACAGAACATTTACACTTCTTGAACTGTGCATAGCAGGATGACGCAGTGGACTCACAGGAAGACGCACATCAGCGCTGCAGGTTGTAGCTATATGCCCATACACGGACAGTGACATACAGAGGGCACGGCAAGCAGGGTTGCTCAGGATGCCAAATGTACACTACTTCAAATATGATCATTACTACCTGCGACCATCCTGATGGCCGACCCAAGACCACGTCTCCGATGGACACAGATAAGTGCTAATACGTGGTTTGTGAGAAAACTCCTGTTGTACTATATGTCTGTATATAAGTGTTGATCTGAACCACATGCTCTAGAGACAACATGACAACTGATGTAAGTGGCAAACTCTGTTTTATAGATGTTAATTTGCAGGCTCAGGAGTGCATCAGACTTTATGTCATCACGGCGACCACCCATGTGGAATTTTTTCTTTTTTCCTTTTCACAGGGCACTCAGGATGGCAGCTCCCGCCCACCTGTGTACACCACACTTAGATATATTTCTGTTTGGTGACTCGGGGGAGGGAGATTGGGTATGTTCCAGTTTTTCGGGGATTGTCTTCGCTGTAAAGGGGTTGGCGAAGTGGGTGGGGGGTGGGCAGGGTGTTAATTCGAAAAACATGCATTGCAGTAGTAGATATCATCTCACACGACAGAGACTCATGCGCAAGATACTGGCAAGTCCACTTTAGGGGCAACACTGCGTATGGATAAAAGGACAAGTCATACTAGACCACTAACATTCATGACCTGGAATGTAAGAGGCCTTCACAATCCGCAGAAAATTCGCATGGTCCTGGCATACTTGGATCGACATAAGGTAGACGTTGCTTGTCTGCAAGAAACACACCTCACAGACCTCACAGAGAGGAGAATAGGCGCAAGGTGGGCCTCTTACCGCATGGCATCTTCCTATTCTACCTATGCCAGAGGAGTAATGCTCCTTGTTCGACGTGGCACCCCCTTCACACTTATTAGCTCCAGCAAGGACGATCAGGGGTGATACGTTATAGTACAGGGCAACTTTGGTGGCACTGCCTTAACAATAGTCACAACATATGGTCCAAATACTGATGATCCGTGTTTCTTTGCTCATATATGGGCAAAATTGCGTGATTTACCATCCACATCTATCATATGGGGTGGGGATTTTAACACGTGTCTAGATCCTGCTTTAGATAGGTCCACAGGCAATGAACGATATGGTAGACAATCGGCAAAGGCGCTTAGGGAAGGTATGGAAGAATGCGCAATGACTGATCTATGGCGTTTGAGACATCCAGGGTGCAGGGAGGGCACTTGCACGTCCACAGTGCATAATACGTGGTCAAGAATAGACTACTGGCTAGCTACACAAGACGTTTGTACATGGACAACCTCAGTAGACCACATGCCTAAGACACTGTCGGACCATACACCCGTCCGTCTAGCGCTTGCCATTCCTACACATACTCCACGTCAGTTCACCTGGCGTCTGCAACAGGGCGCACTCCTTGACCAGGTATTCCGCTCTGAGCTGCATCAGGCTATAGTCGAATACTTTGGTTTAAATGCTTTGATTAGTAGCGCGAAAACATTATGGGAGGGCTTTAAGGTCACTATCAGGGGTCACTGTATTGGAAAGCATCCAGGCATCTTGAAAGACATTCAACAACAATTATCTTTGGCAGAAAGTGATATCCAACAGCTAGAGTCGGAATTTGCGGCCACTCAGAACCCCAAAATACTAGCGGACATTAGGCAGAAGGTCGACACCTATCATGGATTTGCAGAGGATGAGCTCAAATATATCTCACGCAGATACACTGCACGAAACTATGGTGAGGGGGGAAGACCAGGAAACATGCTCTCACATAGAATATGACCAGTACATCAGTCTGCATATATCACACAAATAACAAACATGCAAGGCCAACTTACATATGACACCCCGTCGATTTTAGACTGCTTCGCAGAATATTATACCCGCCTCTACTCTACACAAACGACTGTGTCACCACCTGAAATCTGCCACTATCTAGATGACATTGCATTGGCGTGGCTGTCCGATGACCATCGTGAATACTTTTGCCATCACATTACGGAAGATGAGATCAAAGAGGCAATTAACTCCCTCCCCAATAATAAAGCTCCCGGTATGGATGGGCTCCCCGGGGAATTCTACAAAGAATTTAGAGACTTGCTAATCCCACATCTAGCTGAGATGTATGAAGAGGCCTACGAGGATGGTATGCTTCCGGCCTCGTTGAGAGAGGCGCTACTAATTACTCTCCCTAAACCAGATAAGGACCCAGTTAAGTGCGAATCCTACCGCCCACTGTCTTTAATAAATATAGACGCCAAAATTTTAGCCAGAATTATCGCAACAAGAATACAACCTCTGTTGCAGAACCTGATATTGCCAGATCAGGCCGGTTTTATACCGACAAGATCCACTACGCAAAACCTCAGGACCATCTTTGCAATGTTTCAACAATTAAATCCTGATCTGCCAGCAGCCGCAGCCTTATTGGATGCGGCTAAGGCTTTTGATTCCGTGGAGTGGGTATTTATGTTTACGGTACTGCGCAGGATGGGTTTCACGGAACCATTTTTGCGTTGGATTGCGCTGTTGTACGCCGAACCCAGTGCGCGCATTAGAATAAATGGGAATACATCTGACCCGATTAATATTAGCAGTGGAACCAGGCAGGGGTGTCCGCTTTCGCCGCTTCTCTTTACATTAGCACTAGAACCATTAGCCTGAAAAATTTGCCAAAAGCACCCTGAATCCGCTCTCCAATTCCAGCTTCGTCCAGTCGGCATATCATTATATGCCGATGATATGGTTCTTTATTCCCGCTATCCGGACACTAATTTAAATCCACTCATTAGGGAGTACATTAAATTTGAACGTTACTCGGGACTCCGTATCAATTGGGACAAATCGGTTGTCATTCCACTTACACTAGCTACTACACGGCCCAATTTGGAATTCCCACTACAATGGAAGACTGAACCTGTAAAATACCTTGGTGTATGGATACACCGGAATCCAGAGACGGTGGTTCGTGAGAACTATGGCAGAGCAATAACGAAATTAGAAGAACAGGTAGACAGGTGGATCAAACTGCCTCTGTCCCTGGCTGATAGGATTGCCATACAAAAGATGGTGGTCTTGCCAAGATTTTTATACTTATTCATGAACATCCCGATCTGGCTCACACAAGCGCTGTTTTCTAAATTGCGCTCAGCTATGCAGCGACTAACATGGGCCGGGAAGCAGGCGAGAGTTGGATGGAAAGTTTTAACCAAACCATATTATCAGGGGTCTTTGGAGCACCAGATCTCCAGCTATATTTTTATTGCGCTCAAGCACAACATGCCCATTACTGGCTACATCCACATGCACACATACCGCACATTGCTGTGGAACATGAGAGCGCGTTACCGTCTCCATTAATCACTTACATATCTGACCCGAAGAGACACACCCGAGGGATAAAATACACTCTGTAACTTGCACATCACGAGCATGGTACACGTTAGCACAGCGTGCACAGAAACTCCCAATATATGCTCCGGCGATGCCCATTGCTCACCATCCACGAATCACAGTCACACAAGAGAAGAATATGCTAACTTTACTGGGGGAAATGGGCCTACGTACCATGAGCAATATTTTCCCGCATAACCGATTTGTTCCGCACGATGACCCGTCCCTCAGCGCACCTTGCACACCACTGAAGATTTTTGCGTACCTGCGGCTGCGTATGGCAGTCAGGGAACTATATTCATCTTTCCCGAATGAACCACCACAGCTAAACGCACTGCAAATCCTGCTATCAGCACCCACACGCCAATGCTTGGTAACACGCCTGTATAATGCATCACAAGGGGAACAGAGTCAAGCCCAGAATAGATCGCTTCAGAGGTGGGAGGAGGCAGTCGGAAACCCTATAGACAAGGAAGACTGGGACTATAGTTGTACACAAATGCAGTTGCTAACATCAAATTGCAATTTGCGCATTATTCATTTTAAGTTTCTACATCAAACATATTACACTCCAGCAAAACTACATAAATACGGACTTAGACCAGACGATAAGTGCCACAGATGCGGCGCTCCGAATGCAGACTTTCTGCATGTGGCATGGGCATGTTCCCAGCTCCAACCATACTGGCAGGAAGTTATTAGTACTCTTGCGGCCATGCTATCTGAGCAGATACCAAATGCTCCACTAGTCTGTTTGCTGGGACTCTACAAACTTAGGCTGGCTAGAAGACGAAAGCTCCTGGCTGTGGCATTATTACTAGTAAAACGCTGGGTCGCATTACGATGGGGTAGTAAACGCCCACCAAGATACAAAGATTGGATATCCGATATGACTTACTGCAAAGAGACACTGGAAACATACGCAGAAGAAATACCGCAGGCCTCTAGACCTAAGGATTTCTGGGAACCCTTCGTACAATACCTTAGGACTACACAAGATGCTGAATGAACTAATGCCACAGTGTATAGATAATGCTTGATTAGCGCAGGGATGGCTTCGCGACAAGGAGGTGGGTGGTACGCAATATGTCAAGGCGACAAGCAATGAATCTGTTATTGGGTGTCCGCTGTACGAATATTATACTGTATAATCTATGTACGGACATGAATGTAAGACCTCTGTGATACGGACTTGTATTTACTACATAACGTCATGCTGTGTAACCATGTTTTCTTTCTCGCTGATCAGAATAAATAAAATAAATTAAAAAAATTAAAAAAATAAATTACAAAAAAGCCTCTGTCTAGAAGCTTCTCCCACCTTCTAGAACCAGGGCACCAGGTAATAAAAGTACTCTGACACCAACTCTTCAGTACACTGCTGTACCAATTGGATACTCTTCCAGGAAGAAGGACTGCTGGCTGCCTCAAGGACTACCACTCTCATGGTCTGCTGTTCTATAGGAACTGCTGCTCTGTGGTGCTAACCTGCTGCCCTCTTGCCTGAGAAAGAAGAACTGGACCTGCAACTTCATCTTTAACACAGGACCCCATAGTGACTCAAGGGGCTAGTCTGCTGGCCTCCTGATCTGAGCCTCAGGGACATAAAAGACTCCCCAACCATCTCCTGGACATAGCTGCAGCAAGTTCCTGATCCTCAAATCATGCTTTTGGCCTCTTCGTGAACGAGCCCCTTCGCACCGGAACCACGCCACTCACACCAAAATTCAGTGCGAGTCGCTGCCAGCCTATCTCTTTGCACTGCAAGCATTGTTTGCCCACTGAGGACCACCAGCGTGAATCACCAGCCTGCCCATCCACAATGGAAGGCCTGCTCTTCACACCAAGCCAACAAACAACTGTGACATTCTCCTTGCTCCCTGCAACCTTCCCCAACGTGAACCATGACTCTTGGCACAAAATTTGAGAAGGTAAACCCTTAGTGGGACTAATCTAAGACTGTGTCCGACCCATGCTCCATCGCGGTCGACCTGAACTTTTGACTTTGACTCGGTCCAGCACGATCAGATAGCTGCGGTTGGCGCTTTATGCTTTTAGGTGCTATTTACAGTTTATTCTTTAAAAATGCATAACTCCGGTTCTACTGATTGGATGTTTGTCGTTTTGGTCTTGTTTTATTTATTAAATTAAGCTCTATATTTCTACCCTGATCTTTTTCTGTGGTGTTTTCACAGTTTTACTGTTTGAAGTGTTGCACAAATACTTCACACATTGCCTCTAAGCAAAGCCTGACTGATCTTTGCAAAGCTACCAGGGGGGTGAGCACAGGTTAATTTGAGGTTTGCTTGTGCCTTATATTGACTAGGATTGTGGTTGCTGGTTGACCAGGGCTCCCACCACAGTCAACCAGTAACCCAATTTCTAACATTGGTGATCAGAGGCGAGGATAGGACTGTGTTTGAGCAGTGCATACAGTGATTTTGTGTACGCTATCATCCCATATCTAAGACCAATTCAAGTTTTAAATTCTCCCTGAATGGCCTTTTTATTTTTTAAATTCATTCCTACTCTACCTGACTGTTTGTATCTGTGGCCCCACCTGCAAGGATGGAGTTTGAACTTGTGAGCCTGGAGAGCTACACTGTGGCTGAGCTCAGGGAATTTAGCCAGGAGAAGGGGCTGTCCACAAAAGGGAGCACCAGGAAGGCAGAGCTCCAGAAAGTCTTGAGGGCATGGGCAGAGGCCCAAAGTCGCCAACAGATCATGATGGGGGAGAGGGTGAAGAAGAATCAACCTTTAGCATTCATCTCTAGGAGACTACTTCCCAGGGAACATAGGTGGAGTGCTATTGAGAGAGAAGCCTTTGCTGTGGTCTGGGCACTGAAGAAGCTGAAACCAACTTGTTTGGGACTCACTTCTGGGTTCAGACAGAAAACAGGCCCCTCAGGCGGCTAATGCAAATGAGGGGTGAGAATCCAAAATTTTTGAGATGGTCCATTTCCCTACAGGGACTGGACTTTACGATGGAACACCACCCTGCGTCAGACGACGCCAATGCTAACGGTCTCTCCAGATTTTTCCGCCTAAGTGAAGAGAAATCACAAGTGGTTTGGTAGTTCTTCACACTTTCAGTTGGGGGCACACTTGTTAGACCTGTCAGCCTTATAGTGGTATTCCCCCCAAATAGTTTTCCCTATCTCCTCCATTTATGCTGACCTTATTTTTATTGGCCTTAGGACTCTGCGCACTTTAGCACTGCTAACCAGTGCTAAAGTGCTTGTGCTCATTCCCCTAAAACATGGTTGAATTGGCTGATACCTAACTGACATATTTAATTTACTTATAAGTCCCTTGCAAAGTGCTACTACATGTACCCGGGGCCTGAAAATTAAATGCTACTAGTGGGCCTGCAGCACTGTGCCACCCACTTAAGTAGCACCTTAAAAGTCCAAGGCCTGCCATTGCAGCCTGAATGCAGTTTTAAACTGCCATGTCGACTTGGCTTTAAAACCCCCTTGCCAAGTCTTAAACTCCTTAAAAGTATAAGTCACCCCTAAGGTAAGTCCTGGGTAGCTCATAGGGCAAAGTGTTGTGTAACTAAAAGGTTGGACACGTACTTTTACATTTTACATGTACTGGTAGTGAAAAACCCTTAAATTTGTTTTTCACTACTGTGAGGCCTACCCCTCTCAGATGCTAATATTGGGGATTCCTTATTACATTTAATAAGCTGTAATTTCCAATTGGGAACTGGCAGCTATGTCATGTTTGGTGTCTTTGTAATTGTGGTGGGAAGAGCCGCATTTATCGGTAAAATCGGGGTTTTGATCACAATTATGAAAATGCCACTTTTAGGAAGCTTGTGTTTTTTTGCTCTTAGCTCTTTGGTGCCTAAAGCCTGGCCTAGGCCACATGAATGGGTGTAACTGACAGTTAAACTTTGAGAAATCCTCCCAGACAGTCAAACAATTGAGGGATTAGGTGGGCCTGGATGGGCCATCTGCTGGAGGATGGAGGGCAGAGCTAGGCACAGCCCCACTTACAACTGAATAGCGTGTGCTTTGCCTTCACACAAAGGTTCTAACAACCCTACATTGTCCCTTCAGCCAGCTTGGAGCCAGGATAGGGGAGGCAGGGAATTCCATGCACTTCAAAGCTACTGTCTAGAAGATTCTCCCACCGTCCAGAACCAGGGCACCAGGGTATAAAATTAGGACCTCAGACCCCAACTCTTCAGTACACTTCTGGACCTGTGGATACTTGGCCAGGAAGAAGGACTGCTGTGCTGCTACAAGGACAGCCACTCTGCTGGACTGCTGCTCTGAAGGAACTGCTGCCCTGCATTGCTGACCGGCTGCCTGCTGCCCTCTTGCCCGGGGAAGAAGAACTGGACCTGCAACTTCACCCAGGACCCCAGAGTGACTCAAAGGTCTAGTCTGCTGGCCTCCTGATCTGAGCCTCAGGGACGTGAAAGGCTCCCCAACCTGCTCCTGGACCCAGCAGCACTGAGTTTCTGACCCCCAAGTGGTGCCTTCCAGGTCCTAGACCCCTGGTGTGGCTCACAGGCTCTTTAAATCAAGCTTTTGGGCTCTTCGCGACTGTGAACGGGCCTGTTCGCACTGGAACCGCACCATTAGCACCAAAATTCAGTGGTAGCCGCCGCCAGCCCGTTTCTTTGTATAGCAAGCATTCTTCGCCCGCAGAGGACCGCCAATGCGAAGCACCAGCCTGCTCATCCACGACACCCAGCCTGCTCTTTGCACCATGCCGGCAACCACCCGCAACACCCTACATGCTCCCTGCGACCGTCTCCAATTCAAACGGGACTCTTAGCACAAAACTTGAGAAGGTAAACCTTTAGCGAAACTAATCTAGGACTGTATCTGAACCACGCTCCATGACAGTCGGCCTGAACTTTTGACTTTTACATGTCCAGTCTTGTTCTACTGATGGGATTTTTGTCATTTTGGTCTTGTTTTATTTATTAAATTAAGACCTATTTTTTTAACCTCTTGTGGGATCTTTTTGTGTGGTGTTTTCACTGTTTTTCTGTTTGATGTGTTGCACAAATACTTTGCACATTGCCTCTAAGTTGAACCTGACTGCTCTGTGCCAAGCTACCAGGGGGTTGAGCACAGGTTCATTTGGGGTTTGCTTGTGCCTTACCTTTGCTCGGATTGTGGTTGGTGCTTGACCAGAGCTCGCATCCCAGTCAACCAGTAACCCAATTTCTAACAATAACATTATAGTTCCTACAATTTTACAGTACTGCTGTTTCCCATCTTCTGATTGAGACAGAAAAATATATTTTGGACCAAAAAATAAAAAATTGAAAATCAACAAAAAGTTTTGTTAAAAAAAATATTGACCTCCTTTTCTTCTTATTTTGTTAAAAGAGCAATAAACAAAAAACAAAAGAAAAAAATCTTTTTTTCAGTTCACAATTTAGTTTCCTCCACCGAAACGCTGCGTCGACAACTACATGCTGTATAGCATTTTTAAATCAATGTGATATTTGTAAAAAAACTTTTCTCTTTGCTGATTTGCACACTGTGTATGAAAGAATTTAAAAAACAAAAAAACAAAACTGACTTTTTTAAAAAATTCGCTTTTTCCTATGATACTGTATGAATACACTAACACAAAAGGTACATAGGAGATAACGTGTATAGTGAAAACTAACAGGATGATTTTTTACTATTTTAACTGTCTTGTATATGTACTATGAAATAATATAATAAATATCAGACATGTTTGCATATATTTGGGTTCAGTGTTATGAGATTTGAGAGTATGTGAGTTATGATAAATGTGTGAATTTTCTAATTTTCCTATTAGAACTGGTATGTGGGAGATATTCTTTTGATTATCCTTTCTATTTGGCACTTTTCTTCCTGTTGATCTTTTAACAACTGACGATTCAATACCACTAGTTTCACTCTTTGTTGGTCTCTCAAATTTCTCAACTGGTTCACAGTGTTTTCTCTTGCAAGTTCTCTTTCTTGAGATGTCTTCTTCAAGTTTTGTTTCTTAATCAACGTCTTTTATCACAGCCTCTTTGTTTCACAAGCACTCAAACTTAAATTTGTACCCAAACTCGAACTTGAGCTTTAAACAACTTTGTCTGTTTTCACCACAAACTTCTTTTTCCTTTGCAGGTCTTTGTAACTTTGTAAACTGCAATTTCTCTTTGATCGGCTCAGAAATTATTTCTTCTTGCTGTCACTTCTGACTTTTGGACTGCAAAGCTCTTCATCTCCTCTTTGAAACTGGACTTCAGAATTTTCAGGTTCTTCTTCAGAACTTTCATTCAAACGTTCTCACTTCGTTATTTTAATTGGTTTCATCTTCACCTGTTTCAAAATTTTCACCCCCTCTGGATCCATGCAAACTTGAGTTGGGATGGAGTCATGATCTTTTGCTTGACTCTGCACCACACTCTGTGTACTTGATTCAGGACCAACTGACTCGTCCACTTCTTCAACTGCTCTCACTCTCTTCGTGTGAGCAGCGTGGATCCATTGTGGCATACCAGCACACTTAATTGCAGTGTTGGGCCTCAAAATCACCTGGTATGGTCCATGCCACCTCTCTTCCAGGCAGCTTTTTGCGCACATGTTTATGGACTATAACAAAGTCCCCATGTTTCAGACTGTGTCAGGGAACATCTTTTGCATCTTCTGTTGCCACATTCATCTGATGAGATACAGATTTCACCATATGAGCCAGACCTTTGCAGCAATCTATTACAATGCCATCACTTATTAAAACTAGTGCAGCTGCTGGGCCACAGGCAAGTCTGATTGCCCTGCCCATTATTTCGTGAGGTGATATGCCAATCTTTCTATCTGGAGTACTTCTCATGATCATCAAAACAAGAGGAAGCGTGTCTGGCCATTTCAACCCTATTGAAGCACAGATTTTTGCCAGTTTATTCTTGAGAGTACCATTAGCCATTAGATAGCCATTAGATAGGTATAATTTAATTTTTGCTTGATGTCAAAGGCCTCACGAATGATCTATAGAACTTCAGTTTTAAAATTGGTCCCACAATCTGTCTCAATTGATGTCGGAGTCCAAATCTAGGTATCAACTCCCTCAACATAAATTTGGCAACTGTAAGGCTATCTGATCTCCTAGTGGGATAAGCCTCCACCCATTTAGAGAGTAAGCAGATGATTACCAAAACATAGTTTAATCCATTGTGCATTGGCATCTCGATAAGTTTAGCTTGATATATCATAAGAACGGCTTTCTGACCTTCAAGTGTGGCTCATTAGTGTCTGTGTTTGTTTACCTACATTATTCAGTTGACACACTAAACACCTAGAGCACACATCATCAGCAACATTCCTATATTTAGAATTTTCCTAGTATTTCTTTTTAAAAAAAAGCTCTTTTTATTGCAATTAATAAACATAACACAGCATTGGCAGTTTTTGGAGCATGGGAATTAATAAGATACATTATAGCAGTAGTCGAGATAGCAGTAGTCGAGCCCCTTATATAGCTTATACATTCCAATGTCTCAGACCCCTGTAGCATTGTCACAGTTTTTTTTTAAACTTTATTTATTATTGTTCAAGAAAGGTACATTCCGTGCTGTTTGCATGTTTTACAATATAAACTTAAATCAAGCGTGTACATGTGGCATTTGGGAAGTTCACTCAACAGGGACTTACACAATTTTCTATGCGAGGTCATTAATAGTATTACTTTCCAGCGGCGCTTACCCCCCGCATGGTTATACATGTATTTCACCTCATTGATATTTAACTATATTTTGCAGACATTCCCCTGAACAAGAGAAGTCACTCTGCGTCCACAGTGCTATGGTCTTATGCCTGCAGCGTGTGCGCACCACACTGCCATCCCTCTTGTACGCTTTTCCGCTCGCATACCCGACCCTCTGAGCACTGGCTATCCATATCAATGTCAGCTCCTGCTTTACTATGTAGGTAAGCTTTAAATGGTCCCCATATGTCACAGGGTCTGCTATGGATTGGCATCAAGGCATTAAATGTGTCTGCGTGCGTGTTACAATAGGTCATGTCGACATACCACTCCGAAATTGTCAGTACCGGTCCCCGCATCCAGCGCATCGCTACTCATCTCTTTGCCAGCAGCATGCCCATTGCCACTAGTTTTCTATATTGTTTTGGTACCTCAGAGTCTAGTCCCAATAGAGCCAGTGTTGGGGAGTCTGGTATTGTCTGACCTACCATTCCCTGAAGCTCTGCCATCACTTTTAACCAGAATGCATGTATCTCAGGGCAGAACCAAGCAAGGTGACAAAACCCAGCATTTCCAGGGCCGCATCTTACGCATTTGTCTTCCTTGCGCAGTCCGTATCTACATAGTCGGGCTGGAGTATAGTATATTCTGTTGAGGTATTTAAAGTGCACTAGTTGGTGCCTGCTGTTTTGCGATATGGTTTTAATCACTGAACAGCAGTATGTCCATTGTTTGTCATTTATTGTTACACCCAAGTCTTCCTGCCATTCCAGCTTTGCCTTTCTACTAGCTAAGTCATCGTTCTGTCGCATTAGTTTATATAATGATGAGATCCCATGGGCTGGGGAAGTTGCGTGCAGTAGGTATGTCAGGGAGATTGTTTCAGGTTGCTCTGTCTTGTCCACACTCAATTGCGTTCACAGCGATTGATATGCTCTGTGGCAGTTATATATAACGCTTCGTGGTGTCTCAGATATTAATTCTAGAACCTCTCCCTAGGGTCTCAGGGTTCCATCCTTGGAGAAGTCCCCTATGTTATTTATTTTCGCCTGCTTTGGTGCTCGCTTTACTGCCCCATCACCGCTCAATGGAAACCGGGTACACCATTGTTTGGCTTCCCTCCTGAGACATGATGTGTGGTTTACAGGTTACTCAACAATAGAACCAACAATTCAAAACAATATGTTGTTGCGTCGTGGTCTGCGATCAATTTATGATGTACACCAATTACTGTGAGTGGTTTTGCACACACGCGTTTCAATTACGTTAGGATCGTATCCCACCGTTCTGCCGCCAAATGTTGGAAGCCGGAGTCCCCATCCCGCACCACTGTCACCAAATGCGAGACCCGGGACTCCTCACTCATAGTTAGGCCAAGTATGCCACCGTTTGAGATAGCCCTGCTCACCCCCTTAGTAGCTTGGCACGAGCAGCCAGGCCTATCTCCAAGGCACGAGTGTACAGTATGTGCAACCACACTCACAACAACCCACTGGTGACACCACAAATGGACTCCACACGAGTTTGATAAAACGAATATAAACTTTATGTAAAAAGATATACGATCAGACCACACGATACATAAGCCAACATGTAATAAAGGGTAATATTCGTTCCGGCTGGTTGGTAGGTTCAAATCCCAACCACCGCTTTCAAAATGCTATGCTGGTCGCAATGCTAGAATCACACACGTTGCAATGGACAAACAATAGTGCTCTGCGTAACGATACAATCCTGTGCTGGGCAAAGGAGAAATAATACAATGCGTAACAATACACCCCGGTACCTTGCAGTGGGAGAAATAATGCAATGCGTACCGCTACAATCATGTACTGCGCAATGAAGGAATAATGCAATGCGTCACACCCCAATCACGTACTTTGCAATGAAGAAATAATGCAATGCGCGCCGCTACAATCATGTACTTTGCAATGAAGGAATAATGCAATGCGTAGCTACAATCATGTACTTTGCAATGAAGAAATAATGCAATGCGGGCCGCTACAATCCTGTACTTTGCAATGGAGAAATAATGCAATGCGTAGCACTACAATCGTGTACTTTGTTATGCAGAAATAATGTCAGGCGTCATAAGACAGTCCAGCAGTTCGTTAGCAGCAATATTGGCAATGTGTATTAAGACAGTCAGCCTCTTCGATAACAGTTGCCCCCCACACGTATCAACAATGACATGTGCCCTGCAGCTTCTCACTCTGGCCCCAGTACTGCCACTCCTGAACGCAGTACGGGCCCCCAATCTGAGCCGAAGCAAAGGCTCAAGTCGCCAGAAGGACTGAAAGGCCGAGAGAGTGGCCCTCCGAGCCCATGCCCCGCCCAGGCAGTGATCCACGTTACCTGGGGGCGCGACCTCACTCTCCTCTCCTCCTTCAGCGAACTGGGCCTTCCGTGTAGAACTTTCTCAATGGGTCTCAGAGGCTCGGCCTGGCAGCTCAGCTCCTCCGGGGCTGCCGGTCCGGGCCGCGACTGTTAGGAAGGTCTCAAGCGGCTGCAGGGCACATGTACCCCACGCCCCTGAGATTACGTTAATCCGGGTGCACGTTCACCACAGCACCGGGTCTCCTCTGGCATGAAGCCACACACACAACGCTGCTGGGACTTCACGTCAAGTCCGAGTGCACGTTCACCAGGCACTCCTTCCTGCGGTCTCAGTTGGCACCAAGACACGCACACCACGCTGCAGAGACTCACTTTCTTCCGGTGCACACGATGATCAGCCGATCACCTCCACAGTTTCAGGTTGCACCAAAGCACGCACACTGCTTCACTGAGACTTACTCCAACTCCGGTGCCCCGATATCCAGGCGCTCTTCACCAACGCCTTTGGTCGCACCCCGACACGCTCACCGTGTCCGAGCCTCACTTCTCCTCCGATGCACTCGATGACCTAGCGCTCTTCACCAGTGCCTCCGGTGCACCCCGACACGAACCCTGCGCGTCCGAGACTCACTCCACTTCCGATGCACACGTTGACCAGGCGCTCCTCACCGACGCCTCCTGTGCACCACGACACACACCCTGCGCGTCCGAGACTCCCTTCACCTTCGATGCACCCGCTGACCAGGCGCTCTTCACCAGCGCCTGCGGTGCACCACGACATGCACCCAGCGCGTCCGAGTCTCACGTCACCTCCGATGCACACGCTGACCAGGCGCTCTTCACCAACGCCTGCGGTGCACCACGACACGCACCCAGCGCGTCCGAGTCTCACTTCTCCTCCGTGTGTCCAAGATCACAGGGCACACCTTCCGAGGGTCTCAAGCTGCCACAACATGCGCCCACCGCGTCGCTTGAAACTTCTCCGGAAACTTTTATGTTCCTGTGTTTCCAAACAGGGAGCCAGCTCACCTCGGGCTATTGGTGTAACAAGACACAGCACAAAGCACAGTCTTCTTCAAGCAGGGGGACCCAGCGCACAAAGCACAGTCCCAACAGCCTCTTCCTTGGTTAAAACAGCAAACTGCAGACCAGCCCCAGATCACGAAGCAAGGGTCGGTCCTTCCCAGCAGTCTCTTCAGTTGTTCCTTCCTTAGCAGAGGTTCCTCTTGACCACGAAATGGGTCCAAGCCTTTTCAGTCTCAATCCATTTCTATTCCAACGTTCAGGGGTCTCAGCTCTCATAGTTATACCCCTAAATGTCTTTGAAGTTCGTTGTGCTCAGGGGTCCCTGACCCCTGCCTAAATCAGTTCTGGGTGTCTCCCTCCCAGTGTCACCTTTCTCCCTTTGATACTGGGGGTCTGGATCCTTAATCACTCAGCAGGAGATGGGTCAATTGTTTTATAGATGCAACCCAGGCCTCTTCACCTCCCGGTGCTTTTCCTCGCCTACTCTCCAGATGCAGGTCAGCCTGGTGCCATCTCAACCCCTCCCTAGGTCAAGACCTCCCCCAGCTCCTCTCCCCTCTCAGATCCAGACAGTCAATCCACATTCAGCAGAGACACACAGAAATGCTTAAAGCACAAAACTCAGCCACTTTCTAAAAGAGTGGCTTCTGAACACACAGTGACAAAACCACTTTCATAGAAAGATGTGTTATGACGCTGTGAGTTCATACATACTAAACTTCACCTCTTCATTTTAAACTTATGGGAAACTAGGCTAACAAACACAATACCCATCCTCCCCCATTCTGTCCTATGGGCCGGATGGCCTTTCACCAGTGAAAAACGAAATGTAGTCCTTTTCACTGTCAGGACATAACACACACCTCAGTATATGTCCTGCCTTTTACTTACACTGCACCCTGCCCAGGGGTTACCCGGGACCTACCACAGGGGTGCCCACTGTGTACACAAAAGGGAAAGTAAGGCCTGACAAGTGGTTGCACTTGTCAGGACAACATGCTAACTTAGCAAACTGCGCGCAGGCCCTACACTGCAGGCCTGAGTTCCCTTCTCCGCGCACCTTTGCATTACTAGCCCTGGCACACACAGTGCACATCACTAGGGACTTTACTAGTAAGGCAACATACTAATCATGGCCAACCAATTACCATTACACTTTACACAGGGAACACTTGTACTTTGACACTGATCAGCAGTGGCAAAGTACCCAAAGCATCTAAATTGGCAAATCTATGTCAGGAAAACGGTCTAGGGGGAAAGCAAAAAGTTTAGGGAACTTTAGCAAAAAAGGCCAAGTCCTACAACCATTCTATGGGAAGTTTTGGTGAGTACAGTAGCGGAACCTGGTTTTCGTTCGCTGTTTTCTGGATTAGATAACTTGTGGTGCCTATAGGGTCAATTACTCAAAATTTGCATCGCGCCGTGGTTAGCAGGTAACGTGGGAGCACTATTGGGGCAGCAGCTTCCCTTTCCAAGTATAGATATGGTAGATCTTGAGGTCCATGAAACCAATAATACGTGTGCATGATCTGTGCGGCTCCATAGTATGTTTCTAGGTCAGGAGCATCCAGCCCGCCCATAGTGTAGGGGAGGGCCAATGTGTTCCATCCTACGCGTGGTTGTTTCCCTGCCCAAGCTAGGCGGATCATAAGTGTGCGCAGTGTACAAAATACTGTTTTTGGAAGCAGTATTGGTATATTAACAAACAGGAAGAAAAATCTAGGGAGAACAATTATTTTCATAAGCTCTATACGGCCTAGTAGTGAGAGGGGCAGTCGTATCCAGTGTTCTATCGCTTCTGTCAGTCGCTGTACTACTTTCCCATAATTTTCCTTCATTACCATATCAGGGTCCGAGTGTATCTGTGTCCCGAGTGACTGCCAAATCATACTACTTCCCGCAGCACTGGCGCTAAGTTCTGCTTGGGATTCCTGACATATAACAGGGTGTCATCGGCGTATGCTGAAATGATTAATTTAAAATTTGGGAATTGGATGTCCCGGTGTGAATGATATTCGCTTAAAGCGCATGCCAAGGGTTCTGCCACCAGCGCATATAGGATTGTCACAGTTGCCGGACCCCCGTAACAGCCTTCATTCCAGTTCCACTGGATTCATTCTGCTAACAGGTGCACATAATATTTCCTTGCTTTCATTCCATTTCTCCCAGATCTTTGTCAATTTATGTTGACACCCCCTGCTTTCCTAGACCACCCTTTCCGCCTGCATACACCAATCCATGTCTACCTTCCAATCTCTTAACGTTGGAGCAGATGTAGCTCTCCACTACTTGGCTATATTGCGTTTGGCCACCATAAGGTCGAGCGTGACCCAGAGCCTATCTGCAGCAGTCAGGTCTGTTGCCTCCTGTATATTTAATTGGCACCACTTTGCTGAAGCTGTTATAGCCTCCTTACACAATGTCATCGTAGAGGAGACCACCACTGTCCAGTATGCCTGGACAGGGCCGGCCTGGCCGTAGCGGGCACCGGGCATTTTCCCGGTGGGCCAGAAGGGTGGGGGCTGGTTTTAAAGCAGTGGGTGCCGGTTTTGTTACTGGGGGCCGGTTTTGCAGCACTGCTGCAATTTCGGCCCCCTGAAACAAAACCGGCAGCAGTGTTAAAGTGGAAGCAGTGCTGCTTCTCGCTAGCACCATCCCCACCACCACCACCCCCTCCCCCTGGTGACTGGTCCGGCAGAATTGCCAGGGCTGGTCTGTGTACCCAGTCCGGCCCTATGCCTGGGGTCCCGGCAGTCCCATAACATATGGAGAAGGAGGCCCTCCTGACTACACCCTTTAGGGCATAATGGTGACTAGGTCCTGCCCATCTTAACCAATGTTGTGCATGTGTAATATGACCTATGTAAGATCTTAAGTTGGACTAATCTGAAGCGGGAACGGATAGGTACTTCTTTTGGGGACGCCATTGCCTCTTGCCACTCGTCATCCTCCATATGTCCCAGGTCCTCCCCCCACCTCTCACGAAGCCTCACCAAGAGATCAGGGGCATTATGTAGGATTTTACTATATGTTAAAGAGATTGCCTTTTCATGCATATATTCATCCAGCAGCCTATCTTGTAACGGCGAGAACTCAGGGAGTTCCTGTCCTCTTCGTATTGCCCCCCCCAATGCATAGCTTATTTGGAGGTAGCGAAATGTCTCTGAGGATGTCAATTGTTATTCCCTTTGGAAATCGCCAAAGGACTACACCCCGCCATCTGCCAACAGGCCCCCACTCATGACAGGCCTATTAGGTCCCATTTGTCGAAGCCCCGGTGTTCAGCCAGTAGGCCCAAATGTACTGTATCCAGAAGCGGTGTAGCTTGGGTGATCTTGTCCCGCCATCTCAGTGCAGCCGATGCAGTGTGCTATATTTTATTGTCGGTGAAGTGAGGGTGAGTGATAATGTATTGTGTTTCCTCCCATATGTGGCTCTGAGGTAACCTCGTGCTTATTTCATCTGTCCATCTTGTATGACAGTTCCTCCTGTGTGAGATGGACCCAGTGATTCACTACCGTAAGTTGGGCTGCCCAGTAATAGTATTGGAGGGCCGGAAGCGCTAACGCTCCATTGTACCAACTCCTTGACAATTTTAATATGGATGTTCTTGGGGCTCCTCCATCCTATAAGAGTGTCCGAACTACGGCATCCACCACTCGTAAAGATGAGAATGGAACCAAATATGGTGTATTGTGAGGGATATAAAGGAAACGAGGCAGTACCATCATCTTGAACAGTGATGCTTTCCTTAGCAGGGACAGGGGCAAGGTTCTCCGGTGATGCATCTCCTCCCACAACCGTCTCAGTGGAGGCTCTAAATTACGGTCATGGAAGACAGTCGGATCCCTGGTGAGGAAGACACCCAGGTATCGAAACCCCTCTGTCACCACCCGGGCTTCACAAGTTCCAGGGAGTCGTAGGCCATCACCATGGAGTACATATACCAGATATTTATTCCAGTTTATAGTGTACCCCGATTATTTACGGTAGAGGTCAAATATATGGAGTATTCTATGCAGCGAGGTATACAGACTTGCCACATAAAGAAGAATATCATCCGCATATAGTGAGATTCATTCCTCCCATTCTTCAGGCCACCTCAGCCGTCTGATTAACGGGTCTCCCCTTATCTAAACTTCCAACGGCTCCAGCACAAGGGCAAAGATCAATGGAGAAAGAAGGCAGCCCTGCCTCGTTGTAACTGAAATGTTGCAGACCTGCCACCATTCACCATCACCTGCGCCAGATGTTCCGCATATAAAAGCTGAATCCATGATTGAAACTTTGGTCCAAACCCCAGCTTCTCCAAGACTGCATACATAAACGGCCACTCTATCGTATCAAAGACCATACAAGCATCTAGTGATACCACTAAAGCATTTTCTCGGGTAAAAGCCGCCTGCCCCAATACCCCATGTAGGTGTCTCAGGTTAAGTGCAGTGTTCCTTCCAGGCATAAAGCCAGACTGGTCAGGATGAATGAGCGTGCCTATTACCTGGAACAGTCGGATTGCTAATAATTTGGCTAAGATCTTGATCTCCGCATTTAATAGGGAGATCAGTCTATAGGACGTATAGAGATCGAGTGGCTTCCCAGCCTTATGTATCACTACAATATTAGCAAGCCTTTGGTCTGCTGGTAATATCCCAACTTTGTGACTCTCCCTAAATATATTCATCAGGAAGGGGGCAATTCTGGCTGCTGTGAGCTTGTACAATTCGATGGTGAGTCCGTTTCGGCCCATTGCTTTACCAGCGTTTAAAGACGGAATGGCCTGTGTGACCTTACTCTCAGTGAGGTCCTGTTTAAGTCGGTCCCTGTCAGCCGGTGCAAGGTATGGTACATTAAGGGTAGAAAGTAGTTCTCGTGCCTCGTCAACCGTAATCGTCATGGACGGAGAATACAACTTTGTGTAATAGGCCGCAAGGCGTCTGCTATACCCTGTCTATCTCTTACCTGGGTCCCCTTCTCAGTCATCACCTCAAACACCCATCTTGATGCTGCTTTTCTCCTATCTAGACACGCCAGGAGTTTTCCCGCCCTGTCCCCCCACTACGTACAGGCGATGTTGGGTTGCCCGATGTCTGGCCCTGGCCGCCTCTTCCACAATATCTTTGTAATCCTTGCATTTGTTGGCCAGGCGGTGTTGTACCTCCACTAGTCAGCTGCCATCAACTCAGCCTCTAAATCCTGATCTCTCGCTCCAAGTCTACTAACTTTTCTCTCGTTCCTTGCTATGGCCCACGATCGAAGAAATTCCCTGACCCTTTATGACCGCCTTAATTGCCTCCCACAGTCCTCAGGTAGAGTCTACCATCCCATCATTTTCATTAAAGTAGTGATCGTGGCCACCTGGAGGCCAGTCCGTATGTGCAGCACTTTAAGGTACCAGGGGTTAAGTGCCATCAAATGTCACCCAACTGGGGCTCTTCAACCATATACTGCACAGACTGGAGAATGGATGGAGATATCTCTTGCTAAATGTTGTATTTCACTAAAAGTTGGTAGTTGATTGGCCAGGCCAAGTATGTAGTCTATGCGGGAGATCCTCCCAAGTGCACCCAAGATGAAAAGTATATTGGCGAGTGATAGGGTTAAGGGCCCGTCACACATCCACTAGGCCCAATGCCGACATAAAGTCCACCAGGGCTCTACTTGAGGCTTCTCCATGGCGCGGGGGCCGTTGGTCCACACCCTCATACAGGGCTGCATTGCAGTTGCTGCCCAGCATCAGCTTCCCCTACGGACGCAGACAATAAGAGAGCCTAGATGTGCAAATGCTGGAGTATGGAGTCTTGGGGGAATGTAGAAGTGCCCCAGAGTGCTACAAAGTGCCCATGCGTGTCTTAGGTAATGGAGAAGGATACCCACTCCCCTGGAGCCACATGTATAGCCACCATTTTATAACCCCACCTGTTTAACTCACAATAGGTTGCCCCCTGTAGGCGTGTTTCCTGTAGGAGGACCACAGGAGAATGACGTTTCAGATATTGTAATACTACTCCTCTTTTGATCTTGTCTCCTAGGCCATTTACATTCCAGGAGAGGATCTTAAAATGAAATGGCGATAACTTAGTGTTCATGAGGAATCATTAGTGGGCACTTCGAGACTGGGGCGGGGGCCCAAACCATGCAGGGGATTTATAACCCTCTAACCGCAAACGTTGGCGGGGTAGGTCTATAACTCTGCCTCTGAGTCTCAGCGGGGTCTGGGTTGATCCATTTTTCCCAATTGGACTCCGCCGCTGCCACAATTCACCCCGCTGCCATTGACACATACCTTGAAAACAACACACAGAGAAACAACCCCAAAATACAACCCCCCTCCCCACCTCCCTGCCTCCCTGCACTGTGGACTCAAAACTGCCCACGCCCCCAACATTGCAGAGCGCCTGTTTACCCCAACCTTTACAACCAGTTGTAGGGGAATGTAGGCCAACCGGGCCGCCCAACTGCCGTTCCCTCCCCACATAGTAAAGTTAGGTTGTTACCCCACTGTTGTGGTCCAATTCTGCAGCTTAGTTATGAGTAATTACACCAGCAAGTCATCGCATAGCAGTCAGTCTGACGGGGGGAGGGGGAAGCCGCCTCTCCACTCCACCCTCCCACCCCCCCCAATAGGTTTCAGGAGCATGAAGAGTTCAAAAAAGTCCATCCTTCTGTGCTTAAGTCATGTCTGATCTGTTTTTAGGGTGTCACAGTTCTGGACGTTTCTCCGCAGCGTTGCCGTCAATTCGGCCCTGTTGCTGTCCCAGACGTCCAAGGTCCTTTCCATTCTGCGTTCGCCTGGCATGAGACCTCTTGTCCTTGTCCGTTCACCATCCATCCAACCTATTCCAGGCTTCCTCGGGGATTTAAAACAACATGTCTTGTCCTCCGCCACTACTCAGAGTTTGGCCAGGAACAGCATCACATATTTCAGTTCCTGTTCTCGCAAGGCTTTCTTAACCTTGAGGAAAGAGTGTCGCAACCATAGTAAAGTCCGGAAAAAAAGATGATGGTAGCATTCTCCAGTTTGAGTGGCAGCGCAGTTCAAGCTGTTTGCAATATGACATCTCTATTTCTGAAATTGGAGATCCCTGCCACAATGGGGCGTGGAGTTCCCCCGGTGTCGGGGGGCCACCCGGCTTGTTCTACTGAAAAATAATTTGAGAGGCTGTGGGGTTGGATGTGTTTTAGGATCAGCTTCTCCATGAATAGGTCCGTAGTTTGGCCCTTCGCCTGCTCCGGTACCCCCAGGATACGGACGTTATCACAGCGTGAACGCCCCTCAAAATCCTCCACTCTGGCCTCTAAGGTAGTGGTAGTAGTCTGCAATTCTTTAACATTAGCCTCGAGCGATTTTGTAGTAGCCTGCAGTGTGTTTATTGAGTCTTCGGCAATCTTAACGCAGGAACCCAGGTTACATAGATCTGCATGCATCAGGGTAACTTCGGAAGTGACAGTGTCTATCTTACCCTCCAGAGATACACGAACACCCTGAATCATTGCCATAATGTCCTGTAGTGTTAGGTCTTCCTCCACCGCAGTCGGCAACTGTTTTTGCCCTTCGTCTGTTGAGGTGGGTTTATCAGGCTTAGGTTGTGCGAACTTGTCCGTCTTCAATCAATCAATCAATCATGGGTGTGTTAAGCGCAACTACTCACCCGCAAGGGTCACAAGGTGCTGGGGGGGTGGGTCGCACAGCTCCAGGATGATCACAGTGATTTGTCAAAGAGCCAGGTCTTGAGGTCCTTCAGGAACTTGGAGAGTGTTGGTGTCTGTCGGAGGAGGAGAGGGAAGTGTGTTCCATGCCCTGGCCGCGAGAAAGGAGAAGGAATCGCCTCCTGTTCTGGTCTTCTTGATGCACGGCACCGTCGCAAGGGAGAGCTGGGCTGAGCGGAGGGATCTTTAGGGTGCGTGGAACGTGAGGCAGTGGTTCATGTAGGCGGGTCCGGTGTTGTGGAGGGCTTTGTGGGCATGGGTGAGAAGTCTTGGTTTGGTGCGTCACACAGGACCCTTTACCTCCAGACATTCTCTCTACCACTCTATCTCAAAACACCGCTTCATTTATAGCACCAGGAAGAGCCAAAATAAATCAGAGCTCTAGATCCCCCGCCACCTACCTGAGGGCGACATGAACACCTCAGCGGCCTGTCGGGTTCCAGCCCGCCCCCTGCAATGCGTGACAATTTACGATTTGGTGGACCCAACCAGTCAGGAACAGAAGCCAGTCTCATGTACACAGTATGAAGTGCCTTCCCTGGATTATAATGTAGGCTATGTCGTGGAGGCAGGTCTTGCAATAAATCCAATGATGGGGCAGTCCTGTGTCACTAGCAGAGCAGTTGGGCCCCTGTTGCCACTCCTCAGTAATCTCGACCTGAGGCAGAGCCGGACGTAAGCATTCACCGCCGGGCCAAAGGCAGGACTCGTATTCCCCTCGGGTCTCCAGCAGACTCTGAATCGGGCCGTGCGTGTGTCGTGCAGGCCAATCAGGGCACGATACAAGGCCCGGCAACCCCACACTGTGCAGCCACTGTTGGGCCACGGAGCTAATCAGTCTGCGGCCCACTCATACAACAATGTTGCAGCCAGGTTCCAGACAGCTCTCTCGATCGGCAGGAGAAGTGCATCGCTTTGGGAGCTGCTGGTCCGACCCACATACTACAGTCAGCTCCAACCGGGCACACAGCTGACTTTTCTGTCCTCCTCAGTGTGCCCTTTCTCCACCCCAGGCATCTCCTGGGCTCTTGTGGCCGTCAACTTCCGCACACCGCAGGCGGAGCGCCTCCGGCTCACTCGGCACTAGCGCCAGCTCACTTCGGGGACGGAGTCACTCGAGGCCCAGGCCAGTTCGCGATCTCCAGGCCCCAGTAGTCAATACCACTGCAGGGGTCAAAAATAGTCAGAGAAAGTTCCGCCGGTTGGCTCATGTCGCTGCAAATCTCCCCCCACAGATTTCAGATGCGGAAGGCTGGATAGTAGTGTGGATATGTGGGGATTTTCATGACAGGTGGCTGGAGCCCTGTCAAGATGCGGCCATCCTGGTCGGCAGTTGGCCATGACCCCCCTTTCCTAGTATTTCTGGAGTATTCTTGTTAGGCTGTCTATCCCTGCATGTGCTCTGTTATGCAGATACTTGCACATGGAGTATAGCATTGCATCAGATTATATATACTTTTGTTCAATACTTACATACAAATCCTGATAGTTGTTATAGCCTAGTCTTTCCCATTTGTCTTTCTCTTCATCTGGAATATCATCCTGAAAAATTACTCAGTTCACTTAATGAAGTCTGAATTGAATTCATGAAGAAACAATTTACACTCTTTGGGTTTTGCACTGAATTCACCCCACCTCCTGATCAGTCTCATACTTTTGTACAACTGTGACATTATGTATTACACATTATTGTGTCTTTTTATCTGCATAGCTATTGCCAAGTGTCACCAAATCTTCTCCAGATTTAAGGGCAACACACTTAACGACAAATATTTCCTTTGGTTTCAACATTGCTTTAAAAAAATCCAAAATATATGCACTATTTTTAATAGGGGCTCCTGAAGATGTCATAAAACCCCTCTGTGACCACAACTGGCCAAAGTCGTGCATAATTCCAAATCCATACTGGCTGTCTGTATAAATCTTCCCATCCATATTTTCTGACAAGCTCTTGTCAAAGCAACCAACTCTGCCACTTGTGCTAAAGTTACATTTGTAAGAGAAGATGCTTCAAAAGTCTCAGAAATAGTGCACAATGTATAGGCAGCTTTCAATGCACCATATTGGTCTCCTGAACAAGAACCATCAACAAATAATGTCAGATCAGCCACATCATGAGGAGGTTTTTTTATATCTGGTCTTGGTTTTGTACATAACTCAGTCAACTTAAGACAGTCATTGTCTGGTTCATTGCACACAAAATCATTTTCCCTACCTTCACAATCTCATTCTTAAATAGGAAGCAGTGTTGCAGGATTTAGAATGTTACATCCTTTAATAGAGATGTTCTCAACAGCAAGCATCACTTGCTCATAACGAGTGAACTATTCGTTAGAGGCTTTGTTCTCATCAACAAATTCTCAACTGAATATGGAACACAGACAATTAAAGTATGTCCCATCACTACACCTTTACTCTGTTCAGTGGCTACACAAACAGCTGTAACCGATTTCAAACATCATGGAGGACGTGCAGCTACTGGATCCAACACACCTGACAGATAGGCCACTGGGAACATCAAAGTTCCATGCTTTTGAGTTAGAATTGAAAGTGCACATCCACCTCTCTCATGACAAAACAAAAAAAATGTCAAATTGTAATCAGGCATCCTGAGTGTGGGCATGCAACACAAATTCTCTTTCAATTTTTCAAATGCATCACAGCATTCTTTGCCAAGTGTTACCGGATCTTGGACATCACTGCAGGTACCTTGCTAATGGTTTTGGAATCAAGGAAAAGTTTGGAATCCACTGATGACAAAAGCCAACCATTCCAATAAGCATCCAAACTTCCCTCTAGGTAGTCGGAGAGGTCAATTCCGGAATTGCAGAAAGACGTTCTTTAGAGACTTTCCTCACACCTTTTTCAATATGGTGTCCGAGATATAACACTTCTTTTTTTTACAATACTGCTTTTTAGTTAGGGAAACTTTACGTCCATTTTCAGACAAATGATTCTACAAAGCAATTGTATCTTGTTCACATTCCTCTTTTGTCTTGGATACAATCGACTAACACTGAATTGCAGGACAATCTCAACTCTCTAGATCTTTTTTCAGTTTTTAGGAGGAAATTGGAGAACTTTCAGTATACGCTTGTGGTGTTATACAGCATACGAGAACTGTATTCAAAAATTGAAATGCAAAAAGGAATTGCGACTACTCATGCAAAGGAACTGAAAAGAACGCTTGGCAGAAGTCGATGACTGTATACCATTCTGCTTCAGTAGAAATTTGAAACAAAATCACTGCAGAATTCGGTACCACTAGACAACATGGAATCACTATCTTGTTAATCTTTCTAGTGAAAGTGAAGACATGGCTGTAGGTCTGTCTGGCGACCTAGTAGGGCAGCTTTTAAACTGCAAACTCAACAGGCCAAAATAACACTTTTGCCATATCCAAACATTCCTTTTAATATTTCTAAGTCAACCCTAAGCAGGCATTAGTAACCCAGAAGACAGGGAGCCAGATATTAAAAAGAAGGACATGTTGAATTTTTACTTTACATGTCCTGACAGTGAAAATTCAAAATTGTTGGTTTATCTGTAGTAAGGCCACCAGTCCCATTGTCTAACATGTGTTTCACAAGACCACACGCTAAGTGCTAACTTTCATTTGGGCCCACAGAATAAAGTACTTTAAGGCATCAAATTAATTGTTACATTAAACCAATGCAAAGGTAACTTTAGAAAGTCACCAATTTCTTGCCCCAAACATCTAGTAGCCGCTTCTGATTAACTGCAGCAGTTGTCCCCCAAGATAGCCTGCTGCCCTCGTGCTAAGAGGTGTGAAGCACTCCAAGGAAGGCAAACAAAGGATCTGCTGGAGGAAGGAGGTGTGACCTCCTCTTGCCAGAATGGCACTGGGGCAGTGGCCACAGATGGCGCAGCTTCAAAGGGGCTACCGCCTCTGAGAGGCAAATGTGAGTCACACCTTAGCTTGCCCACTCCTTTGTGTAGGTAGACAGGCTGGCATCTCCCCCAGAGGGAGATAACTCGTTGCAGAACTGGTTTTGTAGGAGGGGTGGCTCATTATGCTGGATACAGCTCAGGGGGTGCCCACAACTCTGTCCCAGGAAGGAAGGGTCCTGAAATCTTGGATTTGGTTTGAGAGTTGCACTGTGGGAGAGTTTAGTGCCAGCCCCACAGGAAGTGAGGTAAAATTGGTAGGGTGGCCCCGTGAGACTTGTAACCACTAGTGAGTCCTGAACACCCACAAATTCCAAATTGGCACCTCTGGCTTCCAGCTTCAGAACACTACTGGATTCCGAAAAAACATAAGAAGGACTGCACCTGCTGAACCTGTGGACCTCAGAAAGAAAGACTGCACCAAGGATGACTGTACCTGCTGCACCTACTGAGCCAAAGCAGGACTTCAGAAAGAGAAGGGCTGCTTCTGCTGTTGAACTTAAGGGGTGGACCTTCTCCCACTTGTGCCAAGGACCAGTGATTAGACTCCAAAGGCTAGTTGCCCAGCCTCCTCGTAAGCTTCAGGGGCACAAAAGCTAAGAAAGCCCTGCACCTGCAAAGTGCCCAGTGTAGCGTCCTCCCCAGCCCGGGAGCATGTAATAGACCATGCCGCACACAGAGCTCTGGTTTGCATGTCTTTATTCTTCAGCATGCAACCGTTAACTGAATGCACTGCATCACAAACTTTATTAACCACACCCTATCACACCCAGCAGATTACGTAATATTTGTAAGGAGTCTCCAGTGGACGACCAGCGGCCTCATACACATAAACACAGGACACAACAGCTCCCTCTTTTTAAATAAAAAGTAAGAACAAATATATATACATATACACATTATAACTCCTCAATGAGTCGTCGAGGTGCCCGCACCAGTCTTCCAGATCTAGTTGTACGAGATAGAGGAAGGGCGCCTTCATCTGGCATCTCTGGAGAAGAGTCGGATGCTTGACTTTGGCACTGAGGTGGACTTGCCTCACTCATTAGGTCTGGAGCTGACGTACATCGAGGCAAAGGCTTAAAGTGTGACGAGTATCTGGTTTTGATTTTCCAGTTCGTTGGACAGTTACCTTATGATATTTGCTCACTACAACTCTTAGTGGTTCAGCATCCAACAGAGCACTTGTCTTGCAAATCTGCTTTTGCTTGACAAGATCTTGGTCTACTTTCTCAAAAACCATGTCTCAAGGGCATTGGCACATATCGGTGTAAGCCTTCATTTTGCATTTGCGAGAGGTGTCAATGACACGAATCTTGTCAGGGTCTATTGACCGAATAGTGGTCTATTGTGGTATTTTCATTCCAAGAGCTCTGCCGAACAGCAAGGGGGCAGGACTTTCACCAGTCGTGGAATGAGGAGTGGAAGAGTAGGCACAAAGAGCTGGGCGTAAAGTAGACTTGAGGTCAACGCTTTCCAGTTCAGCACACTGAACCACCCTTTTCAAACTACTCATACATTGTTTAACAACGCCATTTGCCTGTGGCCAGAGAGGTGTACTTTTCTGATGTTCAAATTGTAGGAAAGTAGGATCTGCTTCTTATGGTTACCCCCACTTTTTGCTTGATGTGTCACTGTTTTTGACTAGTCTGACTGGGATCCTGCTAATCAGGACCGCAGTCTATCTGCTTTCTCCCTTAAATTGACATACATGTACTTTGGTACACTCCAGATTGGATACTGGGGTACCCTTATCTGTCCCTAGTAAATGGTACACCTGTACCCAGGGCATAGGTACCCCAGAGGCCTCCCATGGGCTGAAGCATGTATTATGCCACCCATGAGAGGCCATGCAAAATGGAACTCTAGGTCTGCTACTGCAGCCTGTGTAAGCTGGTGCTTGCACCACTTACTTTAGATATAGGTTCACTATATCTATTGGTCACTACACTTAAAACTTATGTCACCCCTATAGCAGGCCTTAACAATCCTGAAGGCAGGGTGCTGGGTTTTATGTGAGAGGGTGCCCCTGCATGAGCAGAGCCTCTCTGCAGCCTTCGGAGACCATTCTCCTGGGTTGTCTGTGACTCAGCCGGACATATAGGTAGAGGTGCATTATAACCTCACGGTAAATGCTAACTCGAAAACGGCTGCATAGAAACATAACGTGTTTGGTATCAAACACCTTGGAATCATACCTCCACACCAGTAACTGGCCATTGGCTCCTGTTCTGGCGTGAAACTGGACAAAGGACATGGGTGTAACCACCCCTCTGTCCTGCCCCTCCCCTAGGAGGGTCCCCTGAATCTGTCCAACCCTCTACCGTGGGTACAAAAGGGCTTACCTGGCTGCAAGACTTTAGATTTTACGTGGACAAGATTCTATAAGAAGGAACCACTGACCTTCGACCGTCTGGACACTCTGGACTTCGCTGGACCTCGACTGGGCTCGACTTCATCCCCCCTTTCCGTCCGAAGCTTAGTTTGTGCCTTTGCTCCATACAGGCTCCGTGCAGGACCTGTGGTGCACTTAAGACAACTGAAGAATCTCCCTTGGAGTGAAGGAGTCACTCCCCTGCATTTACAGGCACCTTACCGCAACTGACCAATCTGCTGCTCCTGAGCTCCTGGGGACTCCGAAGATTTCAGCAACACAGGAGGTGGGTTTCTGAGAGTCTCTGAGGTCGATCTGCCTTCTCGCCAAGATTGAGGCCAGTATCCCTCATGGGGACTGCATAACTCGAACCCCTGTGCACCGTGTCCATTTGCAAGTGCATATGCTTGTTGGCGATTCCCGAGCTTGTGCATTGGACTCCGTGTAGTCCTGACCCTGAGCAGTATTTGCACCAAAGAACTCCGTCCTCCTTGCACCGAGTGCTCCGTGGGCTGGTACTTTGTAATCTTGCTCGAGGTCCCCTCGCGACTCCTGGTCATTCGGCCTCTGGGTCCTCCTCAGGATCATCTTGATTTCTGTTGGGCTTTCCTGGTTGCTCCAGACGTGCTCTGACTCTCCCTTGCTTGGGGAGTCCCCTGGACCTTGCCGGTCCACACCGTAACCTGTTTGACCTTCCTGCGCGGGTTGCTTTTGCCAAGGCTTGTTAGTGATCCCGCCGGACACCGACCCCTCAGCACTCGACACCCTTCGTGGGACAGCTCACCTCCGGGTCCTGGTCATCCTCGACGTCACCTGGTCCTCGTGGCTGCAGAGTCAAGCATCCCTTCTTCGCACCTGAAGCACCCGACATCGGTGAGCATTCGCCTTCCGAGCCCCTGGTCACTCTGAAGTGACTCATACTCTGTCCCCTCTGCTTTCAGGTTCCTTCCTTCCCGAATCCAGGCTTGGATTCCACCGGACCCTTTTCACCTTCACGGCAGCAGTACTTCTTTGCAGCTCTCTATTGAGAACGACGGCAGTTTCCGACGCCACTTCAGACCTATGCACCCGGCTCCTCTGGTAAAGGTAACTCGGGTACTTCGGTATCCACGGGTGGGGTGGCTCTTCAAACCCTTAAGTTCCAAGGGGTTCGCTCGAAGTCCTCCTAGAAGGGTCCTTAAACTTTAAAAGTGTAACCGCGACTTCCCCATAGAATTGTACGGAGCCAGCGGTCGTGTTCCCACACTGCACCCGGCCTCCATGGGGTCCCTGTTTACTCACCTTGGGTGGTTCCTTGGGGTCCCAGCGATTCTACGTGCTCCAGACCTTGTCTTGATCTCAGTCGTGACTGTTATACCACTTTTTTAATATATGGTTTGGTCTCCCCCTGGAGCCCACTGTGTATTGTGCTACTTACAACTGTTCTATTGATCTTGTATTGTGTGCTTTGTGTTCTATCCTCGTGTAGAGGATAGTAGAGAGTGTTATATTAATAAATACATATTTTTATATAACTACTGTGTGGTTCTCCTTCATTTAGTCATTCAGGAGGTGATATTCTGGTAAAACAAGCTGCTTTACATTCCTTCAAGATTAAGCCTGAAGGCTGCTCTCCACAGCTACCACTAGGATAGCTTTCTAAATGTTATCTTTGACCTCATACATCATAAGGGTCGTTTGGACTGGTACAAGGTGCCCACTTTAATTAGTGGACAGCATACACCAGGCCAACTTCTCACATTGGTGTGCAGCGGTTGGGATTCAAGCTTGCTATTGTTTTACCAGATAAATCTCATTGAGTGAATAACTGAAAACCACTAAAGTATTAGGCGCATATAATACTTCAAGATTAGAATAATTAAGTTCTACTGAACTTGGGGTTGGGTAAATTAAGGGTCTAGCACACCCTTTCTCCAACCTAAGAGAGTTTAGTTCCCTCTAGGTTAGGTAGGTGCATACACCACACCACACTTAGTATGTCCTCTAAAGGAGAAGCCAGTGGCTCTCTGCCTTCTAGATACAATGGTCTTACATTTCAGGATTTGAAAGCCATGTGTGCTTCTAGGAAGCTGAAGACAGGGAGAAATGCCAACACCCAACGTCTCATTGAGGTGTTACTCTTAGATGATCTTAGAAAGACCCCAGGGTCTGATGAGGTAGATAGAGTGGGTGGGGCAGGGAATGAGGACAGGCCAGGGAGTGAAACCTTCTTTGACCTAGAATCAAACCCTGACCAGGAGGATCAAAATGATCCCCCCCCCCTGGACAACTTAGATCTTCCAGGAGGTGGTGGAGAAGGCCCCAGTGGCCCTCTCTTTACTCCTCCAGGAAGAGTGCAGAGTTTACCCAGGAGATCTAGATCTCCCTCTGCAGAATCTAACCATTCAGGAACTTCTGTAGGGACCTCCTTATCCCATAAGAGAGATAGCTCTTATGACAGAGAGTGCCAATTTCTAGAGCTTGAGAAAGTCGAGCATAGGCTCAGGCAAGAGCAATTGGCACTAGATAAGGAATCATTACAGCTCCAGAAGGCTAGAAAGAAATTGGGACTAGAGTCCCATGGTGGCAGCAACAGTGTCCCTAGGGTTAAGGAATATACTTATGACCATAGGAACCTGAGCAAGACAGTCCCTCCCTACCATGGTGGGGATGACATCCACAAATGGATAACTGCTTTGGAGAGGGCCTGTAAGGTACAGAGGGTCCCTCAAGAGCAGTGGGCAGCTATCTTGTGGCTCTCCTTTGCTGAAAAAGGTAGAGATAAGCTCCTCACTGTTAGAGAAGAGGATGCTGACAATTATTCAGTCCTGAAGAGTGCTCTCATTGATGGGTTTGGCTTAACCACTGAACAATACAGGATTAAGTTCAGAGACACCCAGAAGACACAGACTCAGGACTGGGTAGACTTTGTAGATTGTGCTACTAAGGCTCTGGAAGGCTGGTTACTTGGCAGCAAAGTGAATGATTTCAAGGGATTGTACAATTTCATTATGAGGGAGCAGATCCTTAATAATTGCCAAAATCAGTTGTTGCATCAATACCTGGTTGACTCTGATCTGACTTCTCCCCAAGAATTGGGAAAGAAGGCAGATAGGTGGGTCAGAACCAGGGTGAAGCAGAAAAATCAAAACCAAGGTGGTGACCAAAAGAAGCAAGATGCTAAACCTACAGATAAGGGTGGGGAGAAGGGTAAAGACCAGAAGTCTTCTACAGGGCCCCAAAAACCTGCATCTGAGGGTGGGTCACAATCTAACAAGGGAAAAGGCAGAAATAAGCCTTGGTGTTTCTTGTGTAAGGAAAAGACACATTGGCCTAGGGATGCCAATTGTCCAAGAGCCAAGGATCCTCCTACCACCACCACTGCCCCTAAGGCAACTGTTCCCCCTAGTTCAGCTCCAAGTGGTGGTACAGGGAACAAGGGTTTAGTAGGGTTAACCCTGGGATCTGAGATGGGTTCTGGCCTAGTCAGAACTCCAGCTCAGGCTGTTTTAGTCTGTGATAGAGGCATGGATATTGCCTCCCTATTAGTCAGTCCCAGTAATCTGGGCAAATACAGACAACAGCCCTTAATAAATGGTAAGGAGGCCATGGCATACAGGGACACAGGAGCCAGTGTCATAATGGTGACTAAGGATCTAGTGAGCCCTGACCAGATCATACTTGGTGAGATGTACCAAGTGACCAATGCTAGCAATGTCAGGACAGACCATTCCTTGGCAGTTGTTAATTCGAGCTGGGGAGGGGTAACTGGCCCTAAGAAGGTTGTGGTTAGCTCAGACCTCCCTGTGGAATGCTTGTTGGGTAATGATTTGGAAACTTCAGCCTGGGCTGAAGTGGAACTCAGGACACATGCAGCAATGTTGGGCATCTCTGCAGATGTGTTTGCTGTGACCAGGTCACAGGCAAAAAATGACTTCCACTGAACAGGCCCTGGATCCTGGAAAAATGGACCAGGTGCCTTCCAAGAGAAGGAGCAGCAGGGGTAAGGCAGTGTCTTCCCCCCAGACTCAGAGTGAGGATCAGTCTCCTGAGGAAGATGATTCCAGTCCATGTGAAGGAACTGTCTCAGAGGAACTTGAACCTGATCAGGTTGAGTTCTTGGGGACAGGGGACCCTTCCAGGGCAGAGCTGAGTCAGGAGCAGCACAGCTGCCCCTCTCTTGAACCCCTCAGACAGCAAGCTGCTGCTGAGGCTGCTGGGAGTGCCAGTGGGTCCCACAGGATCTACTGGGATGAAGGAATCCTTTACTCAGAGGGTAGAGACCCCAAGCCTGGTGCTACCAGGATGTTGGTTATACCTCTGAAGTTTAGTGGCTTCCCCCTGACACTGGCACATGATATCCCTTTAGCAGGACACCTAGGCCAAAGCAACTCTTGGGACAGGCTTGTCCCTCACTTTCACTGGCCTCACATGTCAGAGGACACAAAGGAGTTTTGTCGCTCCTGCACCACCTGTCAAGCCAGTGGTAAAGCAGGTGGTACCACAAAGGCCCCCCTGATACCACTCCCTGTGGTGGGGGTTCCCTTTGAGAAGGTTGGGATTGACATAATTGGCCCCATGGATCCTCCAACTGCATCTGGGCACAGATATATTCTAGTGGTGGTGGACCATGCCACTAGGTACCTAGAAGCCATACCCCTTAGAACCACCACAGCTCCTGTGGTGGCCAGGGCCCTCCTGGGAATTCCAACCGCGACTTTCCACATTGAATCCTACGGCGCTCGCGGCTGTGTTCTCACACTGCACACGTCCCCCGTGGGTCTCCTGTGTCACTACCGTGGGTGGTTCCTTGGGGTCCCAGCGATTCTACGTGCTCTAGGCACTGTGTCTAGTCAAGTCGTGGTTCTTATACCACTTTCTTAGTATATGGTTTGGTCTCCCCCTGGAGCCCACTGTGTATTGTGCTATTTATTGTCGTTTTAATACTGTGATATTGTGTATCTTGAACTCTAATCTCATAAAGAGATTAGTAGTTAGTGTTTAGAAATAAATACATATATTTTATATATATCTTGTGTGGTTCTCCTTTCATTTAGTTATTCAAGAGGTTATAATCTGGTAAACCAAGCTGCTTTACACTCCTTCAAGACTTAGCCTGAAGGCTGCTCTCCATAGCTACCACTAGGATAGCTTTCAATAAAGGTTGTCTTTAAACCTATCATCAATAAGGGTCGTTTGGACTGGTGCAAGGAGCCCACTATAACTAGTGGACAGCATATGCCAGGCCAACTTCTCACATGGGCTTGCTCATGGCTACTGATGAGGGACAGGAGGAAGAGAGTGACCCACTCCCTGACCTCCTCTCACAGAACCCTGACGATGGTTCAGTTGATGGTGTAGCCTTGGCAGGCAGCCTCACTGAGCAGCAACAGGCTGATTGCAGGAAGGTCCTCAATCAGTACAGACATATGTTTTCCCTGATTCCTAGTCAGACCACTTGGTGTACCCATGAAGTGGACACAGGTGAAAGTCTGCCTGTTAAAAACAAGATTTACAGGCAACCTGACCATGTCAGGGACTGCATCAGGACTGAGGTCCAAAAGATGCAGGAATTGGGAGTCATTGAACCCTCAGATAGCTCTTGGACTAGTCCACTAGTCCTGGTACCCAAACCTCACCCCCAGGGTGGTAAGAGAGAGATGAGGTTTTGTGTAGACTACAGGGGGCTCAATGCAGTCACTAGGACTGATGCTCATCCTATTCCTAGGGCAGATGAGCTCATTGATACTTTGGCCTCAGCCAAGTTCTTGAGTACATTTGACCTCACAACTGGATATTGGCAAATCAGACTAGCTGAGGATGCCAAACCCAAAACAGCATTTTCAACCCCTAGTGGGCACTATCAATTTGTGGTAATGCCCTTTGGCTTGAAAAATGCACCTGCCACATTTCAAAGGTTGGTGAATAAAGTTCTCACAGGCCTGGAAGACTATAGTGCAGCTTATCCTTTTTTTTTTTTTTTTTTTATTGGAGAAGATATGTTTACAAATACCAAATTCAGATTCATATACATACTCAAATTCATACCTTACAAATATAAGAAAAAGAAAATTATACACTTGGTCTTATTTAAAACATATGACACATAAATAAAAAGGAAAGGAAACCAGCCATGAAAGAAAAAGAAAAAAAAAATACAGTTCCTGTACAAAAAGAAAAAATCGTAATAAGAAAAGCAAAGGAAACCCCTAATTTAGCACAGCCCCTTAACTTCCTCCCTCCCGTTCTATCCAATTAGATAATGAGCTCCATAGTTTCGCACCCCATTTCCTGGCCTGACGACCCTTACAATCATATAAGGCTGATTCCAATTTATATATAGCCATAAGTCTAGCCAGGTATTCCTGAAAAAGTGGAGGCAATGTATCTTTCCATCTAGTTGCAATAAGTAACCGAATAATAGTTACTGAGATGAATAACATACCGGATTGAGCCTGATCCAGTCCGGCATTACTATCATATCCCAGCATCATGAGTGTGGGGGTCAGTACTACTTTTTTACTCAGGATCTTCTCCAAAAATTTAGTCACCTCAGCTTTAAACAAATCGAGTTGTGGACAGCCAAAAAACATATGGATCTCCTCTGCTGGTCCCCTCCCACATCTTGGACATTTGTCATCTTCCCTTTTCCCCCATTTAAATAAATTATAAGGAGTAAAATATAAACTACAGATTGTTTTGTAGTGTTGTGCTTTTAAATTGGATGAGAGGAGCACTTTTTTGCCAACAATAGAGACATATCCATATCTACCTCACTATTTTCTAGTTTATCTGCCCACTTAGCCTCTAGTTTCTCCATATCGTCGGGGGCTGCCCCTATTAATATACTATACAAAGGCTTAAGCTTACACAATCCCCTTTTAAGAGTCTCAAATAATACTATCCTACCACTAGATATAGCTTGTTGTTGTTTGCCCAGAAATCCCCTTATTTGAAGATATTTGAGATAGTGTCCGTCTGGTATTCCATATTTCCTTTGTAATTCAGAAAAAGAATAATATGAGCCATTGGCCTGGATATCCCCTACTACCTGCACACCGGAGTGCTCCCATTGTCTCCCTATAATATCATAAAGCCCGGGGGAACTTAGGGAAGACCTCCAGATAGGTGTATATCTAGTGTATTTCTCAATTTTCATGAATTTTTGTATTTTGCACCATGTTCTCCAGGCATTCGATATGATCTTAAATCTTACTTTTTTAAAGTAGCTAGGTTCTACCTGCCGGAGTAGTAATGCTCTTCCTTTATCTCCTAATGCAAGTTCATAGATAGTGGGGATACCAGACTTCAATACACCCCCAGGCCCAGCATTATCAATAAATAATACCTTCATTTGTTGCAATAGGATTGCCCAGTAGTAAAAGGTAAGATTTGGGGCTGCCAAACCACCCCGAGCCTGTGGTAGAGTTATCATTTTCAATGACCTCCTAACCTTCCCATATTGCCATATGAATTTACTGAATACCGAATCAAGAGCCTTAAATATTGATCCTTCCACCTCAATGGGGAGTGTACGAAATAGGTATAAAATTTTAGGAAGCATCACCATTTTTAAAACATTCACTCTTCCTATAATGGTCAAGTGTAATGAATTCAGCCGTCTAAGATCAGTATCTATTTTATTAATCATAGGATTAAAATGTATTTGTCCAATCAGATCCACATCTGAGGTAATCTTAACCCCAAGATAAGTAGCCGTAGAGATACGCCGGTGATCTTGAAAAATGATATTCTCAGTACACACTATTTGGGTTTTGGCTTTATTAAGTAAATACCCTGATTCTTCGCCAAACTTAGTGGCCAATGTTTCTATTTCCCCCATGGCTTCCTCCGGATTAGGGGTTAATATAGCAATATCATCGGCATACGCAAGTACCTTAGTACTATATCCCTGGGTTGACACAGGTGTGATAACATTATTCTCCATAATCCTTTGTATAAATGGGTCAATATATAAAGCAAATAAAATGGGGGAGCACGGACATCCTTGCCTTGTTCCCCTTCCAACTCTTATCATTTCTGACTCCCTTCCCATCATCTGAAGTTTGGCATATGGTGACTTATACATGGCCTTTATTGCAGTAATAATTAGTGGGCCAAAACCTTTGGCTGCTAAAATCTTCCACAGGTACTTCCATGCCACCCTGTCAAAGGCTTTTTCTGCATCCAGTAGGATCATAGCCAGCCTGCTGTTGTTCACCCGAGCGATATCAAACAATGCCACTACTCTTTTTACATGGTCTGTTGTGTCTCGACCTGGGACAAACCCGTGTTGCCAGGGTGACACCATACTGACTATGACCCCCTGGATACGATTCGCCAAGATCTTGGAATAAATTTTAGCCTCTGCGTTGATTAAAGAAATAGGTCGATATGAGGTGGGTTTCTCTGGTGGTTTGTCCTTTTTAGGGAAGATAACTATATTCGTACCTTTCCATGAGTCAGGAGGTTCTCCTGAATATTGAACCCCCAGAAACAGATCCCAGAGAAGGGGAGTGAGTTCTTTCTGGAATATTTTATAAAATTCCAAGGGGATTTTATCAGGTCCCGCGGCCTTACCCGAATTAAGTTGTTGTATCGCTATGTGCACCTCCTCTGCTGTAAATTCAGATTCCAGCCTGTCTCGTGCTTCCCCTTCTAACCTCCTATACCCTGCGCTGGCATTAACAAATACATCCCCCTCCGAGCCTGGCCTCTCTTCATTATACAAATCTTGGTAAAACTTATGGAATACTCCCATAATATCCCCAGGGTCTGTATATACAACCCCCCCGATTTTTATAGAAGATATCTGATTCTGCACTGTTTTCTGTCTAATTTTCAGAGCAAGCAGCCTGCCAACAGAATCCCCATATTCATAGGTTGCTGCCCTTTGTGTTTGATACCCAGCTGCAACTTGCTGTGAATAATATGTATTAATTTCAGCCTTAGTCAGAATGATATCTAATTGAGTTATAGCAACATCTCTCCCCTGGGCTATCTTACTCAGATGTTCCTTTTCAAGATCCTGGAGCTTGGCACAGAGAGACTTCGCCTTCTTATATTGTTTATGTCTCTTGTTGGCGGAAAAGCTGACCATTTCTCCCCTTAGAGCAGCCTTAAAAACATCCCAAACCATATTACGAGTTGCACTAAATCTATTTGTATCAAAAAATTCAATTATCCACTTTCTGAAATAAGATATATACTCCTGATCTACCAGTAACTTCCGATCAAACGTCCACTGTGGATACTGTCTAATTATTTGCTGTGATCTAATCTCCAACCACAGAGGATTATGATCCGAAATGATCTTTGGAAGTATCTCAATCTCCACCCCCCCCAGAATTTGTTTCGAGATAAAAAAATAGTCTAGCCTAACATACTTCTGATGGGGGCAGGAGAAATATGTAAATCCAGGGTCGAGAGGACGCTCAGCATCCCAGACATCTATTAGACCGTGACTTTTAATGAGTGACTCCAGAGCTCTAAATGTCTTGGGCTTCCTGCCTTGGTACTTAACATTTTTACTGCTTCCAACCCCCAAATGAATATTAAAATCCCCCCCATAATCAGTGGGGTAGGCCAAGTTGCCAGCTCCATTTCCAGATCTTCAAATATTTTAACCTCGTCCTGATTAGAGCCATACAATGATATAATCGTGAGTCCCATTGCTAGCTCGACTAATACCCATCTCCCTCCAGCATCTCCCAATATCCGTCTAGCGGACCCCAAATAGTTTTTAGCAAAAATGGCCACCCCTCTGATATTGGAGGTTTGGGTAGAACAGCCCATTAAACAATATCCTTTTATAGACAATAGCCCTCTTTTGGACCATGGCAAATGTGTCTCTTGCAGACAAATAACATCCGGATTGTTACTTCTAAGCATCTCCATAACTCTGTTCCTTTTACTTCTATCCCCCAGCCCTCCCACATTGACTGAGCAAATAGTCAACTTACCCATCTGTGTTAAATAAGTGTTCCGTTCCTATAACGTCTATGGCTGTTTCCATTATATCCCTGAAAAGAATATTTAAGACTCATTAACATCCTGGAATTCATATACCTTAAACTGATTCTAGCTATACCTTCTCCAAATTTTCTTCCTTCTTTTGCCCTTGGCCCCCTCCCATCCCCCTACCCTACCCCCACCTACCCCTCGTATCCTACTCCCCGCCCCCCCTTCTTAGCTGGGAAGCACCCAGACCACACAGTGGTCTGTTTAGGAAGATGGAACGCGGTTGCCACACCGTGAATTTATTGAAAAATACAAAAGAAAAAATAGTGAAAAGAGCAAGAAACCAAAAAGAATAGAGAGAGAGAAAGAAAGGGATACTTATCCCCACCCAGCATTTTTCATACTTTGGTGCCCTAATACACATCTTTATATCAGGGTTTAAGTTCAGTCAGATATTCTCCTGCTTTCACTTCTGAAGTAAAAAATTTTGTCGAGCCTTGCCAGACCACTTTCTCACAGAATTGGAAACCCGGGTTAGTACAGTAGAGACTGAGGTAGCCCTGAAACTCTCACAATCAGGGTACCAGGATAAACGAATCACTGATATCCAGTGGAAACTGGAGGATAGCGAAAATCGGCAACGCTGCAATAACCTACGGGTCCTGGGTGTCCCGGAGGGGAAAGAAGGGACAGATATACGTGCCTTCACGCTTGATCTTTTTCAGAAAGCATTTCCGGAACTCACGGACTGGAATTGGCAGGCAGAGGTACAGCGAGTACACAGAACACCTTTCACACTAAGAAACCCGGGCCAAGCGGGAATAAGACCACGAGCTATCTTGGTCTTCTTTGGAAATTGTTATTAAGACAGGCAATTTTTGAAAAAGCAAGGCCTGAAGCCAGGCGTAATGTTGGAGATGTCTCTTTTTTGGTCCGCCCGGACTTCTGTCATGCCACCGTCGAGAGGCGGTGGCGTCTGCGCCAGTTAATCAAACCTTTTCAGGACATGGGGGCAAATGTTTATCTAGTGCAGCTTATCCTGATGATATTGCTGTCTTTAGTTCCACCTGGGAGGATCACCTGGTCCACCTAAGAAATGTTCTGGAGGCCCTGCAAAAGGCTGGCCTCACTATCAAGGCCACCAAGTGCCAGATAGGGCAGAGTAAGGTTGTGTACCTGGGCCACCTTGTGGGTGGAGGTCAGGTTCAACCATTGCAGAGCAAAATCCAGACCATCAGACTGGGTTGCTCCAACTACCCACACTCAGGTCAGAGCTTTCTTGGGCCTGACTGGGTACTACAGGAGGTTTGTCAAGGGATATGGATCCATAGTGACCCCTTTGAATGACCCGACCTCTAAGAAAATGCCTAAGAAAGTTCAGTGGACAGTTATCTGTCAAAAGGCATTTGATGACCTGAAGCAGGCCATGTGCACTGCTCCCATTCTGCAAAGTCCTGACTATTCCAAACAATTCATTGTTCAAACTGATGCATCTGAGTTGGGGGTAGGGGCCGTGTTATCACAACTGAATGAAGAGGGTCAGGATCAGCCAGTAGCTTTTATAAGCAGAAGGCTGACCCCCAGAGAGAAACGTTGGTCAGCTATTGAGAGGGAAGCCTTTGCTGTGGTTTGGGCTCTGAAGAAGTTGAGGCCATACTTATTTGGCACTCACTTCATTGTTCAGACAGACCATAAGCCCCTCTTATGGCTAAAACAGATGAAGGGTGAAAACCCCAAACTTTTGAGGTGGTCCATTTCCCTACAGGGGATGGACTATACAGTGGAACATAGACCTGGGAGTAACCATGCCAATGCAGATGGACTCTCCAGATATTTCCACTTAAAACAAATGAAGACTCAACTGGTCAAGGTTAGTCTCATGTCCTTTCGTTTGGGAGGGTTGTGTAGGAAAGTAGGATCTGCTTCTTATGGTTACCCCCACTTTTTGCTTGATGTCTCACTGTTTTTGACTAGTCTGACTGAGATCCTGCTAATCAGGACCCCAGTCTATCTGCTTTCTCCCTTAAATTGACATACATGTACTTTGGTACACTCCAGATTGGATACTGGGGTACCCTTATCAGTCCCTAGTAAATGGTACACCTGTACCCAGGGCATAGGTACCCCAGAGGCCTCCCATGGGCTGAAGCATGTATTATGCCACCCATGAGAGGCCATGCAAAATGGAACTCTAAGGGGCATATTCTCAAGCCCCCATCGCCACCACAATGTCACTTTCAGTGACGTTGTTGTGGCGATAGGGGCTTAGCCCTACTCACAAGGCAGCGTTAAGCCACGTTAAGTGGCTTAACGCGGCTTAATGCTGCCTTGTGAATAGGGCCCCCTTCACGCTGTTTTTAGCGTGAAAGGGGCATGCAGTGGGTGTTGCAGTGGGCATTCCACCGCAACACCCATTGAGTTTGACGCTACCTCCTATTCACAAGGGCAGCGTAAATAGAAGGTAGCGCCAAACTTAAGACCAGGAAATATCTGGTCTTAAGGTGGCGAAACGAGGAGAAATGCTTTATTTCTCCTCGTTTTTGCTTTTTCCATGTGTGCAAAATGCCATGGTTTGTTTATGTACAGGAAGGTGTCCCTTCCTGTACATAAACAAACCTTTTTAAATGCTGTTTTGTAACTTGCATGTGTGCTGCATGAAGCAGCACACATGTAAGTTACAAACTGGCATTTAAGGTTTGTTTATGTGCAGGAAGGGACACCTTCCTGTTAAGCCTGGGCGTAGTTCGCGAAGTAGCGCTACGCGAAGCTACGCAAAGTGCAGTTCGCACTACGCGAGCTACGCGTAGCACTACGCGAACTGCGTAGTGCGCTGTTCGCAATGATTGCACAGTGCCGGATGCTTGTCCGCACTGTGCAATCATTGAAAACGCCATCTTGCACAGTGCAAGCTGTCTTTTACTGCCGCTCGAGTAGATTTTTACTCGAGCGGCAGCTTTCTCAACGCGGACTGGTAGTTTCTCATCGCGAGCGGTCGCGAGCATACGCGACCACTCGCAATGAGAAACCTGACCTCCCGCGTTGAGAATCTCGCCGGGAGGTTTATTTTCCACGCTCGCGATCGGCAACTTGATGTTGCTGATCGCGAACGAGGAAAAAGTCTCGCCGGGATGTCATTTTGCTTGCTCGCGGTCGCCAACTTGACGTTGAGGACCGCGAGCAAGCAAAAATTGACCGCTGCACTACGCTACGCTACGCGTGTTTGCACTGTGCTACGTGCAATTCGCGTTGTGCGAAGTAGCGCAAACTTCGCAAACTACGCGAGCGTAGCGTAGTGCTTTGCCCAGGGTTACTTCCTGTACATAAACAAACCTCCCTGCTTGCAGACACCCTTGCACTCTGGTGCAAGGCTGCCTGCATTGGCGCTAAGTTGTGAAACTTAGCGTCATCGCAGGGGGAAACGCGAGGCTGCACCATATCCTTGAGAATAGGGTGCAGCCTCGCGTTTCCGAAGTGGCGGAGAGAGGCGTTAAGCCAAGTAGGCTAATGCCTCTCTCTGCCACTTCCTTGAGAATATGGCCCTAGGTCTGCTACTGCAGCCTGTGCAAGCTGGTGCTTGCACCACTTACTTTAGATATAGGTTCACTATATCTATTGGTCACTACACTTAAAACTTATAAGTCAACCCTATAGCAGGCCTTAACAATCCTGAAGGCAGGGTGCTGGGTTTTATGTGAGAGGGTGCCCCTGCATGAGCAGAGCCTCTCTGCAGCCTTCGGAGACCATTCTCCTGTGTTGTCTGTGACTCACCGGACATATAGGTAGAGGTGCATTATAACCTCGTGGTAAATGCTATCTCGAAAACGGCTGCATAGAAACATATCGTGTTTGGTATCAAACACCTTGGAATCATACCTCCACACCAGTAACTGGTGTGGGAGGTATGATTCCACCCTTCTGAAGCGAGCTTCGTGGGGTCACTGACCTAACCGGTGCCAGCCTTCTCGACCCGGACAGCACAAAATGGATGCTGCCGAACAGAGACACATTTCTGCCCTCCTGCTGCTGAGCCAAGCTCGAGCAGAGGAAGGCAGCACAATAGGCATCCTGTCACAGGGAGGTGTGACCACCTCCCAGACAGGATTTAGTGTATTGGGGCTGGGTGGGTGCACTCTGAGAGTGCCTGAAAGTCTGCTCTTGGGGCACATTTGGTGTCCCTGTGCATAGTCCAGCTCAAACCAGTTCAGGGAGCCATTGGCTCCTGCTCTGGCGCGAAACTGGACAAAGGACATGGGTGTAACCACCCCTCTGTCCTGCCCCTCCCCTAGGAGGGTCCCCTGAATCTGTCCAACCCTCTACCGTGAGTACAAATGGACTTTAGATTTTACGTGGACAAGATTCTACAAGAAGAAACCATTGACCTTCGACCGTCTGGACACTCTGGACTTCGCTGGACCTCGACTGGGCTCGACTTTGTCCCCACTTTCCGTCCGAAGCTTAGTTTGTGCCTTTGCTCCATACAGGCTCCGTGCAGGATCTGTGGTGCACTTAAGACAACTGAAGAATCTCCCTTGGAGTGAAGGAGTCACTCCCCTGCATTCGCAGGCACCTAACCGCAATTGACCGGTCTGCTGCTCCTGAGCTCCTGAGGATTCCGAAGATTTCAGCAACACAGGAGGTGGGTTTCTGAGAGTCCCTGAGGTTGATCTGCCCTCTCACTAAGTTTGAGGCCAGTATCCCTCGTGGGGACTGCATAACCCGAACCCCTGTGCACCGCGTCCATTTGCAAGTGTATATGCTTGTTGGCGATTCCTGAGCTTGTGCATTGGACTCCGTGTAGTCCTGACCCTGAGCAGCATTTGCACCAAAGAACTCCGGCCTCCTCACACCGAGTGCTCCGTGGGCTGGTACTTTGTAATCTTGCTCGAGGTCCCCTCGCGACTCCTGGTCATTCGGCCTCTGGGTCCTCCTGAGGGTCATCTTGATTTCTGTTGGGCTTTCCTGGTTGCTCCAGATGTGCCCTGACTCTCCCTTGCTTGGGAAGTCCCCTGGACCTTGCTGGTCCACACCGTAACCTGTTTGACCTTCTTGCGCGGGTTGCTTTTGCCAAGGCTTGTTAGTGCTCCCGCCGGACACCGACCCCTCAGCACTCGACACCCTTCATGGGACAGCTCACCTCCGGGTCCTGGTCGTCCTCGACGTCACCTGGTCCTCGTGGCTGCAGAGTCAAGCATCCCTTCTTCGGACCTGAAGCACCCGACATCGGTGGGCATTCGTCTTCTGAGCCCCTGGTCACTCTGAAGTGACTCAGACTCTGTCCCCTCTGCTTTCAGGTTCCTTCTTTCCCGAATCCAGGCTTGGATTCCACCAGACCCTTTTCACCTTCACTGCAGCAGTACTTCTTTGCAGCTCTCCATTGAGAATGACTGCAGTTTCCGATGCCACTTCAGACCTATGCACCCGGCTCCTCTGGGATAGGTAACTCGGGTACTTCGAAATCCACGGGTGGGGTGGCTCTTCAAACTCTTAAGTTCCAAGGGGTTCGCTCGAAGTCCTCCTAGAAGGGTCCTTAAACTTTAAAAGTGTAACCACGACTTCCCCATAGAATTGTATGGAGCCCGCGGTCGTATTCCCACACTGCACCCGGCCACCGTGGGGTCCCTGTCTACTCACCTTGGGTGGTTCCTTGGGGTCCCAGCGATTCTACGTGCTCCAGACCTTGTCTTGATCTCAGTCGTGACTGTTATACCACTATTTTAGTATATGGTTTGGTCTCCCCCTGGAGCCCACTGTGTATTGTGCTACTTACAACTGTTCTATTGATCTCGTATTGTGTGCTTTGTGTTCTATCCTCGTGTAGAGGATAGTAGAGAGTGTTATATTAATAAATACATATTTTTATATAACTACTGTGTCGTTCTCCTTTATTTAGTCATTCAGGAGGTGATATTCTGGTAAAACAAGCTGCTTTACATTCCTTCAAGATTAAGCCTGAAGGCTGCTCTCCACAGCTACCACTAGGATAGCTTTCTAAAGGTTATCTTTGACCTCATACATCATAAGGGTCGTTTGGACTGGTACAAAGTGCCCACTTTAATTAGTGGACAGCATATACCAGGCCAACTTCTCACACAAATGATTAAGAAAGTTTTTGAACTCTCTGCTAATGAAGGGTGAACCGTTGTCAGATTTGAGAATGGAGGAAACACCCCAGGTTGTGAAAATGTCATCAAGCCTCCTGATTATACTGTCATGTGTGGTTGATGATAGGTCTTCCACTAAAGGAAAACATGAGTACTCATCGACAACTACCAAGAGATGATGTCCATTATTGAGGGGTCCGAAGAAGTCAACTCAATCCTCTTCCAAGCTTGCTTAGGTAGATCAGACATGTTCAATGGGTACTGAGTCATTTTGGGAGACAGGCTGTTGCACAGATGACAAGCTTTAAGCTTCCTTCCAACGCGTTCGTCAAGACATGGGAACCACACTCGATCCCTGAGGGCTCTTTTGGTTGCAGCAATGCCACAATGTCCTTCGTGTGCCAGTTCAATAACTTGTTGCCTCAGGCTTTCAGGGATGACTGTTCTTGCCCCTCTTAGTATGACACCATCATGTGTGACAGAAAGTTCTTCACGAACATTCTTGAATTTCTGGTATTCAACATCATCAGTAAGAGGTCGAGTATGCTTCCTCCGTGATTGTGTTGTAATGATTTCTTTGAATTTAAGCATGTCTTTGTCAGTATTAGTAGCTGTCAGAATCTGTTCAACAGAAAGAGCTGCAGGTGCACTTGACCTTACTATGAAATTGATGTAGGACTCAGCCACTTTGGACGTTGTACTAAGACGCTGTAGTGGCACTTGTGAAAAGTAGTCTACAGAGTTTTGATCTTTCCCCGGTTTGTGCACGATAGTATAATCATACTCCTGAAGACGCAACCCCCATGTCTCGATGCAAGGGGCCATCTTGGCTTTCGGATTTCTCAAGATGGAGAGCAACGCCGGATGATCCGTGACAAGGGTGAAATGCTTTCCATACAGAAACACATGGAAGTGTTCACACGCCCACACTACAGCTAAGCTTTCTTTCTCCGGTTGAGAATAAGCATGTTAGGGCACAGTGTGTTTCTGAGCAACAGTCTGTCCATTGTGTTGGGCAAGGAATGTGTCCAACCTCACCGGGTTTACATCCACCTCTGTATGCAATTTTGGATCAAAATATGGCATTTCAGTAGCATTTTCAATTGCGTGGTTTTTTTTCTTGAAACTTCGGTCACATTCAGATGCCATTTGAACGGAACATCTTGCTTTGTTAATTCTCTCACAGTGGCAAAATCTAGAATGTACCTGGAACAGTAGCTGGCCATGCCTTGGAAGGATCACAGCATGGTCACATCTTCTGGAGGGCAAGTAGATGACAATTCTTGCACCTTTTAGGGGTCAGGAGTCTTTCCCTTTTCAGAAAACATATGCCCCAAAAAAGTGTCTGTTTTTGTGAAATTCACACTTCTCAGCATTTATTATGAGACCTGCATCAGCAAGCAGACAGCATACTTGTATGAGTGCTTTGTCATGTTCCTTTCGTGTAGCCCCAAGCACCAGTATATCATCACTGTAGGTAAAAGCATGTGTGACAGGCTGAATTATTCGATGAATGACATCTTGAAAGATTTTTGCAGCTGATGACACACCAAAACTGAGTCTTTTGTATCTGAACAAGCCAACATGCATTGAAAAAGTAGTAATGTACCTACAGTTTTCTTCCAGTTTAAGTTGACGGTAACCTTTGTTCAGATCAAGGCGGGAGAAAACTTTGGCGCCATTCAGCAGCGTGATCATGTCCGCAATAAGTGGACCTGGATATCTTTCCCTTTCAATTGCTTTGTTGGCCTGTCGCGTATCAACACAAATGCGCACTGAACTTCCACTGTCCTTTTTTGGCACCGCCATAATGGGTGAAACCCACGTGTTGAACCAGTTGTCATGCTTTAATAGTGTTTCTAGTTCTTTTTCAATAGCTTCCTTTAAGTGAAAAGCAATTAAGTGTTGCTGTGCAATGGGTCGAATATCTTCATTAATGGGAAGCTGTACCTTCATTGTCTTAAGTTTCCCAAGTCCCTGAAACATTGTCGGGAATTGACTCACTGCTCAGAATGAGCATTCAAGTTGTATTTAATAGAGATCAGTCCCATGTCAGCAGCAGTATTGATACTTGATAAGCATGTACTCGACTAAGTGCCTGGGAAGACATGAATTGGTGCATGCACTGTTGTTTTCTTGTGCCGCATGGTTGCCACAAATGATCATTTGCTCTGCAAGGCTGTAGAAGCTGCTCAGGTGTTCACCTTTGTTTTCAACGGTGTGAAACGTGGAAAGATAGCACATGGCTCTGGAACCAGCTGCAAAGTCCTCCTCCAGTGTGCTTGGGTGCCTATGAGGGCAGGGGCACCAGCACATGGACACCGAAGTCTCTATTGGATGCAACAAATAGTGTAGATAACAAAAGCAAAACAAACATTTTATAGCTGCAACTGCTGTGTCACAGAGAAACACTGTAGTCTGAAAGAAGTGCCCAATAAGCCACTGAGGCGACCTCTAAATTTTGCTTATATTTACTGAAGCTCCGCAGAACAGCAGGGGCAACACAAAGGAGTGAAATTGTGTTCTGGGGCTATCTGGACCAGTGGCCATCCCCCCTGACCCCCACAGCATAGGAAAAGTTGCCACCCTAAATCTACAGAGGGGAAACATTAGTGCCACAGTAATAGATGGGGTGACTGTCAGATCACACTTGGGGCTGATCCATTGGTGTGCTTTGGGAATGCATGGGAGCTATTGAAATGCTGGGTCATTAGAGATTGCAAGGTATCCTGGTAAAACATTAGAAATATGTTTTTATTGCAATTTTCATTGTTTTGCAATTGAAGATATATCAAAGCCTTTAGGTATGTCCTTTTCATAGTGAAAGGCAAAAAATGTTTGTGATAATATTGTGAAATCGTTATTGATATTGAAGTACTCATATTTAATTGTTAAATGTATGGGGAGCACCATGTGACAGAGCCAGTAGGCCTGATTTTGTTGTAATTCTATACCACATGATTTGCTGTAGGCTTATATGGGGCTATTGTGGCTTTAGGATTTAGGGTCTGCTAGCACACAAACCATTTAAAGAACTTCAGATTCACAATGTCTACTCTCCATATATGGGTTATTTGATTACTGTTGCCTTTCGTTAGTGCTCATCCCCTTTAGGTTGCGAGGCCCTTTAGAGGGTGTACCATTTACTTTTTTGACCTGCCATTTTGTGTATATTTGTATTTTTTTGCGTAGTATCTAGCTTTGTGTGTTTCAAATTGTTCAAAGTATGTTTCCTTTTTAAAGAAAAAGTAATGACTGGACATTGCTTTATTGAGTGTTGTTTATTGCATTGCTAAATTTTGAGTTATAGCCCACAGCCCCTTTTACAGCAAGGCTTTGACTGCTCTGCTTAGCTACCCTGATGGTCAAGTGTTACAAGGGGTACTTAGTCCACAACTTGAAGGATCGCAGCACGGGGGCACTAGAACGCCCGAAGTGAAGGCCCCAGTTGCCAAAACTGTGGCAACATTTTTTTGATTACCTGGGACCTCCAATCTAGATTTCTTCCACAGATGAAGACTTAAAATGAGTGCGCAAGCCATGGCTTTGCCTCTTTTAGACACTTGAAAACGCATTCACACAAATCTGCCAAATCATCCACCACAGTCAATGTTACATGCAGCTGTAAGATTGGAAATTCAACCCAAGAAGAGTGATCACACAACAGTTAACTGAATGATCCTCAGTGGCCTCTATTGGAACCTAGAATTAATTTCAAGCCATGCTGCATTATTTCAGGGATAATCAATTACAAAGGAAACAATAACATATAGTCCCAATTGAATATAAGATGCAGTTGTATTATCACAAAAGGCCTACAAAATATGCTTCACAAATGATAAGGCAGATCAACCATGCTTTAAAATTGTGTACTAAGTGAAAGGTGAACACGTTGTGCGTGTGAAGAAATAATTAAACGCCGCAAGTGAAACACGTGAACAACAAAAAATACTAGAGCATATTGGAAAGATTCTAGACGATCTTGTGCATGAATTAATACAATACAGAAATAATGCATAATCATGTCATAGTACAGAATCCAGATTTAGCTGGTACAAGTCGACAGCGTTTCACCCTTCATGACTGGAGGTCATCATCAGGACAAGGGTGACACAAGGTAAGAAGATTACTGCCTGAGGAAAATCCAGGCACAAAGACAGATTCCATCAGTGGATGGAGGAACCCAGATCTTTGCCTGCTCAGCTGGAAAAGCATCCCAAGCGAAACATCTTTGATTAATGGTTGAACTTCAAAGAAGCATGTGACAGGAAATGGCAACGTGGTAAGCCATTTGGGTGAGACTACCAAGGCGAGTTTAGGAGTCACAATGGTCCTCTTGGGAGGCTTACAGAATGCAAAGGAATGAATCAGTACAGGTAGAAAATGTGCCCCCGGGACACTGAGCAAAGCCTGAATCGTCTTGGTTGGAGCCATAAACTACTTACAACCGGTGAACAGCAGGGAGCGGCTGGGCTATGACTTGCTGACCAGATCAACAATGAAGGCGGCTACAGTGGTAAAGAATCAACATGTGGTTACTCAAGCTGTAATTGAATTACACACAGTAATCAACCGAAAGCGGAGAAGCCAAGAATGGCTTGGGCGGCGACTGAAGTACCTGCTGCGGGTGCTTCAGGGGTAGCAAGACCTGATTGAATCAGGCGCTCCCCACATTGCTTCCCATTGAGACATTGTTGCATGATACTACATTTACCCAGGTCTCTACTGGGACTACGGGTTTCTCCTGTGGTTTATAAAAGCATTATGTACAGGGGTCTAAATGATATTGCATACCTCCACAACAAATGGACTATACCCTGGCTGCATTCACTAATCAGAATACAAATCACATGTAACTTTAAGTTATTTATGGGTAAAAAAGGGAATGCATCTAACCAAGCCTTCTACAGCCTTACCCTAAGGTGATGGAATGCTCTGCTAGAAATGATATGAGTGCCCTTCTGTTGCTCTTTCGGAAGCGCTCTAAAACTCAAATATTAAAGACTTTTCTGTCTTCTAATTGCAAATCCCTTGCTAAAATATAACATGCTCTAATGCCTCAACATCAGTTTGGCTCTGTACAAATACATAAATAAATAAATTCCCTTCTTTGTCCATGTACAAGAATCTTATTGTGGCTTAAAATGTTGTGTTATGAGATGTGACTAGCACTGCATTGCTGTCAATGTGGCCTTGCAGGGCTGCCAGAATTCAGCAGTGCTTTTTTCTATACGACCAGAGTAATAGTGAGCATCTTATTGGCTGGTCTCAGTTTTGTTCTCATTCAAGATGGTAACTGTCTATTCCCTCAGGTGACATGTATCTAGCTGATTCCACGCTCAACACTACGTCAACTATATTATTTATTACATTGGTGAGGCTCTTTCTATGAACAGCAGGTGGTGTCCCTGCCATTAATTTCTCTCTTTGGGCACTTTCAACAGCTAACACAAGAACCATAAATGACAGTACACCATCCAGGGCACTAGGAAAACTAAATAAGTCTCAACCCACATTTCGAGCTTATACTGATATAGGCTACTACATAAGTAAGTCTACTTCTGCTATACTGGTTACATAACAATAATAAAGCAGAATAAGAAGAGTTTGTACAATGGAATAGTACACATGAAATTTATTATATAAAAATACATACAGAAAATTCCACAGTACCATAGTCGCCAGAACAAATCAATACCTCAAGCACTCTTTGGGCCAGAAGTATTTTTGCTTCCACTAGAATTTTACGAACCAACCTATTTATTGATAATTCAGTTTGTAAAATTCAGAGTGGGTTGTAATCTGACCTTCCATATGAATATTAATAAGAGGGGTCACAAATTGCAACACACTCTGACCTGTGGCCCTCAAAGGGATGGTGGCCTCCTATGGTCAACAGACCACCATGTCTGTGATTGCTTTTAAATAAAGTAAAAAAATTTTATAAAGGCAGAATGTTTTCCTCCAAGGAAAACATGGCTGAGTTAAAAACATTTTTTTTTTAATAGTTTGAGAGTTGGCAGTGGTCCCATGGACCACTGTCTACTCAACAAAATTATTTTTTTGCATCCATAGCGAGAGCCATTCCCTTTTGCGAATAAGTTACCACCCCAACACAGGAGTCAGTAACTTTTCAATATTTTGTGACAGGATTTTGAATTCAAAACATTGATACATCTCATACCTATTCAGTATTTGGAAGGGAAGCCTACAACACACCACTTCCAATTAGTAAATCGGCATCATGAAGTCGCAAATCAAATTTTAGGAGTTGGTAAAAATGTGATTGTTATATAGGAAAAACCTATTTTGCGGTGGAAAACTCCAAAATTAGACAGTTTGTGTACATAAAATAGGTTTGTACATTTGGGCCTTTTTTATTTGTGTTTTTATAATATGCTTGCTTGTCATGAGTGATGATTAAATAAAGTTTATAAAACTGCCATGATAGTGAATGATACTTTGTATGTGACATTTTATCTTTTAACACACCATTTCGTTGGCTTCAAGCATCTTTCCCTTTATCAACATAGAACTCCGCATGCAATGTCTTTGAAAGCATATGTTACAAATTCATATTCAAATTTCGATTTCACAAATGCTTTTGGTTGAGCTGTACGCGGAGGTTTTGAGGTCTTTTGTATGCTACGGTATGTTGCCTTTAATCCATTTCATAGCTAATCTCTAGGTTGAACTAAAACATGGCTGCCTCTTAATCAGATCTAGGTATAGGTAATTGTTTCAGGCATTTCAGTTGATTTGCTTATTTCTTCTGCCTCTGTGTGTGGGTTCAGGGCAACATATTCAATCTGGAAACCGCCGGCAGTGACCGAAGCATCCGACAAAAACTTCAACGTCATCACGTTTCCTGCAATAGGAAAGAAGTGCAAAGTTACCCATCATGTTTACATCCTGGAAGCGTTCAAGTAATCTGCACTTCTGAACATCTCTTCTATCCACCAGCCAATATCCATTGTTTTAAAAACCTGGACTCTAAAAGCTGCCTTCAGATTTATCAAGATAATGACTCAACATTTTAGTCCATCAAAAGATCACTGGAAATATAAATGCGAAACAAATGCAACATGGCCCCGCTAACGGGTGGTCATTGATTCACATAACCAGTGTGAGAAATAATCCTTGCACGAGGAATAACGTAAATTGGGGAAATAGAAAAACAAACTAGTAGCAAAATGTAAATTTCTACTTCAATTTCTCGTACAAAGGTCCCAATGGATGAACTGTATGAAGATTACCATCAATCCAGGTATGAATGCCTGGGTGAGAGGGATTTTTATTGACACTGCTATCTCTAGAGAGTTACACAGATCTGTGCATCATCGAGTAGTAAACACTCCGTTACTTTGCCCAATAAGACTGGTAACAATCATTGGGAAAGCCAATAGCTCTGGTATTGGCCGCCAGCCTTTCGGCTCTGACATTGTTTCCTTGGTTTGTCATGATTTTACAAAACATCATAGTTGGTGGAGTTGCTGGGCACTCATCAATGTTAAAAAAAAAAGGCTAAAATCAAAAATATTTTGGTGCTCTCAAAAAGAAGACATTGCCAAATTAGTACCTGGCACTGAATGAAACTAGCTTGAGGGCAGTTGTGCTCCTTGTGAAAAAACAGAATGTTGCCACTCACAATGAAAATAACCAGCAGCCGAAGTGGACTGACCCATTGTCTCATGACGTTGTGGACGGGAGAAAAAATTTCCAACAGGGCAAAGACTCTACATAGTACATACAGAGTATTGTGAGCAGCCTTGAGCTATTAGACAGACTCGTCTCAGCATGACAATTTATTCATAACATAGAAGATTGTGTGCACCAGGTACTGACCTATGTACATGTGCTTGTTTTGCTTCAGAAGATGGGCTATCTGTAAAGTTTTCACCACAGTATAAAGGCTGCAGGCACTATAATCTTTAGCACCTTTAGACCTTGGTTATTTTAGGCGAATAGTGTCTTTTTGACAAGTGTTGCATAGAGGGTACACTGTTCTTAGTAGATACTTGCTAATACTCTGTGGTGTTTTTCTCATGAGAGTTTCACTGTTTGCAAACAGTGTGGTATAGAGTAAAGGCTCTCCTTATAGTAAACACTGTGTACAGTACCCAATTTTCTACTCATCAACTTCAATTCTCAATGTAGGTTCGGCGACTGTGAGAGGTTTGACACAGATAAAAGCTGTCTGTAGTAGGGCATTAATTTTGGAACAAACGCTTAGTATCTTGAGGAACTTGGCTTTCTTTGAACAGTTGTATACACATTGAACGCTGTGTGCAGTGAGGATTTCCCATATATTTGTGGTTGATTGGTAGTGTGAACTAGGCTTCCTGTGAAGTGTATGGTATAGAGTCAATGTTGCATCAAAACACATGCTTGATACACCTAAGGAAGTTGTATCTGTGATGGGATTAATGATGCTTCATATTATTCAGAGCTGTTTTGTATTTACTTTCAGGCCTCTAATGGTATACTAGTTTATAGAGTAGTGTGGTAAAAAGAAGCTTGGATGATGTCATCAGGGATGTCATCTATGATGTAATTTGAGATGTCATCAGTGATGTCATAAATGATGTCATAGAACATTTCATGAGTGATGTAATATGTGAAGTCATAAACAGTGCATGCCGGGGGCACAAGTTATAGTTAGCTCTGCTAGATAAAACAGGTACATTTCTTGTTTTTTTTTGTTCAAAATGTTAATGTTGTCACTGACATATTCACCTAACTATAACGTTACTTTAAGCTTTGTTTATTTCAATTAATTTCTAAGGATTTTTTTAAACAAAAACAGATAATTATCACACCTAACTATAATGTTACTTTAACAATTGATTTTTTCAGTGAATTTCTAGTTTTTTTAAATTTAAAGTGATATTTTATTACCATTTGTTAAGCCAACCCCCGCCGTGCATGTCCAAAGGCCATGCGTGGCAGGGGGTTGACCGAGGGACTGGCCTGAGGCCAGGTCTTGCAGCAAACCCTGCACAGGCTGCCAACCCCACACTGTGCACGGCGTTTGCCCGTGCAGAACAGGGGGATGGCAACAGGGCTGCCCCTTGTCCTACTCACCGGGAGGCAGCTAGTCCCCCGCAGGCAGCTAACCCCAGCGCAGACAGCCAACCCCACGCTGTGCATGGCCTTTTGTTGTGCGTAGCGTAGGGTTGGCTGCAGGACCTGGCCTCGTGCCAGGTCCTGTGTCCAATTCCCTGCAGGCAGCCACCCGGAGGCAGCCAAACGCACGCCGTGCACGGCTTTTAGTAGTGCATGGTGTGGGGTTAGCCACAGGGCCTGTCTTGGAGCCAGGCCCTGCTTACAGCTCCCCCACTAGCAGCCAACCCCATGCTGCGCACAGCCTTTGGTCGTGCACAGCGGGGGGTTGGCCATAGGGTTAGGCCTGCCGCCAGGCCCTATGGCCAAACCCCCAGCAGGCTGCCCACCCCACATCGCGCACAGCTTAGGATTGGCCTTTCGGCTCAGAGGACCCCATCCCCTGGGGCCAAAACATACATATCAAGGGGAGGTAGGCATGCAGCTCCCTCCCCGACCCTTAATTGGCCCTGGGGACCCCATTCCCGGGGCCAGCAAATATAATAAAAAAAGGGAGGGGGGCCACACGGCCCCCCTCCCTGAGCCTTATTAGGCCCCAGGGATCCCATTCCTCGGGCCTTCATAGGCTCCAGGGACACCATCCCCCCAGGTCATTCACAAAAATATAATTCACAAAAATATAGTCAGGTTGGGCGAACAATTTCTGTTATGAACTACAATGGGGGGATATTTTTGTAGACTATATTTAGGATACACAATTTATGTTGGATGACTTTACAGATGATTTTACACATATTTCACCAAGCGCATCAATGAACAAATGATGTTACCACATCAGCAAACAAATAAAGTAAGGAAACACTACAAAGGCACTGTGCAAACAGACATGGAGACAAGTATGCTTTCCGCTCCCACCCCTCTTATAGTTGCATTCATGCCACAGCGGCTGTAGCTGGTTCGTACACGGCATGCACAGGTGTGTCATTTGGTGTAAGAGAGGAAGGCAGGATAGATGTGGACGTTAGGGAAGCACAGGCAGAGCTCAGGGGAGGTGTGTGGCCTGGATGGAGATGCTGGCTCTATCTTTTTTTTGCAGGGGAAGGACATAGCTCTTGATGTGCTGGTAGTGAGTGACAAAGCCACTGCTTGGGTCTGGACTGCCACACCGTCTCAGCAGCTGCTTGAACGTTGACAAAAGCACATGTACACACTGGGGCTGATTAGAGAGCTCATGTTTTCATCACTGCGACCATAGAAAGTACAGTTATGGAAACTGAAATAACTCCTGGACCTCACCACCATGTGGGCTGGGGGGAGGGGGCTATGCAGTTTCCAGGTGGCCGGGTGGGGGGAACTGAGGCTTTTTGATATCAGGAAGATGATACTATGCACACTTCAAATTTGCTTCAATAACCCAGGATACATCTTATTGTGGTTACCTTCTTTTATGTTTCTGAACATTTATGCCGAACACACATTGTTTAATCATAATATAATATTTAATTTATTACGTATCTCGTTTTCAAAAACGATTTACCCCTTATGGTATGGCACTGGATTTTATTAACCTTTCATTAACATATTTGTTATTAATAAGTCAGTAACCCCTTATGGGCCAACAATATTAGTTTCATCATATTCCATCAAGCGACTATACATGTTTTCTATTGACTGAACAACCCTTTCTTAGCAAAGGATGCCAAACATTTACTGGGCAGAATCAACATTAAACAACAGGCCTGCTGTAAGTTGCATGGATAGTACTACACATCTCAGCAGGAAAGTCATACCTCTCTATTTGACAGTACAAATATGTCAAGAGGTTTGAGATACTTGTATCGAACAACTTGCTTGCCTCAAGCCATGTGAAAAAGCCATAGGATCCTGATAGCCCTCAGTTTGTAAGTTATTTAGTTTACTTTGGTAATTGTGATAAGATAGCTCAGTTAGTTGAGCGCTATTTGCTAGGGTTTGTGTGTGATCTGTAGGTACAAATTTTAATACAAAGTCAGCTCAGCCTTTCTTACTTACTAAGTTAATAAATTTAGTCCCAGTATTAATTGAGTGATAATAAATAAATATACAAAATGAGATGATAATACTAACCCTTCTTAAAATATAAGGAAACGCTGGAAAAACATGAGCAGGCTAGTGTGCAGTGCTCCATATTCATACTGAAAATCCATCCCCTTTATGCCTGTAGGGCTTTTTTCAGCCGCCATATGCCTCAAGAAATTCCTTCCTATCCAATGCTATACAATAGGATGGGCACAGGGTCCAACTGGCCACATGTTATGATGGTCACATTCAGCCAGTCGTGGCTTTGTGGCAAAAACTGAATTGAATTCTGGGATATGTAGTTTAAATTTCCCACGAAGGTCCTCATTAAGAGTGACCCGGATTTAAGTGCTGATTATGCCACACCCGGTGTTACTGATACTACAGCTATCACTAACAATGAGTCTTGGCACTACTGGGGGATGTATGTTGATGAATGTAATGGGGAATCAAAATGCCTTTTCCTGGATGTAAACCCATAATTGCTGGCTTTTTACTGAGGAAAACGGCTAGATGAACAAATTATTTTATGTGGCAAACGCTGTGATTCGGAGTGTTAACAGCAAAAAAAGTTTTTGGAATGTATGAATCCCATTTCAGACTCTGGGAAATTTTACCAACTCCTAAAATGAAATTGCAACCGGATACTGATTTGCCATTTGTAAGAGGTGTGTTATGGGCGTCCCTTCCAAATACTGAATTGGTATGCATGGTACCAATGGCTTGTGACCTGAATTCTGGTCGCGTACCATTGGAATATTGCTGACTCCCAAGATGTGGTGTGTGGTATCTTCCATCATGGTGCTCCTCATCAGGATGTTTTATTCTTTATAGATTCTTTTTAAGAATGTTTTGTTTTGAACAGACCAAGGTTCTAGGCAGTTGAAACATTTATAGACATGGTGGTCTTCTGTCCCTTGTATGTCACTATCCCAGATATAGCTACCGATTGGATTGAGTTGCAATTTGTGACCTTCCTCGTGAATATTAATGAGATTTAATAATATAAAAGTGTGAAGTATAGAAGGGGCACAGTGTAAATCTGTGACTCTAATGAGAGGGGGAGAGCCAGACTTTCCAGGCAGGGTAAGATAATGGAACATTGTCATACCCACCATGCTTCGCACTATTGGCCACTCCAGTTTTCATTCCTACACAATTAAAAGTTAGGTAATATTTGTAAAGTGCATAATCTGACTCTGGTATGCACTCTTGTGCATGAGGGGTGTCGGAGGAATGTGCTGTTTAGCTGATGCCATAGCTTTACTTGTTCTGATGTCCCTGATCTCCACTACATTGTGCAGGGCTTTCCATTATCCGTTATCTAGTCTGCGTAATTTTCTCTGTTTGTGCACATCTTTCGGGGTCAATGTTATCTGCCATCATTAGTTTCAAGTGACAGTGTGGTGTCATCATGTCAATTCCAGAGTCCACTGTCAGTATCCCTCGTCATTGTCCCTGACTTACTGGTTAGTTGTTAAGGACTCATGTAAGTGCCATTGTGCCCATGCTACTATCCAATATCAGTGTTATAAGACATGGGATTCTATGAAACCGGCAGTCACAAATTTCTTTATAATCGGCGACTTGTGACACACCCAGTCGCCAGTTATAAAGAAAAGACAGTTCTGACGTCACAATGCCGGCTGCCAGAGCCAGCAACCGAGGTGAAAGGCAGGTCAGGTTACAGAGCATAAATAAAGCAGCTGTTTAAAGCAATAAACGGAATGTTGCTTTTCTTTCTTCTGCTATATTTTAATAGCTTACAATGACAAGCAGAGATATGTTAATTTTCTGCACTTCTTAGATGGAGAAAAGGTAGAATTTTCTGCATGTTTCTACACGTTCCGAGCTACTGCAGTGTTTTTTTAAACTGACTTACATTGAACTGTTTCTAATATAACTTTGCAACACAAATCTAAGTGGTTTTTGATGAGTTTAATTTTGCACTGGAGTTTTTCTTTTTTTTCTTTATGTGTACAAACATTCTCACTCTTTCATATGAAAAAGCTATGCGCCAAGGTTTTAAGTGGTTTGTGAGAAAGGTGATGGTGTGACCATGTATTATATATGAGTTATATCAGAGTTCCATAACCTTATAAAGGAACTCAGCCGTTGGCCTCGTTCCTCTATATGGTTATGAAACTCCTCAGTGACTTGCAATATCCTTATAATGTACTGCAGAGGGTAATTTATCTCTTATATCATGTCAGTGTCTGTCTCAGTGTTCCTGACTCTGGTTCCCTGTGTCAGTTCAGTGCCTACGTGTCCAATATCAACATTCTAATGGCAGTCTCTGATTGGATCTGCCACAGCCCATCCGTTATCTTCATGTCATTGTTCCACTGTCGTTATTAGTACTTGTGTTTCAGTTCAGTCAGAGTCCAAGTGCCCCACTTCTGTGCCTTAGTGTCATTGTTCCAGTACCTGTGTCCCTGTGTCAGAGTCCCCATGTCTGTGCCAATGCCCCCATATCAGTGTCCCCCATCAGTGACCTGTATCACTGCCAGAATATCCGCGTCCCATGTCATTACGCACGATTAATGTTAATTTGGCCACACAAGTTTCAGTGCCTAAGTTTCAGTGCCCTAACATCAGCGTTCCTATATCCCTATCTCTGCGGCGGTGTGCCAGTCTGCTGATACCAGCCTCCTTGTGTCTCTGTATTGATGTGCCATCTCAATGCACCATTATCAGTGTCCATTGCAGTGTCCCAGTCTATTAGTGCTTTTAAAAATGTTGTATTGTCAGTGCTGCAGTGTGTGTGCCAAGCTCTGGGTACACTCATAATTCTCCTTATGCTGGTGTGCCCATGATAAGGTATATGTTTAGGGGTCTCCCTGTCAATAACAGTGTCTGCACCAGTTTTAGTGTCTGGAGCACAGCGGCACAAATGCAGTGTCCCAGTGTCCTCTATCAGTGCTCCTTTATTAGTTTTGGTGCCCTTCTGTCACTGCCCAAATATTAAGTCATATTGATGACTCTCTTAGCGCTTTTATAACGCAAACACCACATGGGCAAACAGCCATCACATCGCATGCGTTACAACGCATGCGATTACAACGTGGTCGTTACAACGACCGCGTTGTTACATCGCAGTACCATTACAACGCAAGTCGTTACAACGACTTGCTGTAGGGGGGCGCTCTAAACTAAGGAATAGTATAATTTACTATTCCAACACCTTCCCTACTGTTGCACACACTGGAGTTGGAATAGTAAATTATACTATTCCTAAGTCCAGCGCACCCCCTACAGCAAGTCGTTGTAAACGCATGCGATGTAAACGCCTATATTCGCAAATGGTGAGGATGGAAGACAAACTGGTGGAATAAGCGGTAAGGAATGATTTTGATAGGTGAAAAATCATAAAATAAAGATTTTTGCTAGAGAAGAGATCCACAATGTAACAGTTTAATGATCCAAACATTCTAATGGCTTAAGCACACCAATTTTAACATGAATTTTACAAATACTTTTGGCATGCTTATAGAAAAGAAAATATGTTTTAGAAATGCTTGTTTTATGGTGTAGTGAAGGTGTTGCCTGTATGCAATGTTTATATCGAGGTGAGTGTGTGAACATAATTTAACTAGTTAAGGCCATATTTATCATCCTATCACGCAGCGCAGCACAGCAAGTCACCTTACTGCACTGCACGCATGATAGGTAAAGGGCAGGAATGCGCTGTACTTAACATTGTACGGTGCATTCCTGCCTTTTCCCAGCACTAGCGCACAATGTGCTGCCTAGCCCCAACGCGGGCACTCTTCTACCATGGTGCAAGGGTGCCTGCATTGTTAACAAGATTGTTTTTGTGCAGGAAGGGGCACCTTCCTGCACAAAAATAATCCCCTGAGGCATTTCCTCTTTCTATGTGCGCTGCAGGATGCAGGATGCAGCACACATACAAAGAGGAAAAACTAGGAGAAATAAACATATTTCTCTTAGTTACGCCTCACCTGGGGAAGGGTAGCAGTTTTGGCACATTCTCAGGTCTATCACTTATATTAAATCTAGGAATGCATCACAATCCATGGGGTTTGCATGGGAACACCCACTGACAACCCATGGAACGCCTCTCTGGGGCACAGTGACGCAACACAGCGATTTGTGCTGCGTTGCGTTACTCTGGATTTATCAAGCCACGCAGGGCCTTGCAAGACAACTTTGTGTGACTTGGTAAATCACATGTCAAGGGTTGTGTCACTTTTGCACCCTGTTGCGTGGTGCAAAAGCAATGCGACCCTTGTTAAATATGGCCCTTAATTTCAGTACTGTCTTATGGCCTGCCCGTCCCGCATACTGCCATGGACATTTAAGGTGCTGAGGACAAATGCTAATATGGAATAGTGGGACCCCCAGTTCTCATAGCAACAGATGCTTGTTGCTTGAAATTGGCTATGTATTGGTATGTAGATTTTAATGCTCCTTAGACTCTAGTCACATTCCCATCCACCGCTGGTGAAATAATTGATTTAAATTATGTTGTTAAAACTGTCCACATTTTCCTAAATCAAGACTAGTAATATCTGTAAAAGGTGTGGCAAAGTTATTGCTGAAGATGATTTAAAAATGCACTGAATAACAATGTTTTGATAATATCCAGGTTCTCCAGTAAATCGTATAGGTGACGTTGATGGTATAATTGAGCCCCACCTCCTAAAACATCCTGAATACTGGGGTGAGTATTGTGTACCCACAGAACCCATCCAATCCTGGCAACATGTCTGTAAAGTTACCTAAGCCTAATACAGAACAGAATACAGATTCCTTGAAGTGTGTGATATATATATTTTAGGGCTCAGCTTTTGGACAGACCTATTGTTTCCAATATTTATAAAAAGTGGTCTTTGGGTCAGCCCCTTGCTCATGATTGGATGACTTTGTTGTCTATCTAACTTCCCTGCTCCTGAATTGATGGCTTTCCTCCATTATTCTATTGGCTATCCCTCCCATGAGCATTTCAGTCTTACATTGTTCTGAATAAATGAATTGTATCCTTCCACTGCTTAGTTAAGGGGACTCTTTTAATTTTACTTTTAGCACCCAACGTGAGTGTGTGTTTTCTTGCTTCCCACCCCGGTGTGCCTCAATAGAAGAGGTAGGGTTTCCCCTTCATGATCCCCCATATCCCTCCACCCCCTGCCAACCTAGTCCAATACTTCCCCCATCCCTTCCCATCACTCTGCATTTTTTTTTATATAACACCCTCCCACTCAACTCCTACTTTGTTCCCCCATTTGCTCTTTCTGCTCAGCGGCATTTAGTTTCCTCCCCACCCCCCGGCTCCTGTTCTACTTCTACTTTCCTGTCCCTTCCCATCATATCCATTTGTTTTTAATAATTTAGTTACTTTTTGGAGGGCCAGCAGCATCGATTTGCTGCTAAGTCACTCCTTCCTCCAAATGACACTTTCGGGCACATTTAATTCTTTTGTTTTTACATTTACTGCTCCTAGAAGGGCATTTGCCGTCTTGAGGCGATAAGTAAAAAAAAAAAAATGGCTGCCATGTGGTGTTGCAGTCTAGTGGTTCGGCAACCACGTGACACCGGCGGTGCCTGATGGGAGAGCGCGAGGGCGCGCAGTAGGGAACGGGGGCAATGAGAGGAATGTACGAACCGCTCTCCCTCTCGAGAATAAAGTACATATACTCTGCAGCTACGGTTTCCGTGTCTTATTGCGGGAGGTCTACAACACTACAGACTGGCGACTAGTTCGAACGGACCCCGCTGCATCCACTTGCTCGAGTAGCTCCGCTACTCCGCACGGCACACTCGGCGTGTAGCGCACACAGATCCTACGTGACGGAGAGGGAGAGCGGCGACAGCCACGCCGATGGCCAGCCCCTGACGCGCTTCAATTCCGGCTGTCGGAGCATCAAGACCTCGAGGTACGACAACAGCGCTAGGAATTGCGCGCTCTGCTACTTGCTCCTGCACGGGACCGGTAAAGTCCTATACCTGCAGGAAGTGCTCCTGGCGGCCATCTTACGCACCCTAGTGAAGGTGCCACGCAAGGTGCTCCAGGCATCCCCATCAGTCACAGCGCAGCCCAGGGCCATTGCATGACCGTCAACTGCGGGAGTAAGCTCCTCCTCTGCCTCTTGGCCACCTCAGCCGACAGCGTGTCCTGCGCCTGACACAACAGTGACACGCACACTTGCATCAGCCCAGGCAGGCACCTTCTGCGCACTGCCCAAACTGGACCGGGCAGAGTTCAGGGCGTCCCTGGGCAGCCATCACTGCCCAGTGCTTCAGTCAGACTCCCGTCTGTGAACAAAAGAGCAAGTACCAAGGGTTCCCCACAGCGCTCCCCCCTACTACATACTACTGCCTGCTGCGCATTCCCGATTGAAGGTCTTATCCAGCAGAAACACTCCAGCCCTCCACGATGTGTGCCCAAACCTTCTCCTTAACTAATCCGGTACCTTTCCTCCCCAAGCCTGGCGAGCTGGCCATGAAATGGGCGGATTGGAAGGGGTACTTCCTCAACTACTTGTCCGCCCTGGAAGACGAAGGGGAAGAAGCGTTCTCCAGCAAACGCAGAAAGAAGATACTGCTACACAATTTAGGGCCAGAGGGACTGCGAGTATACGAGAACATGGTTAAGAAACCGAGAGCTGCGACAGACGAAGATGTGTTTCAACACACTTTAGATGATTTAGACAGTCATTACCAACCTGTCATTTGCACGGCCATAGACAGATACAATTTTTTCCAAAGGAAACAAAGTGACACTGAGACAGTAGAGGACTACGTCGCAGCGCTCAAAAAACTAGCCGTAAATTGCAAATTTGGCCATCTTCACGACGAATTAGTACGTGATCAGATAATAATGCACACTGTCAACACTAACGTACAGGAAAAGCTATGGGTGAGTGGTGAGGCGCCCCTTCACGAAATCATAGCAATCGTCAAAAAGGTCGAATTGTTCAAAAGGTGTGCTGCAGCGGCTAAGAAGGACAGTGAAAGTCAACCTACGGTGTGCAAAGTAAGCGACAAAAAAGTCTCTGCTGACAAGCCGGCCCCCACAGCAGGGTATAGGACTGGCCGACGGCCTACTAGGAACTCAGCAGGGCCCGCTCGACCTCCTCCTGAAAAGAAGGGTTCTTGCTACAGGTGCGGCAGCCAGACGCACAAGGCCAATGATAAACAATGCCCTGCCTTCCATGTAAAATGCTCCTTTTGCGGGGTCGTGGGACATTTCGGAAAAGTCTGCAGACGGAGACCCAGTGGTGCCTCTGTGAAATGCATCATGTATGACTTGGATACGGAGGTGGGGGACGGGGATGGTGATGATGATTGTATTTTGTGCATTGATGATCAAGTATTGGGCATAGATTGCAGTGCTAGAAGAAAACCATCCTGCCTCTTGACCATTGGGGGAGTCCAGATATCCATGGTAGCAGACTCAGGGTCCCCATTCACGATTATACAAAGGGAAGTCTGGGACAGAGATTTTGCCACCGCCATAGGGCACCACCTACACCCTACAGACGTACATCCCGTCACCTTCACAGGGGAGAGGATCCCCATGGTAGGGTTCAGACAACTACAATTCGCATTCAAGGGGAGGGAGACCACAGGCAAACTGTATGTGGCAGAAACAGGACCGTCGGTCCTCGGATGGGCCGACCAAGGAGCGCTAGGCATCCAACTCCACCCCAGCGGAGAAACACAAGTGCTCATGACAGACGACCCTCCCGGACCGGATGTAGCCAACCTGCGAAAAGAGTTCCCAGATGTCTTCGGCGGGACCATTGGACAACTGTCAAAGTTCACGCACAAAATCTTACTGAAAGATAGCGCCGTACCAGTTAGCCACAAAGTACGAAACATCCTGTTCATCTGCAGGGAAGCGGTACAACTTGAATTGCAGCGTCTAGAAGACAATGGCATCATAGAACCCATCGAAAGCGCTGAATGGTTGGCGCCCTTGGTCGTGGCATGGAAACCCAACGGGAAGGTGCGTCTTTGCATCGACCTTAGAGAATTGAACAAGAACATATTGGTGGACAAATTCCCGCTGCCACGAAACAACGATATGTTGGCCCAAACCAAAGGAATTAAGTGGTTCTCGACAATAGATCTCACAGCAGCGTATCATCAAATTCTGCTTCACCCCTCATCCCAGAAGTTGACCTCCTTCATTACTCCATTCGGCTGCTACCGATTTCGGCGACTACCATTCGGTCTAGCGTCAGCCGCGTCAGTGTTTCGGAAACTGATGCACAAGTTGTTCAAAGACTGCGGCGACGTCTTATACTTCCAGGACGACATACTCGTCATGGGTAAAACCAAAACACATCACGATGCCAAACTTCGAACGGTCTTACGGACACTCTCAGCAAACGGCCTCACGGCAGAATTGGAGAAATGCAGGTTCGGTCTCCGCTCCGTCACGTACCTGGGGCATGAGATCTGCGAAAACGGAATCTCTTCAAAGAAGGCTAACGTTGAAGCCATCAAGTCGGCGCCCACACCACGGAGTTAAGATGAAATTCGCTCTTTCCTGGGATTGGCAGAATTCTATAGCAAATTCGTCAGGAACTTTGCCACCAAAACTCACAGTCTACGCCAATTATTGAAGGAAAAGAATACGTTCAGTTGGACGCCGGATTCGAACCTAGAATTTGAAACGATCAAAAAGGACATATGTGAAGCGGTTCCACTGCAAGGGTTTGACAACTCGGCCCCTAGCATTTTGACAACGGATGCCAGCGAGAAGGGCTTAGGGGCGGTCCTGTCACAACGTTCCACAGATGGCACGGAAACCACCATAGGATTCGCGTCCCGCTCCCTCGCTCCCAACGAGGAGAAGTTCAGCGTCATCGAAAAAGAAATGCTGGCATCAATCTGGGCCATGGAAAAATTTCGGCAGTATCTATGGGGCTCCCGATTTACCCTCAGAACAGACCACAAACCATTGATAAAGGTCCTCACGATAAGCGGTCATGCGAAGGCCACCCCGCGCATCGCCAAGATGACGCTCCGGCTGCTGGATTTCATCTACGATGTGGAATACTTGCCAGGCCATAAGAACAAAGTGGCAGATTTTCTCAGCCGTTCAGCTGCCATGGAGGGAGCACCACACCACAATGAATGGGATGAGTACCAGGTAGCGCTCACGGCAGACCAAGAGACCATCATCAGCGCGCAGGACTGGAAGACGGCCTACGAAAACGACCCGGAACTGTCCAAGTGAAGTCCTTCGTCACTCAAGGGTGGCCCGGAAGAAGCACTTGAAAGACGTCTTCAGGAAGTACTGGGAAGTGCGCGAGGAATTGTCCCTCAGCGATGATGCCACATTCTTACTCAGAGGTGACAAGGTCGTTCCCCCGAAGGACTTACTGGACCGCATCCTAACCATACTGCATGAAGGCCATCTGGGAATCGTGATATCAAAAAGAAGGATGAAACAGTCGTACTGGTGGCCAGCCGTTGACAACGCTGTGGAAAAGTACGTCCGTGCGTGCCAGCATTGCGCCAACGCAGATAAATCCCTGACGTTGCTGAGACCCCCTTTGGGTGAGTTCATCACTCCCACCAACCCCTGGGAAGAGTTGTCTGTTGACATATTGGGCCCCATCCTGGACTCATGGGGCGTACCCAAATATGTTATCGTCCTCGTCGACAGATACTCCAAATGGCCGGAGGTGGAAATCTGCGACAAGGTGGACACCGATGCAGTCATTGCGTTCCTCACCAACACATTCTTGAGGGAGGGAATTCCGAAAATCCTCACAAGTGACAATGGTCTCCAGTTCACCTCGGAGAAATGGACGGCCTTCATCCGGAGAAATGGAATCACGAACAAACACACGCCAGTGTATCATCCTGCAGGTAACGGCCTAGCGGAACGGTTCAACCGCGTCATCATGGGCTCTGTCCAAGCGGCCATCAGTGCGGGCAAGAACTGGGAAGCAGAAATCAGGAACACAGTGTGGGCCTATCGCATCATGCCCACCCTAACGGGCTACAGCCCTTTCAGGATCCTACGAGGACGAGAACCGTTTACCAGAGACAACCTCGTTTGGATGGACATGAAACTTCAAAGCAAATGGTCACCAGCGGTGGTCAGAAGCAATATAGAGAAGGCTCAAAAAATCTACAAACACAACTACGACAGGAGGCATGCAGTACGAGAGGTCTCCTTAACATCGGGAGACTGGGTCAGAGTGAAACTGGGCCACTTGGGAAAGAAAGGTGACAGCAAATTCAGCAAATCCCTACAAATCAGAGAACTCTATTCCCGTTCGGCCCTACTTAGTGACGGCAAAGTATGGTCCCACAGCAGAATGGCAAAGTGCAACAAAGTCATCCAGTGGCAACCCAACAGCGCCGCCACATCGGCTGGATACAACGGAGGGGACTCTGATCTCGACGACGAAGCATCGCCTGTAGGCACCGGGTCTGGTGGCCCGATGAGGGGGACAGGGGGTGATACCGAGACTGCAGGGGCGAGGAATAACGGTGATTCCACACAGCACACACCACCTCAGGAGCCCAATGACACAGACTACCCTGATGATAGGCAAAGGGCTTCCACCTCACACGACAGGAGCCAGGAAGAGAGTACCACGAAAACCAGTCCACACGTAAGGGATACACACGAGGAGCAGACCTCCTTCACACGCACCCACACAGGCAGGACAGTGGTGCGGCCAAAGAAATATAGCGAGTTCACTATGTAGAGTTTTCCTGGGTGCTCACCCAACCACCACCTTGTAGCGACCCATGGGAAATGTTTCTCATCTCTCTCTCTCTCTCTCTCTCTCTCTCTCTCTCCCTCTTTCTTTCCCACTGTGCACCCTCTGGAAGTGCAGCAAGTTGCTAGGACGCAGCAGTAACATGTTCATTCGCCGTGACGCCTCCGTTGATGTGTCACCACATATGGCCAGTTGTAGACCCACTGTTCATGTAACCCACTGCTTACGCAGGCATAGGCTTTGTTCAGATTACTCATTTGTGTTGTTGTTAAGAGGGGAGATGTGTGGTGTTGCAGTCTAATGGTTCGGCAACCACGTGACACCGGCGGTGCTTGACGGGAGAGCGCGAGGGCGCGCAGTAGGGAACGGGGGCAATGAGAGGAATGTACGCACCGCTCTCCCTCTCGAGAATAAAGTACACATACTCTGCAGCTACGGTTTCCGTGTCTTATTGCGGGAGGTCTACAACACTACATGCCACATCTAGACACATGACACTGAGATATGGCTTTCGGTAAAAATGTTCTTTAGAGCACCATCATTTAGAGTGTAGCTCTTTCACTGACAAAAACATCTCCTGTTTGATGAGGCAGGAAGTATGCTAGAAATTTCGATGCAGCTGCCTGCTAAAATATTTCCTTCTCTTGGTTGAAGACGTCAGACTCAAGATTTTGCCGACATCTCCATTAACTGAGCAACAGTACTCTATTTTTGTTAGGTCTCTCTACAGACGGCATTACCGGACAGCATTGTAGCCAACACTTTAATTTAACGTTAAGAGTGGACTTGGAGACTGTCCCTTGCTCATGATTGGGTGATTTTCTTGCCTATTTCAATTCACTGCTCCTGATTTGATGGCTTTCTTCTCTATTCGTGTGTTTTTCCTAAGCCTGGAGCATTTAGGTGTCATTGTGATCTTTGGCTGGTTGAGTTTATACTACTCTGCTAATGTAAGGAAATGATTTTTCTTTCTGTTTTTAGTGTGGTAGTTATTAATGTGATGAAATGTTTTTTCTTTCTGTTTTTGTGTGTAGAACTTGTGATTTAGCAATGTATGTCCTTTTCTCACTATCGCTCTCTGTATACTTTCTCCATGGACTCTCTCTCGCTCTCTCTGCTTTCTTTCCCCCCTTACCCCCCTTTCTCCACCCCTGCAGTTCCCAGCTGCCTCACTCCGCCGTCAACACAACATTGCACAACTAGAACAAGAAAGTGCAAAAAATACCTTTCGAGTGTTGTGTCCTGCTGGACACAGTCTAGTGTATTGCCAACCTCTCCCACTAGGGATGATCCATACACTCACCCCACACCCATCCAGCACAGGCGTCACCCTGCAAAAAAACAGAGCCAGAGTGCACATGCTCGAGGCTAGTTCCAGTAGCATACACACTGTGTCTGTGTGATCATTTCCCTAGCATGTGGGCCCTTGGCCCACAACATGACATTGGCGACGAGCGGGTATGACCCCGTGTGCTTGCTGGCAGCCACTCTTCTGTGCGTCGTGGGCGGAGAGAGTAGCTAGAGCATGAGGCACCTTCACACCTGCTGCCAGTGTGAGAGCAACTGAGTGCTGTGATAGGGGGAGAGGCCTCACTGCAGCACCGATCTCGAGGTGTTTCCACTCTGCTAACTTGCACCGCAAGAAGCGAACCGCACCTACTGCACCGCGGCTATCACTTGCCCGAAGGTGAAGACTGAGTGGCGCTGTCGGAGGAAGCCTACAATGAGGCGCCAATACGCTGCCTGAGCAGGTTGCCATCTGTCTCGACAGAAAGAGGGTAAGCCATGGTAAGAGAACGCAGTGCGCCATCGAGGCATGAGGTGCCTGGACATTACCAGCCAGCTGAGAAGTGGGATAATCCCAGTAGCTGCCCCTGCCTTCCACCATCAGGTAAGGTGAGAAAAGAATAACCTGGCGGGCAGACACTCTGAGAAGTGAGCAGTGCACAACATAACCCCCCTCCCCTTGCACCTGTCCCTGCAGCCCCCATGAGGGGTGACACGCCTGCAGCGTTAGGAAGCTGCTGCTTCACTGATCGACCTTGTATGTGGAGGCACCGGCCGGGGAAGTGCAGAAGAAAATGTGACAAGCGTGCCACCCTGCAGACCGGCCACCCCTGAGCAAGGCCGTAGACCCAGCAGATGAGCCTCTGCCTGCATGCAGGCCGACCTCCATTATCAAAGACGCTACGGCATCCCCAGGCAGTTGGCCAGCACTGGTCTCCTCACCTGATAGTGGGGGAGCCTCCATAGGTTCATGCTGCCGGCATCAGCCACCGTTACTCTGCCCATCCTGCGTGCGCTTCACTGGCCACTCCCAGAGGCACCAGGATAGCAGCCGGTGTTACGTCGTAAAGAGCCGGTGACTGCAGCGCCACCCGGCAGTAGTTCGCTGCATCACGCCCAGCCCTGGGGACTGTGGTGATCGACCTTGGCCAGGCCGACACACAGGAATACAAGGTAGGCCTTTATTAATAGATATAAGTAATGCAACACCAACACTCACTGTTATAGTATGGGCCAAGACCCCGAGCAGTCATGCGCCCTTTTATTTATACCATTGGGCGTGCCTGCCCTCCGGGTGCCTGTTTTAGCAACTATGTATAGTACGGGCCGGGTGGCTCCGTCACTACATCCCTCCTTTCATTTAGATGCGAAGGTGCATAGTCTCTGCATGGCTTATTCGGGCACACAACATACAAAGTCTCGGAGTCTCTGACTGGGAGCGGGGTTCAGCCGGAGACCATACTTCTGGCTCCGGGAGGTGGTAACATTCCCTGTCCCAGCCGTGTCTTCTGCATTCAGTGGCGGGTTCATGATACTTGTTGGTGATTCTCCAGCTGGGGGTACGATCCCCTCCGGACCCACTGGGATGTCGTCAGCATTCCTCACCGGGGTGCCCGGTGATGCCACTTCTTCCTCAACGCTTCTCTCACTCACAGTGATGCCTTCACTTTCCACTTTCTTGAACCAGGAAACGTTCCTGGCAACAGTGCGATGCCCACATCTAGCGGAAACCATGGTTCCCTTCACCTCCGTGACTTCCCATACTTCCGGCTCATATGGAGGGCGATATTTCCAACCGGGATGTCGGTCTTTCATTATGACACGGTCTCCCACTCGGACGTCCGTCACCTGTGCTCGTCGCGCCTGGCTCGCCTTTTCATTGGTAACCTCCCTCCGGGCCTGCGCAGCTGCTGGATCCAGATCCGTGGGACGCCACGATGAGTCAGCGGGAATGGAATCCCTGGGAGCCCTCCGGAATAGCAGGTGCGATGGTGCACACCGGGTCGTACAGTGAGGTGTTTGACGATAGGCGCTCAGGAACTGATGCAGGCAATGCTCTGCGTCCTCACCCTTCTCCACTCCGATTCGCAGGGCCCTGTTCAAGGTCCGCATAAAACGTTCTACCTCGCCGTTAGCCTGGGGCCACTGCAGCGTGATCTTCCGGTGCTTGATACCATTTGACATCAGGTACTCTTGAAAATCTCTGCCCTGGACGGGAGGACTATTATCCGACCGAACCTCCATTGGAAGCCCCATCATCGCGAAGATCCTACCTAGGGCGGTCTTGACCTGAGGAAAAGCAGTGGACTCCATTATCTCCATAACTGGGAATTTTGAGTGAGAGTCAACGAGGACAAGTATGCTCCGCCCATCCGGAAACGGCCCAAAGTCGATGCTGACTTGAGGCCACGGGTCGTGGCACGGATCTTCCGTTATGACGGGGTGAGGACTCGGGTCGCTGCTGGTGATGTTGCATGAGTGGCAGGGGCAAATAGTGTTTTCTACCAGGGTGTCCATGCCGGGAAACCACACCTTGCTGCGGAGACGAGCCTTCATTTTAGCAATCCCCTGATGCCCTGTGTGCGCAAGGTCGACGACTCTCTTCTGCAGGCTTCTAGGAATCACTATTGTGGACCCTCGCAAAACAACTCCATGCGATCCTTCACTTAGCTCGCTTCGAACTCTCCAGAGGTGTTGGCGCGTCATTCTTTCCTCATCTCTCAGACCTCTGGACCCATTCAGGAAGTGCTGCCAACTGCGGTCGAGCAGCGTCGACTTCACTCTGGCCAGGCTTTTGTCATTTCTAGTGGCATTCCCGACTTCATCCAACGTGAGCGCTATTGGGCACGCCTCTTGAGACACCAGCCTCACAAATTCCTCTGTGTGTTCTTCATCAGGGGACTGCCCGGCCGGCGCAGTCCTGACAGGATGTCGCAACAGGAAGTCGGCGGGGTTGTTGACGCTGGGATGGAACACCACTTCGAACTGGTAAGCTTGCAGCTGGACTGCCCATCTCTAGATGCGAGGAGGTGCCAGCCGAGCTGTGCCTGCAAAGAGAGGTATTAGAGGCTTGTGATCGGTCACCACACGAAATTCCTGACCGAAGAGGTACAAATGGAAGTGGTGACATGCCCACTTTATCGCCTGAGCCTCCCTTTCAATCTGGGCGTACCGCATCTCGGTGTCCGTCAGGGCTCGAATTGCGTAGGCTACCGGGACCCACTCCTTGGTGGATGTCTCCTGGAGAAGGACGGCTCCTAGCCCCACTGGGCTGGGGTCTACTACCACCTCGGTACGTCTGTTGGGCTGAAAGAAGGCCATGATCGTCTTATCCATAAGGGCTTCCTTGATGGCATGGAACGCCGCATCTTCTTTTCCCGTCCACCCCCACGGGGTACCGGTCTTCGTCAGCCTCCTGAGGGGCTCAGAGAGCGACGCCAAGTTGGGGATGAAGCGCCCACAGTACGTAGCCATCCCCAGGAAACTGCGGACCTCTGTGGGGGACGTCGGCCTCGGAGCGGAGCGTATAGCTGTAGCCTTCTTGGGGTCGACCTGGAGACCATTCCGTGAAAAGATATAGCCAAAGAATTCCACTGACTCCTGATAGAAGGAGCACTTGGCGCGATGGAGGGTCAGTCCGCTGTCAGATAGCCGCTGGAGCGTGCTCCTCAAATGGACGTGTAAGTCTTCCAGAGTTTTAGAGATCACCAGGATGTCGCCGCTCAGGTTGATGACCCCCGGGAGCCCTGAGAGGGTCTCACGGATGGCATTTTGAAACACCTCAGCGGCTGACGACACCCCGAAACTCAGCCTCTTGTACCTTCACAGTCCAACGTGCGTGAAGAACGTTGTGATGTTCCTGCTCTTCGGGTATAGTTCCAATTGATGGTAACCGGCATTGAGGTCCAATTTCGTGAACCACTTGGCTCCGTTGAGGTCTGCCACTATGTCATCCATGGTAGGCGTGAGATGTCGTTCCCGCTTCACTGCCAGATTAGGGAGTCGCATATCCACACACAGACGGATGACTCCGGGCTGCTTTGGCTTGGGAGTGATGACCAGGGGCGATACCCACGGGGTGGGGCCAGAAACTTTCTCGATCACTCCCAGCTGTTCGAGCTTTCGCAACTCTTCCTCGACCTGAGGGCGTAGATTGAACGCCACTGTCCGATGCCGGAGCGCAGTCGGTTTAACGGTGGGGTCGATATGCAGTTTGAACAGTTTCCCCTTTAGGCATCCCAGACCCTTGAACAGCATGGGGAAGTACTTGAGGATATCATGAGCATGGAGATCGTGCACCTGGTTGGCAAAAAACACCAACTCCAAATCCTCTGCCGTGTGACAGCTGAGAAGTGTCCCTCTTCTCCCTTCGGTGACGTGAAACCGCGTTTGAAGGCAGTGTCCCTCAGTGGCCACCTCGACCTCGATGACCCCTCGCAGGGGAAGCGGCTCGGTACCTCCATAGGTGTATAGCTTAGCCTTCGAGGGCGACAGCGGTGGCCGCGGAGATAGCCGCTCATACTGGTCGCTGTCCATAACGTTTACCGAGGCTCCGGTGTCTATGAGCGCCTGGACGGTGGACCCAGCCACCACAACGGAGCACATTGGCGGGGGCCGGCGACGCGGGCCATCCCGGCTCACGGAGGACACTACGAAGACGTCATCGTCGTCTGCTCCCAGCCCGAATCCTGGCAGGTCAGAGTCCGTCTGTTCCTGCGGGTCATCTAACGACAGCTGCCTCACGGCCGCCGACGCCCCTCGCTGTCCCAGGGCGGAGGTTCTGGTCCTTCCGCTGCGGCACACCTTTGGGAACTGATTTAGTTTTTTCGCACCGTGAACAGGTCTTTCCCCTCGCAAAACACTGTCCTGATAGCGGGTGCTCAAGGCCACAGTTGCCACACGTGCCGCTGCGCGGCGGTCTCCCCGTCCCATGAGGTGCTGTTGGGCGTCTCTGAATGGCGTCTACTCTCTCTTCTTTGATCACCGGCGGCCGAGGTGAGCCTGCGGTGTTTGGGTGACGGTGGAGCGCTGCTTCCATCTCATCTGCTCGCGCATTCGACAACTCGTGGGATCTTGCGAGCACCAGGATCTCGTCCAGGGTGATTCCGGGTTGCCTGAGTATGAGGCGGCGCAGCGTCACTGACTTGCAGCCCTGGATGATCTGCACTCTAATCTCTTCCCTCTGGTCAGGAACCGTACAGGAGCTTGTCAGTTCCCGCAACCGTGCATAGAAGACATCTATCGACTCCGTCTCTCCTGGTCTCGCCTGGCGCAGTTTGAACCTCTCGAAATCAGGGTTGATCTGAGGGTCAAAATGTCTGTTGAGAGCTGCCACCGCTGCATCATAGCTGTCGTCCGCCCCAGTGTTGGGTAGGGTTTCGAACAGGTCATAGAGCTCACCTCCCCCATAGCACATCCGTAGGGATCTTTTCACTCTTCCATCTGTTTCCCTCATCCCTATGAAATAATGATCTAGGCGGCCGATCCATGATTTCCATCTTAATGCGGCCGTGGCAGGGTCAGCCAACTCGCTGAAGGGTGGCAGGGGAGCTGCAGTAGTGTGGCCTGGCGGCTGCGGGCGTGCTGTTGAGCCAGTTGCGGGGCTTGCTGTTGCGCAGGCTGCGGGGCATGCTGGATCGGCGCTGGGGCACCCGCCCCATCCGGGTTCTGAATGCTCATTCCTTCTGGAGCACGTGCGGTATGTGAGGTTGCCACTAGGCCTGTGGCTGCGCTGCGCTGCTCAGACCGCTAGGGCGATACTTCAGTGTTAGCTGTGCTAGGGCAGCTGCGGGGACTCCACGCTTCTGACTTCTTCCCCAGGCGATATGGGAATGGAGGCCCCCTTCCACAACCCACCGTGAGCAGAGTTACGTCTCCCCTTGCAGCCATGGGACAGGTGCAGGGCCTGCTTTATGTATTTGCAGGCGCCAATGCTTGTTGCCAGGGCAGTGGACCACAGCCTCTGGCCTCGCTGGTGTCTTGGCTGTAGGGCGGTGAGCGGCACACTCGTCTGGAGCTCTGGGGGTGCCGGCACGAAGAGCGAGTGCTTCAAGGCAGAGGGAGGGGCCCCGCCCTCCCCCGCGTCTCCTCACGTACACACAGCACACTCAGGAGGCGAGCGCTGACACAGGCCACACGCTGCGGCACCGACTGTGCACCCGAGCCACATGCCACACTAACCTTCGGGGCGCCGTGCATGGGCCTCCAACGACCTCCGTTCTCGCGGGGTGGGCACCTGCTGTCGCGGTGCGCGGCTTCTCCTTCGACAGGATCGCGCCCACTGCAGGGGACGTGGGGCGGGCACCCGCGGTCCCGACGATGTCTTCGGCGCTGCAGGACCTGGAGCACGGCCACGTGGGCGCGCGATGTCCAATCGGCCCTTTACCGTGCAGCGGCGGGCCGGGCGACAGGACCGTGTCGGGTCGGCAGAGGCGTGGGTGGGACCCGCCTCGTCGCCAATGTGGTGATCGACCTTGGCCAGGCCGACACGCAGGAATACAAGGTAGGCCTTGTTGGACCTGGCCCTTTTGGCAGGTTCACCCCTGAGCTTTTTGCCTGTCTCTTAGCCTTTTCCCTGTGAAGTGTTGGTGATTTTTGGCCTCTGGGCACTTTAGCACTGTGGTCCAGTGTAAAGTGCGTGCGCGCTGTGTGCGTGTGTGGTGAGACTGGCCTGCCCTCCCATAGGAATGCATTGAGGATGAGTGTGTCAGTGGTAATTCCTGTTATGAGAGGAGCAGTGTGGTCAAGTCTGGTATGTATGAATTTGTGAGAATAAATGCTGCGCAATGGTGTGCGCAGATTTATTGTGACTGGTGTAGAAATGCCACTTTTAGAAGTTGGCATTTATGTGTGCTCTGTGTCTGCCTGCCTGATGTGAATTACATGTCTGGCTTGTGAGTGACAGGGGCTGGGAGGTGTGTGTGGCTCCAGGAGGGGCAGGGTGAGTCAGCGCAGGGCTGAATAGAGAGATCTGCATGCAGATGGGAGGGAGGAGTTGCACCTGGGACCTGAATAGGGCTGTGGCACAATGCTGGCTCCACCTCCTGTGGTGCGTCTGATGTCCCCCGCCTACACTATGAAAAGGAGAGAGGAGCTGAGCAAAACAAAGTGCTTCAAAGCTCCCCTAAACCAGTTCTAACTGGTATCCCCCAAGCCCTGCACCTTTAGACAAAGGAATTCTGTGTATAAATGTAGGGGCTGTAACCCCATGAAAATGTTCAGTTCTGTTCTGCTGTTCCTGACCGAGGGCTGGCTGCTGCTGGGGCCCAGGGGGGGCTGCCATGAGGGCTTGCCTCCCTGGGCCCGGCATTGCCCCCTGGACCTGGAAGACCTTTTTGTTTGGACCCTGGGGCTCTTCTTATCCCCCAGGACCTTTAGGACTTTTGGTGCCTCTAGCGCCATGGGAGCGCTATATTTTAATGAGGAGCGCGTGGGCTGTTGCAGCGCTGCGCTGCATATGGAGATGGAGGGAATCCCGACGTGAGGGATTCCCCCGTGAGGCCCTTACGAGCGGGTGCCCACCCCGCTTTATTATTATTGAAATGGTGGGTGCCCACCCCACGTGGCCGCTTTGTGCTTATATATTTTTTTTATTATGCGGGTGCCTACCCCGTGTTGTCTATCTTAGCGGGTGCCCACCCCGCTGTGTATTTTGAATTTCGAAGGAGCCTACCCCTCCTTTCTGCCGAAAGGAAACTCCCGGGCCACAACTGAGTGCGACCCGGAAGACAGGCACTGTTGCCTGGGTGTGGGCGGGGCATAGCGGCCGGCTGACCAATTGCAGCGCGGCCGAGAAAGGAAGTGAAGGAGCCTCGCGGGCTCCATCTCGAAGTCCCGGTCTTGAGGAGGGGGACCGGGTGAAGCCGTGCCGAGTCGCGAGCGGTGCCTTGAGTCCCGGGTCCCAGGAGGGGGCCCGGGTGAAGAGTGGCATCCGGCATAGTCTTCGCGGGGCTCTCGTATGCGGAGAGAGCCCCCGCCCGCCGTCCAGGAGCACGCCGGTCCCGCCTGCTGAAAAGAAGGGACCGGAGTCTACAAGACGACTGCCCCGGTGAGTAGCGCCCCCACCAGTGTTCGTGGTACCTGTCCCTGGCACCGTGTGTAGTACTGAGCGGCCCCGGCTGGCAGCGGGCCGCTCCAACGGGGGCATGATGGTTTTTCGAGCCCCATGTGGCTCCAACGATTGGCATTTTCTTCACAGTTGCCCCGTGTGGCAGTGGGCAACTGCAACGATGGGGCCAGTATTATTTAATGAGCCCCAGTTTGGCCCCGAGGGCACAGTCGTGCCAGGGCCCATGTCCATTTCCACAGCTGCCCCGAAAGTGAGCGGGCAGCTGCAACGCTTTCTTTGCATATTTTGTACCAGGGGCACATTGAGTGTCCGGGCCTTTCTGTCAGTCCCAGCTGCCCAGCAAGTAGTGGGCAGCTGCCACGTTTAGGCCAGCATTAATTTTGGGGGCATTAGTGTACTTGAGATAGGAGTGAGATGCACTCCTTTGCCCCATATCTTCCCAGCTGCCCAGCAAGTAGTGGGCAGCTGTAACGTTTAGGTCTGCGCAATTGTGCACCCTTGACTTCTGCTGCATTGGCAGCGCGCCCTGACTTTTGGACATAGGGCATTTGAGCCCCTTTAGGGATGGCCAGTTGGCCATGGGGGACTTATAGTTTTATAGGGCGCCAGGCCCTAATGTGATTTATGTGCTAATGTACTTTATGTGGTGCCAGGAAATGTGATGCATTTACTTTGATTTACGCACCCTGTTTTATGCCTCTAAATGTAGTTTGATGATTATGAGGTTTTGCATAATGTGTTTATGCTTGTGAGTTTATTCTTCCCTAATGCGTTTAGGTTATGAGTTATGACATACTATGTTTATGTTGAGTTATTCTTTACTGTGGTCTAGGTATGAGTTATTCTCTACTGTGAGTTATGCCCCTAATGTGAGTTCTACTTAGGAGGTTAGGGTCTAAGATATTAGACTGATGAGGTTGGCGCAGAATGTAATTCGCGCCTAATGTGATGCTGTGCATAATGTGGTTTATGTTACAGGGTGATGCTGAGTACAGTGGTTACCAGTGATTACTGGTTGTACGTTTATGATCTGTTTTACTTTTACTAAGTTCGCTTTGTGCTGGTTCTGACAGTGGTTCAGTGGGCCCTGCCAGGTGTAAATAATCCCTTGTAAATATGACCTAGTGCCAGGTGGCATGATGTATATTATGTGAGTACTATTCTAATGTGTTTTATGATAATACAAAGGCTATTTTTATATATAACCTTGTGTGGAGTTCCTTTTGTGGTGTGCCTAGTATGTTGTTGCTGTGTGTGTGTTGCGCAAACGCTTTACACATTGCCACCGGGATAAGCCTGACTGCTCGTGCCAAGCTACCAAGGGGGTGAGCAGGGGTTATCTTTGGCGTGTAACTCCCTCGCCCTGACTAGAGTGGTGGTCTCTGTCTGGCTTTGGCGCAAGCCTTAGCCAACCAGAGATCCCATTTCTAACATTGGTGATCAGCGGTGGGATTAGGACTTGCGTTTGCGCAATACCACGGCAACAACTGGTTGCACTACAAACTCTGCATTTTAGATAGTCACATGGAAAGGGATTATTGTTTCTGAGTTTGTTTTAAGTGTCACTTCTTTTTGAAATGTGTGTTCTTGTTGCACTATGAGTTGGGTGTCCTGCCAAGGACAGAAACCAGAGAAGCTGAAGGAGTTTTGTACTGCCCTTGTGCAGACTGCTATTTATGGGGTTGGCCTGCAGCGCAAGCTAAAGGAGTTGTTACTGCCCCTGTACTGTCTGCTAGTCCTTGGGTTGGCCTGAAGCTGAAGGAGTTGTTACTGCCCCTGTGCTGTCTGCTATTTCTAGGGTTGGCCTACAGTGGTGACTTAATTGGCATGGAGTAACTAGCTCAGGAGGGTAGATTATCCCCTAAGTGCAGTGTGAGTTTTCTGGAATTCCCAGTAAGGATGGGATCCAGTGGTGGCAGCAATATGTAGTCCAGTGCAGGAAGTCCCATTCCCAGTTCCCATAGTATGGTACCTAGTTCCCGGTTAAGAGGGGGACAGGTTGTGTTTCAGGGGCAGTAAGATGCTGTCTCACCAGTCTTGTGGGGGGAGTGTGGATGAATGTTGTGATGCACTGGACGTTTGGGTGACTGGTTAGTACGGTAAATGGTGTTAGTGTGTGAGTTCTTTGATTGTAGGGAGCTTGCATTGGGAGTGACCCTAGAAGAATGGTGCAGGTATCTCCAACCCTTGCGGCGGAGATGGTTCAGAGTAGCCCAGCTAGGTGACTTATAGTGAGGAGGTTGTAGGGACTCACATCCTGTCTCGCAGGAGAAGGAGTGAGATTGGGCTGTGTCCCGAAGTGCCCGCACCTCAGTCTCCAGTACTGGTTGGTTCCATGAGGGAACACCAGGTAGGGAGCCTAGTCTGTCCTGTTGGACCGTTCTTCGAGGTGGTTTTTCCCATTTTAGGTGAGCTGGGAGTGCCTGTAATCAGACCTCCAGCAGTTCTAGTGTCTGGCAGTACCGCTCCAGTTGGGAGGGTGCAGAAGTCCAGAGTGAGGGGTGAGAGGGGGAAAGAGTCCCCAGTGGAAGAACCAGTGGGTCAGGGGCCAGCCAGAAGGGCTGAGCCTCATAGGATTGGCCATGGTGATGCCACTTCTGTCCTGGGGCATCTTCACACACTGTCAGAGGGACAGGAGGTCGTGAGCTCTGTGCCAGGCAGACTGTCACACGACACGCTAGGTATGTGTCACTCTCAGGAAGTCCTGGTTCGCCGGGCATCTGACCAAAGGGTATCGTCCCTGGGTTGGGGAGCCAGGTTCAGGTGTTTGCCTGTCCTGGACGGCAGGGCGACTGTAGTCAGTGTCCTGGCTGGTTTGCCTTCTAGGGGTACCCCTGTCAACACAGGTGGGGCCCATCTTAAGTGAAGAGACCCTGTGTTTCCCAGAAGGGGTGGTGCAGGCCTAGCCGGGATCTTTAGGGTCCCTGGCTGAATGTGGTAATACTACCCTGAGAGCAGGTGGGGCCCATCTTAAGTGAAGGGACCCTGCTCTACAGTGGGAGGGTGCAGAACTCTGGAAGGGGGTGCAGAGGGAGGGAGTCCTCGCCTCTGACCCCGGTGCATCCGGTAAATGTGGATCCCAGGTGGTAGACCAGTTGATGGAGAGAGGTCCTGAACTGGTAGGAAAGTTGTGTTCTGGTGGGTGCTTCCCCTGGGAGGGTGCGTAACCCCAGAAGAGAGGTACGGTGAGGAGATGCTTCGCCCGTGACCTCTGGTCAGCCTGAGGGTGCGGACCCTAGGTTGGAGGATCAGTGGTAGTTTGGAACTACACTGAGAAGGAGAGTGGAGAATGGCTATTGTATGCCAGGGGTTACTGCCCCCCACTCTGTGGATTGGCAAGGACCAGTGGCATCTGGGTGGCCTAGGGCCTGGTCCTGGCCGTGGACAACTAAGGAGTACCGGTGGGGTAGCCTAGTTGGTCCTGAGTTTTTCTTCTTCTTAGATGGATTCCATGGGTTCACAGTGGCGTAGGACCGGAGGGTGTCCCTGCAGTTGCAGGCCCGCGTCCGTGTTCTATCGCCCCAAGCAGGGAAGCCCATCACGGTGTTGATTGGTCTACCCTACATTTTGGCTGGAAGGGGGTTGTGTTGGACCTAGCCCTTTTGGCAGGTTCACCCCTGAACTTTTTGCCTGTCTCTTAGCCTTTTCCCTGTGAAGTGTTGGTGATTTTTGGCCTCTGGGCACTTTAGCACTGTGGTCCAGTGTAAAGTGCGTGCGCGCTGTGTGCGTGTGTGGTGAGACTGGCCTGCCCTCCCATAGTAATGCATTGAGGATGAGTGTGTCAGTGGTAATTCCTGTTATGAGAGGAGCAGTGTGGTCAAGTCTGGTATGTATGAATTTGTGAGAATAAATGCTGCGCAATGGTGTGCGCAGATTTATTGTGACTGGTGTAGAAATGCCACTTTTAGAAGTTGGCATTTATGTGTGCTCTGTGTCTGCCTGCCTGATGTGAATTACATGTCTGGCTTGTGAGTGACAGGGGCTGGGAGGTGTGTGTGGCTCCAGGAGGGGCAGGGTGAGTCAGCGCAGGGCTGAATAGAGAGATCTGCATGCAGATGGGAGGGAGGAGTTGCACCTGGGACCTGAATAGGGCTGTGCCTTCCCTCCACAATGCTGGCTCCACCTCCTGTGTTGCGTCTGATGTCCCCCACCTACACTATGAAAAGGACAGAGGAGCTGAGCAAAACATAGTGCTCCAAAGCTCCCCTAAACCAGTTCTAACTGGTATCCCCCAAGCCCTGCACCTTTAGACAAAGGAATTCTGTGTATAAATGTAGGGGCTGTAACCCCATGAAAATGTTCAGTTCTGTTCTGCTGTTCCTGACCGAGGGGGCTGGCTGCTGCTGGGGCCCAGGGGGGACTGCCATGAGGGCTTGCCTACCTGGGCCCGGCATTGCCCCCTGGACCTGGAAGACCTTTTTGTTTGGACCCTGGGGCTCTTCTTATCCCCCAGGACCTTCAGGACTTTTGGTGCCTCTAGCGCCATGGGAGCGCTATATTTTAATGAGGAGCGCGTGGGCTGTTGCAGCGCTGCGCTGCATATGGAGATGGAGGGAATCCCGACGTGAGGGATTCCCCCGTGAGGCCCTTACGAGCGGGTGCCCACCCCGCTTTATTATTATTGAAATGGTGGGTGCCCACCCCACGTGGCCGCTTTGTGCTTATATATTTTTTTTATTATGCGGGTGCCTACCCCGTGTTGTCTACCTTAGCGGGTGCCCACCCCGCTGTGTATTTTGAATTTCGAGGGAGCCTACCCCTCCTTTCCGCCGAAAGGAAACTCCCGGGCCACAACTGAGTGCGACCCGGAAGACAGGCACTGTTGCCTGGGTGTGGGCGGGGCATAGCGGCCGGCTGACCAATTGCAGCGCGGCCGAGAAAGGAAGTGAAGGAGCCTCGCGGGCTCCATCTCGAAGTCCCGGTCTTGAGGAGGGGGACCGGGTGAAGCCGTGCCGAGTCGCGAGCGGTGCCTTGAGTCCCGGGTCCCAGGAGGGGGCCCGGGTGAAGAGTGGCATCCGGCATAGTCTTCGCGGGGCTCTCGTATGCGGAGAGAGCCCCCGCCCGCCGTCCAGGAGCACGCCGGTCCCGCCTGCTGAAAAGAAGGGACCGGAGTCTACAAGACGACTGCCCCGGTGAGTAGCGCCCCCACCAGTGTTCGTGGTACCTGTCCCTGGCACCGTGTGTAGTACTGAGCGGCCCCGGCTGGCAGCGGGCCGCTCCAACGAGGGCATGATGGTTTTCGAGCCCCATGTGGCTCCAACGATTGGCATTTTCTTCACAGTTGCCCCGTGTGGCAGTGGGCAACTGCAACGATGGGGCCAGTATTATTTAATGAGCCCCAGTTTGGTCCCGAGGGCACAGTCGTGCCAGGGCCCATGTCCATTTCCACAGCTGCCCCGAAAGTGAGCGGGCAGCTGCAACGCTTTCTTCGCATATTTTGTACCAGGGGCACATTGAGTGTCCGGGCCTTTCTGTCAGTCCCAGCTGCCCAGCAAGTAGTGGGCAGCTGCCACGTTTAGACCAGCATTAATTTTGGGGGCATTAGTGTACTTGAGATAGGAGTGAGATGCACTCCTTTGCCCCATATCTTCCCAGCTGCCCAGCAAGTAGTGGACAGCTGCAACGTTTAGGTCTGCGCAATTGCGCACCCTTGACTTCTGCTGCATTGGCAGCGCGCCCTGACTTTTGGACATATGGCATTTGAGCCCCTTTAGGGATGGCCAGTTGGCCATGGGGGACTTATAGTTTTATAGGGCGCCAGGCCCTAATGTGATATATGTGCTAATGTACTTTATGTGGTGCCAGGAAATGTGATGCATTTACTTTGATTTACGCACCCTGTTTTATGCCTCTAAATGTAGTTTGATGATTATGAGGTTTTGCATAATGTGTTTATGCTTGTGAGTTTATTCTTCCCTAATGCGTTTAGGTTATGAGTTATGACATACTATGTTTATGTTGAGTTATTCTTTACTGTGGTCTAGGTATGAGTTATTCTCTACTGTGAGTTATGCCCCTAATGTGAGTTCTACTTAGGAGGTTAGGGTCTAAGATATTAGACTGATGAGGTTGGCGCAGAATGTAATTCGCGCCTAATGTGATGCTGTGCATAATGTGGTTTATGTTACAGGGTGATGCTGAGTACAGTGGTTACCAGTGATTACTGGTTGTACGTTTATGATCTGTTTTACTTTTACTAAGTTCGCTTTGTGCTGGTTCTGACAGTGGTCCAGTGGGCCCTGCCAGGTGTAAATAATCCCTTGTAAATATGACCTCGTGCCAGGTGGCACGATGTATATTATGTGAGTACTATTCTAATGTGTTTTATGATAATACAAAGGCTATTTTTATATATAACCTTGTGTGGAGTTCCTTTTGTGGTGTGCCTAGTATGTTGTTGCTGTGTGTGTGTTGCGCAAACGCTTTACACATTGCCACCGGGATAAGCCTGACTGCTCGTGCCAAGCTACCAAGGGGGTGAGCAGGGGTTATCTTTGGCGTGTAACTCCCTCGCCCTGACTAGAGTGGTGGTCTCTGTCTGGCTTTGGCGCAAGCCTTAGCCAACCAGAGATCCCATTTCTAACAGGCCTTTATTAATAGATATAAGTAATGCGACACCAACACTCACTGTTATAGTATGGGCCAAGACCCCGAGCGGTCATGCGCCCTTTTATTTATACCATTAGGCGTGCCTGCCCTCCGGGTGCCTGTTTAGCAAGTATGTATAGTGCGGGCTGGGTGGCTCCGTCACTACATGGACTACACAATGAAAAGAGAAAACACACTGCTGCGCTGATTATACTGCCTGCAGACGCAGAATGCCCACAACAAATGCCCCCAGAGCATCTCTGTACAGTGCCTACATGAGAGGTCATGCTGTGTAATTAAACGAAGGCCCATCCCTGAAGCTCCCAATTCATGCCTCCGTCTGGCTAACACAGAAGAGTGTGGCCTAAAAACAAAACGAAAGCATACAACGTACTTGAGCCAGGCAGGAATTGCTCCTGCCTTTTTAGGTCGAGCCTAACAGCGCTTGCGCTGTAGGCAGGGCCGGCGCTAGGCATGGGCAGTGTCGGCAGCTGCCCAGGGCCCCGCGCTCAGTTCAAAACATGGGGCCCCACTTCTGTCTGAAAGGCTGCACTTTCATAGTCAGCCCACCTGCTCCTTCAGGGCCCCTCCACAATGCGATCACATTGCCAATGTTAAGCGAGGTGTCTTGACCTCGCTGGTCAGGGCGTGGTAGCATTCCTGGGGCTGCAATGGTGGGGGGAGGGGAAAGACTAGGTAGGGGACGTGATGGCAGCAAAGTGGGCTCTCAGGGACAAGGGCGGGTCAGCACCGCAATTAAAAGCCTGTGGAGAAGTCTTGTCTGCCCTTTGTGTATTCCGTTTCCAGGCAACAGAAGCCTCTTTTGTTTCCACAAGGAGCCGGACATTACCAGGTAAGGAGAGGTTGATGAGGGGAGGAGGGAGCATCCAGCTCAGACTGGCACAGTAGAGCAGTGTTTAGCAGCGTGTCTCGCTACTGCTTCCAGGCACAGGGGAGGTGTTTCCTCATCCCCTGGGCCTGGAAGCACCGGATCAGATTGCAAGGTTAGGTGTGGGGCCCCTATCACTGGATCACTGGGACATGGGCCATTATCCAGTGCTGCGATGTCCATGGCTGCTGGGCCTCGCAGCCCTCTATCAGGCTGCAAGGTCTACAGTGGGCCCCTTTCGAAGGGCTTTGTAGCCGTTATATAGTGCTAGGAGGCCCAGGGCAGGGGGGCCCTGTCCTTGGCCTCGCAGCGCTATACTGTTGCATAACTAGATTTTCTTACACAGAGGGACTAGCATGTTTGCTTCCCAGCCCAGGTCACCAGTGCTAAACTTAAAGGGCTGTCTAGTAAATGCAGCTAGGTGCGGAAAACCTGTTAGTTAAATTTCTTTTATTTTGCCAAGTCTTCGATTACTTTGCACTCAAGTTTTCTTTTGTTTTTGCTTGTGGGTGATGTTCTCAAAAGATGAGCATTGTTTTATTGCAAAGCTACATTGTTTCTTTCGTATGTGTATTTTCTGAAATTATGTTTTAACACATAATCATGCAGTTCACCCCAATGCACACCACTCCAATCCGCACTACTCCAGTCCACGCTAATCCACGCCAATCCACCTCACTTCACAACACACGAATACGCCCCACTTAATCCAATCCACCCCAGACCAATCCATACACCTCCACTCCACCACACTCCAATCCTCCCACTCTAGCCCAAAACAATCTGCCCCACTCCAATCTGCCCCACTCCATCCAAAAAAATCTGCTCCACTCCATTCAGCTCCGCTCCATTCAGCCCCACTCCAATCTGCACAACTCTTGTCTGCCCCATCCAATCCAAAACAATCTGCCCCACTCCAATCTGCCCCACTCCAAAACAATCTGCCCCACTCCAATCTGCACAACTCTAGTCTGCCCCATCCAATCCAAAACAATCTGCCCCACTCCAATCTGCACAATTCTAGTCTGCCCCATCCAATCCAAAACAATCTGCCCCACTCCAATCTGCACAATTCTAGTCTGCCCCATCCAATCCAAAACAATCTGCCCCACTCCAAAACAATCTGCCCCACTCCAATCTGCACAACTCTAGTCTGCCCCATCCAATCCAAAACAATCCACCCCACTCCACTCTGTTTTACCCCAGTCCACCCATTCAATCCTAATTCACTTCACTCCAATGCACCACAATCCACCCTACTCCAATCCAATCCACCCCACACCAATCCAACCCCCAATCCAATCTACCCCAATCCAATCCACCTCACCTCAACCCAATCCACCCCCTCCCCAATACATCCCACTGCAATCCAATCCACCCCACTCCAATCCCAAAACATCTTCCCCACAGTAATCTGCCCCACTCAATCCAAAACAATTTCCCCCACTCCAATCCAAAACAATCTGCCCTACTCCAGTCCAAAACAATGTGCCCCACTCCAATCAGCTACACTCCAATCTGCCCCACTCCAATCTGCCCCACTCCAATCTGCCCCACTCCAATCTGCACAACTCTAGTCTGCCCCATCCAATCCAAAACAATCTGCCACACTCTAATCTGCCCCACCCCGTAACAATCTGCCCCACTCCAATCTGCACAACTCTAGTCTGCCCCATCCAATCCAAAACAATCTGTGCCACTCCAATCCGCCCCACTCCAATCTGCCTCACCCCAGTCCACCCATTCAATCCTAATTCACTTCACTCCAATGCACCACAATCCACCCTACTCCAATCCAATCCACCACACACCAATCAAACCCACCCCAATCCAAACTACCTCCTCTCCAATCCATCCCACTGCAATCCAATCCACCCCACTCTAATCCCCAAAAATCTGCCCCACAACAATCTGGCTCACTCAATCCAAAACAATGTGCCCTACTCCAACCCAAAATAATCTGCCCCACTTCAACTCAAAGCTATCTGCCACACTCCAGTCCAAAACAATCTGCCCCACTCCAATCAGCTCCAATTCAAAACAATCTGCCCCACTCCAATCTGCACCAATCTAGTCTGCCCCACTCCAAAGCAAAATAATTCGCCCCACTCCAAAACGCCCCAATCCAATCCACCCCAATCCAATCCACCCCAAACTAATCTAATACACCCTTCTTTAATTCCCCCTACTCCAATCCGCCACACTCCAATCCGCCACACTCCAATCCGCCACACTCCAATCCGCCACACTCCAATCCGCCACACTCCAATCCGCCACACTCCAATCCGCCACACTCCCGCCACACTCCAATCCGCCACACCCCAGTCCACCCATTCCATCCTAATTCACTTCACTGCAATGTATCACAATCCACTCCACTCCAATCCAATCCACCCCACAGCAATCCAACCCACCCTAATCCAATCTACCCCACTCCAATAAAATCCACCTCACCTCAACCCAATCCAATCCACCCCTCCCCAATACATCCCACTGCAATCCAATCCACCCCACTCCAATCCCAAAAAATCTTCCCCACAACAATCTGCCCCACTCAATCCAAAACAATTTGCCCCACTCCAATCCAAAACAATCTGCCCTACTCCAGTCCAAAACAATGTGCCCCACTCCAATCAGCTCCACTGCAATCTGCCCGACTCCAAAACAATCTGCCCCACTCCAATCTGCACAACTCTAGTCTGCCCCATCCAATCCAAAACAATCTGCCCCACCCCGTAACAATCTGCCCCACTCCAATCTGCACAACTCCAATCTGCCCCACTCCATCCAAAACAATCTGCCCCACTCCAATCTACCCCACTCCAATCCGCCCCACTCCAATCCGCCCCACTCCAATCCGCCCCACTCCAATCTGCCTCAGCCCAGTCCACCCATTCAATCCTAATTCACTTCACTCCAATGCACCACAATCCACCCTACTCCAATCCAATCCACCCACACCAATCCAACCCACCCCAATCCAATCTACCCTACTTCAATCCAATCCACCTCACCTCAACCTAATCCAATCCACCTCCTCTCCAATCCATCCCACTGCAATCCAATCCACCCCACTCCAATCCCAAAAAATCTTCCCCAGAACAATCTGCCTCACTCAATCCAAAACAATTTGCCCCACTCCAACCCAAAACAATCTGCCCCACTTCAACTCAAAGCTATCTGCCACACTCCAGTCCAAAACAATGTGCCCCACTCCAATCCGCTCCACTCCAATCTGCCCCACTCCAATCAGCTCCAATTCAAAACAATCTTCCCCACTCCAATCTGCACCAATCTAGTCTGCCCCACTCCAATCCAAAACATTTCGCCCCACTCCAAAACACCCCAATCCAATCCACCCCAATCCAATCCACCCCAAACTAATCTAATACACCCTTCTTTAATTCACCCTACTCCAATCCACCTCTATCCAATCCACCTCACCCCATTTCAATCCACCCCACTCCAATCAAATTAATCCACCTCACTCCACCCCAATCTACTCCAATCCAATTCACTCACTATCTCAATCCACTCCAACCCACTCCACCCGATTCCACCCCATTCCACTCTACGGCACTCCACTTCACGACTCTGCACTCTACAACACTCTCTGCCACTGAACCACTGAACTCTACTCCCCTCTACTCAACTGTATGACACTCTACTCCACCTACTCCAATCAACAACACTCTACTCCAACAAATCCAGTCTATGACACGCTACTCCGACCACTCACCTCACTGGTGTACAACACAGCACATACACATTGCCAAAGCCAATAGTTCTTATAGGCGAGACCTATTGACTTTGCCAATGCTTGGTAACAGTGATGTTATTCTGATCCTTTGCCTAGAATATTTAGCATGTTAAGATGCACACAACTCATTGGGTACTAACGCAGTGGTGAAACACACAATACCTATGTGGTGGTGTGTCTAAGGTATTTTTAGCTGTCATTTGAATTATCACTTACATATAATAGTGTTTCATTCCACTTTTTCTAAGTAGTTACTATTATACTATTTAATGATGCTCATATAATGGACCCAGGAAGGACGATTGTGCCTTGCATAGATTCAAACTCCTGATCTGCAGTTATACAGCCAGGATGCAACTCACAAAACTATTCTGCTATCAACCGCTTGCTTCCTCCCCAGGCTTTGTTTATTTTCAAGATTTCCTACGCCCCTTGTGCAGCACACATAGAAACAGCAAATTGCCTATGATAGTTTATGTGCAGGAAGGGCCCCTTCCTGCACATAAATAATCATTTTAAAAATGCTGTTTTGCAACTTTAATGTGTGCTGCATTAAGCAGCACACATTGAAGTTACAAAACAGCATTTCAAGATTCCCTTCAACAAAGGCACCCTTGCATAACAGGCACCCTTGCATTATGGTGCAAGGGTGCCTGCGTTGGCGTTAGGCAGCTAAATTTAGCGCTAGCGCAGGGAAAACGCAGGGCTGCATCATATTCTTGAAAATATGGTGCAGCCCTGCGTTTTCAGAATGCCGAAGCGTGGCGTTAGCAATGTTTGCTTGACACTATACTTCTCCATTCTATTGTACATATGCCCATAGGTCTCTTCAGCAATGACAAAGATGATCAATAGTCCTGTGATGTTGGTTTTCTATGATGTAAATTCTTGTGATGTCACATTCAAATTAGAGGGGCCTCACATCTTCCCTTTCGCCCAGGGCCCCACAAGTCCTAGGACCGGCCCTGGCTGTAGGCGATCTGTTATCTCTACTTTGTGGGGTATGACTCCTTCCACGTTTAGGATAGGCTTTTGGGTGTGTCATCTGAAAATCGTAGCCTGCAAATGGTTAACGGTGGCTGCATGTCCCACCTTTTCTGGGAAGTTCACTCCCATGGAGTATCGCCTCGGGAGCGAGCAGGGACGCGCACGCTCCTTGCATGGCTTCATCTTCTTGCTCTTGCTGATGCTTTTCTGCAATTACGTACAAACGTTTTTTGTTTGCTAATGTGGAGAAGCCCTAAGAAGGCCGAATCTTTTGTTTCCAACTTTATCTCTAGTACGTAGTACCAATTTAATTTGTCACAAAATGCTGCGTAGTAGGTGCAGTGCCTCACGTATGGCGCCATCGAAAGCAAGAAGAATCAACAATAAATACACATTTTGGCAAGTAAATATATCATTTCAGGCACGACCCAAGTCAGACAGAAAACATCTGTCTGGGGAGGAGGGGCGATAAGGAGCAGGAGGGAATGTTGCTTCCTGTCGAGGCTTGAGAATTCAGGGGGTAATTCTTTCAAATACGTCTTTTGGCAGTTTGTGGGTCAGCTGCACGGGCAATACGAGGCCAGGTAGGAATGAATGGTATATTTGAGCTCGGGCTGGCTGTACAGGCCGTGCTGGTCCTACGAGTTGTAATTTAGCTCAGTGGAAAAACGAGCCTGGTGCACTGCAGAGCCGCTGGCCTGCCAGGCGCATAAACGGAAGGCCAGTTTGTCTCCGAGCAGGACTGACACTGCCTTTCATTTTCATGAGACCGATACAGCAGTTAGAAAAATGTAGTTCATTCGCGGTAGTTATTAACGGTGTATCAACAATCCAGTGGCGTTGTAGCACTTTATATAAATAAAATATTATTATTACGGAAATCGTGGCTTTTCTTGATCGTACCACTCGATGTGTTTCTGGGTCCGTGAGCCCTAAATGGACTAGCAAGGAAGGGGGTGTCGTTCTAGTGCCTCGGTGAGATCCGGAGCTTAAATGTCGCCTGTGGGTTCACAGAAGTCTGTGACTAATCAGGGTGTGTCCCTACTCCTGGGTGGGGGGGGGGGGGTCATAGTTAATACAGGAAAGAGATGGGTTAGTAGAGCAGCTGAATTCCCGAGGTTTCAGCACTTTGGAAGAAAACGGGATAAAAGCTTTCTCCAGTGCTAGGCAGGTGGCATAAGGGCCAGAGCTTCCGACTTTGGAGCTGGGGAACCAGGTTCGAGTGTCGGCGTAGGTTCAACATCCTGTGATGCTGAGCAAATTACTTCACTTCCCCGTGCCTACTGAAATGAATGTGTCCGTCTGTAATGGAGCTGGTGCTCATGTAAAGCGCTATGAAACTTCGGGTCGTGCTATATAAAATTGCAGGCGAGTTGTTCATCATAGACGCAGCGTTGGCACTGAGCCTGTCTCACTGCTGAGGAATGGGAGGGGGAAGAGGCAGACTCTGTTTGGGGATTAGTCAGTTTCCATTATATTTTGGGGCCCTAGTTCTCCGGGCATAATATCCCAGCTCACATGTATCTTGGCACAGTAATCAACAGAGTATCTTTTCTCTCTCTGCACAGCATTCTCATGGCATATTTCTCCTGGCACAATGCGAGAGGCATTTTCTTCTGCTCCCATTGTGTTTCCCGTACAATTATGGAATAAGGGCATTTGACACATATCCAACGATGTAGTATCTATTGCGTAAATTGCCGACTTCTGCGAATCATTGTCTAGCTCATAAATATTAAATGTTACTTTAAAAAGTGTCACGGATGGTGGAGTGCACTGGAAGATTACTTATAAAGGTTAACTGGTCACCATTCAGTTGCTGATTGACGCATTCCGGTAACGAACACGTGCTAAGAAGGTGAATGAAACCTTTGACTACACAATATGTGAAAATGGCAAAATAGCAAAATAATACGGCCGCCTCATTATTCGGTATAAATACGCTCTGTTGCTGAATTTAGGCAACCCTGCCATATAATTTTGTCCTCCACTGCCTCAGAAAAACATTGTCCCTGCATATGGGCAGTGTTTAATCATGGTGAAGCTTTTTGGTGTTATAGAAGCCAGCAGGAATTCCTGGGTTTTGTTTGCTAACTCTCAAGTGGTCAGCTGGACAGAGGATGGGAGAGAGGACCAGACGATGATAAGCAATGTATCCATCTAGATAGATCTGGTCAGAGCCCTAATATGGCTAGAGCTACGGGTGCATGGATAACCAACTTAGTTCAGATCCCAACAAAACACAGCTCAAAAATCCACCAAGAAAAACTGAAACATGGATCTCACTCAAGTCCAGTTAACAAAGCCACTGGATGTTCTGGAAGTCTGTGTTTAGCAGGACACAGTTCGGGTTTGAGACCAGTTGCTGACCCTACTGTGCTTGCGGTATGAAAAGAAGGCACAATTCTGGAGTGGGTGTCAGCCTCCCGAGGGGTACCAAATTTCAGGGGCCTTAACACAGTTTTATTTTCTGGAAGAATGCACATTTTCATATATGAAGGAACGTTTTCCATAGTTTATGTTAAATTGTGGTTGTTTCATACATTCAATGGCTTTTTTAGAATGCTCTAATATTTCTCGACCTAAGGACATGTAAAATCTGCTCAAGCCCATACCAAAAAATCGGATTTGTTTTTGTAGATAGGTGCATGACTGTTAATTTCTGCACTAAAGCCCGAGGTCAGTGGTAAATCCCCATTGTAACCCACTTGGGCTTAGGTCTACCAGGAGCATATGATCCATATCAGAAAGGGATTGGATTGTTATCCCATCGACTTTAGAGAAATAGCAAGCCTTAAGCATACAGGAGCAACACAGAACTTCCTGTTCAGATGCCTGAATCACGTGTGTCATGACAATGCAGTGGGTAATACTGGAACCGGTGATGCTGATACCATGTTTACTGGCAATTTACCTCACCGATTTATGCATGTCATTCCTGAATTTCTGACCTTTTTGCAGGGGCATATTCCACCTGGATTGACCTGGTGAGTTTCCCTTATTTGTTGTAATTTTGAATGTGGTAATATCACATGCGCAATTACTGCAAAGCCAGTAATACGAATTTGGGGAGAAACTTTTTTTCCCCCCAAATCGATATTAAGAGCCCTCTTGTAATGTGTTCTAAAGTGCACTCACAGTACAAGGACACATGAATTATCGAGGTGTCATTTCATCCCAATACATTTCATTTTACCCTGATTGAGTGTTGAACCTATAACATGAAGGTGGACAATGTCTCCAGAGTTTCCAGCGTAGGCTCTGGAGGGCCAAATCCATGTCAGATTGTTCGGAAACCCACAGAAGATAAATTTACACTTACTGAGTCTCTATGAAAATCATTGACATACTTGGTGATTGTTATGAAAAACTGGTGTGAATCCAGATCACAGGGCATTTTTTTTGGACAGCCCCAGTATGGACTATTTAGGAAAAGATGTGGCAAATGGCAGACCTTAACAGCCAGCCTTCGATGCTTCTTTAAGTAGATCTGTTCCAGAGCTTAAATGCAATAAGATGTGAGCGATATACTGTATGCTGGTTGTACATTTTAATGTGTAAGACCTAACAAATTATTATTTTTTAAAATTTTTATTAGGGTTTTACAAAATAACATATTACTTCATTAAAGAAAAATTGTGTTCATCCATGTCTCAGTCCTTTTTTTTTACAAACTTTATTTCGCATTGTTTCCGCTGCATAAAAACGGCTTACATCGCTATTATTACAGACATATTGCAACGTCTGTATATCTTAAAACAATCAGAGTTAAAATGCATACTAGATGGTAAAACAATTTGCAGGGAATAAAACACATTCCTCCTATGCCTGGCAACTTTCACATACATGTGTAATTTATTAATCCTCATAAAACCTCGATCTAGTGTTCAGGGGCTAATAGCCAATAGCCCCATAAATTACATTAAAACATTTTGGCTTAGCAATTTATAGTAATCTGTTCGGGCTACTTTGTACATTTTGTTTTTACTTAACCATAATGCAAGAGAGGGAATTATAATTAGGGCTCCCGATTTTCCGTATTTACGGATTTTTACATATAAATACAGACGGAAATCGATATTTCCTTTGTCTGTATTTATATTTAAAAACGGCAAAATACGAGTAAATGTTGCCGCGCTGCCGTACTCCAGTGCAGAGTTTCCTTCCAATCAGGGTCTTTTAGTGCCCTCGTGTGGACCTATGGGCTCAGGGTCTTTCAGTGACGACCGTCCTCTTCAGCCAATCCTGGTCTGATCCAAGCGTCACTGTGTGGGCGTGCCAACACCTCCGGCCCCTCCCTCATAACTTTTGTGCTTTATTTTGGGGGCTCACCTGCCTATTTGTCCTGTTTGCCTGCACTACGGACCACCAGGTGCCTTCCTGCCTTCCTGTTGCCACCATCAGATTTAGCTCTGCGCCAGCCCAGCGCCATTCTTACTCGCAAGGTAAGTGCGTTACGACGGACATGTTTGGATATGCAATAAAAAGCGCGATACTAATCAGTTCAGTCTGCTTCGGATTGGGCCATAAAAAGCTACATGTTAACTTTTCTTTTTATAGTTAACATAATATTGCCCCTTCACAGTGCTGTAAACACCAAGTGTTAGTATTACTCACTTTAACAGCACTCAAGTAATCGGCTTCGTAAGGATGAAAGGCTGACCCGGTTGTTCAAAGGTTCCAACTCACGGCTACCTCGTGAAACACGACGAAAGCGTAAAGCGCCTAACTCGCTCAACTATGAATGTGTAATACAGCACATACGTGTGGTAGACGCTTTAAGTAGTAATTTATTTTATCGCTCTCGGTAGGACGTAGAGCTGTGTCGACAGCAAAAACCCAAGTGTGGCGGCGCACGATTTTGCATGCAGTCTTCAGACCCTTTCTTTATGGGCCTTCAGATGCGGATCCAGAGGTCCGCTCTTCTTTTTCATCATTGTTTAGTAAACTTTTTGCAAGATTAATTTTTCTCAAAAAGTATTGTGCAAGGAAACTGTTCCCCCTCAAGTGAATGTAGGATGTAAAGCATCCAGGGACTGTCGCATACAAATATCTGTGAGACACCCCACGAGATATGTCATCTGTGTTTGAGTTCTGGGCATGATTCAGTCAATAGAGGAGTGCGCCCTCGTGAACCTGAAGGCTATTGTGCACCATTAAGTTAAACTGTGCATAGCCGAACACCAAAGGAAACCTCGCTAGTTTCATTCCCTTTCAAAGTCGAGAGCACAGACTCTCTTCCAAGACCGTTCTTGCGGCAGATCATTGTCCCAGTCAAAGTCTTTGTATAAGTCCAGGTCTAAGACGGAATGGAAACACAAGAATGCCAAGCAGGACTTGCTCTATCCCACCCCTCTCTGTCTCCAGAGAAGTAGCAAGGCGTTAGCATGCCACCCGGTTGTTCAAAGCTTCCAACTCACGGCTACCTCGTGAAACACGACAAAAGCGTAAAGCGCCTAACTCGCTCAACTATGAATGTGTAATACAGCACATACGTGTGGTAGACGCTTTAAGTAGTAATTTATTTTATCGCTCTCGGTAGGACGTAGAGCTGTGTCGACAGCAAAAACCCAAGTGTGGCGGCGCACGATTTTCTCCTGGATAGACTATCAACACAAAGACAACAATTTGCATAAGTTTTCACTTATAGGGGCAGAATTTCCCAATTGGAAGTTATTTACAGGTATTTGCTGAACTTGTTGCGTGTAATCGGGGAGATTTGAATCACATGGTTCTCAAAGTTAGGATCTCCAGTTTGCCTGACCGCTTGCAGGATCTCAACTCTATCTCGGTAATTGAAGACTTTAGTGATCACTGTTTGGGGTGGTGCCCCTGCCTGCGGCCGTGGTGTAAAGGCCCAGTGCACCCTCAATCACAAAGAGCGGCGATAGCGTTGCAGTACGTATCGTTTATTTAGCCCATTGCTCCAGCAAGAGCTCCAGTGTCTGGTCCATTGCCCCCTCCGGGAAGCCAACAAATTAGGCCATTCCAGTATCCTCAGCAAATATTGAACGGGTTTTCAGTGGTCTTCACTTCATTAACAAACCAGAAAGAGCCTCAATGTCCTCAAAGTCTCTTGAAATGCACATGTGCTTGTACTACAATGGCAAAGTTTTCAGGTGAATGTATTGTGTTGACCAATAAGAACCGGGCGCAGGTGTGCCTTGTCAATTTAAATAAATGTGGGAAAATACTAGCTGTAGCGTTGTCTTTTGCTTGTGGCAAAAATAAATGCGGATAAATACAGAAAAAATGGCCAAAAAATAAATATGGATAAATACAGACGGAAATGGCAAAAAAATAAATACCATAAAACCGGGAGCCCTAATTATAATTAATCGGAAACAGTTCATTTCGGCTTCCCAGGAACCCGTCAAAAGTTGCAATCTCGGGACGCACATTCCCCGTTCCATAGGTCTAAAGTTCTTTCCTGCATTTCACGGCGGACCAAAGCAAAGTCACAAGAACATAGCACACCAAAAGATTCTCAAGCTGTTGGAAATGTAACAGTGCTAGCCTATAATGAGTAAAGTTAGCGCTGCGCAAGTAAGGAGCTATTATTCTTTTCATTGATGGGAGTAGAACGAGCAAAAGAATAATCTGTGCTGAACTGACTGGACAGATACGCCATCAAAAGAGCAAAGGGAAAGATTTTTGTGCAAGTGGGTATTTGCAAGAAATCCCAACATAAGTGGTATAAAATTTAAACGAAACCTAACCAGAATAAAACGATGCTGCAAATTATGCACAAAAGCCAAATAAAATTGCGCATCCGAATTTACTGTTGGAGACATTTTATGAACACTAACACTTTTGTTTTTATTTTCCATTCATCTAATGGCAGCAACATCTGCCAGAAAAATCTGTTTCAATTTAGCCTTAAGAAAGATAGCGCACTCTGTGGGGTTATCAAAGAATTCACGCAAACCCAACCTTGCCAGTGTGGAACCAACATATCTTATTCAGGGTATCTTTTCAGCAAGATCCAATTTAAGACAGTCTCGTAACACTTCCTGGTTTAAATGGACCGTCACCCTCCTCCAAATGGAGTGCCACAGTAACAGTGGGGCTAGGCAAATGACATCACTAATGTACGGGAGTCCCAACTCACCATGGCAGATGTAATTTGAGCAACTTTGGGGCAATGATAGCAATATTTTGGCAAAAGCATCCTCCACTTGTTGTAGGGGGTCTATGTCTACGATAGCCCATACTGACACACCATATGTTGCTAAAGTCTTTGTTTTTGCTGCTTAGATGTGGAAAACTTCAGGGACGGGCTTATTCCCCAACTTCTTTGTAAAATTAACAAGCATTTGCAATGCAATAGGTCTCACATTTGCGAGAGTTCTAGCTATTGGCATTGTAAATGACAATGCCTTTCATTTATGTGTTTTGAAAACCTGTAAGCGGTGCTTTAACAAGCACTTTGTACTTATAGTTTTTGCTTATGAGAAGCAAGGATAGGAGTAAAAGAGGGGCAGTTACTGCCAGCCTTGCTTCTCGTAAGCAATGACTATGAGTACAAAGTGCGTGTTTAAGCACCGCTTACAGGTTTTCAAAACACATAAATAAAAGGCATTGTCATTTACAATGCCAATAGCTCGAACTCTCGCAAATGCGAGACCTATTGCATTGTAAATGCTTGTTGATAGCTTCTCGTAGCTAGCACGAGGAGCACCGCGCTACCTAGTGTCCGCCTGCCATCACTAACAGGAGGGGAAGAATACCAATCTGCTGAATCGCCGTTGCTCCCCTGCAACAGAGGGAGAAGGAGTACAAGCAATGCCACGCCGAAGGCACAGCCAAACAGAGGCAAGCATGTGTACAGGCATTTTCTGCAATTTGCTGGTGTGTCTGTCAAATTACATCCCTGTTAGGCAATCCGCACCTCAGGCTGCAGTAAGTAGAGAATCTTCTTTATGCTTCCCTTTTAAAATCTGCCCACCGGGAACGACAGCCCCTGATCGGAGCTCCAACAGGCATGATTGAGAAGCTGCAGTGCTGCCAGAGTGCCACTAGAGGGTGCCATTGCATAAACCAAAACAATGAACTAAAATGAAACTCAGCTTACAAACAAGCATAGATAGACACAAGCTCTACACTTCCAGCAAGAAGGCAACCCCTGCCTGAATTCAGTTCTCAACCAGTGCAGCATGTACCCTGACTCTTGTGGCGGCACCCAATGCTGCCAGGGATCAGCAGCAACAGTGACCGGACCCCAGCATCTCAGACCCCCAAAGCGCTGAGGCTACTGCGTACACCAAAGAAGATAACAGGCAAACTAGCACGAACCTTAGTGAGGCAAGTCCTAAAAGAAGCAAACCTGAGTTTGGCTCACCTCCTGGTGCTGAACGGCTGCTGCCACAAGCTGCCTTAACTGAATAGAGAAACTCGGGGCTGGCCGAGAAAGCACTGTCTGCTGCCACCGCGCTTGTGAAGATAGCACCGAACGCCTCCTAGTGGCTGCCTGTCATTTAGAGGGGAGAGACTGATAAACGCCACAAAGAACTCCTGAGCCCAAGGCTGCCCAAGTCAAGAAAGCTACCTTGGCAGCGAAGAGAAAAATCACTGACTTTCTCCTGAAAAGAGGGAGAAAAGCATTTATGCCCCCTGCTGGCAGGATGCCACCACTGCAAGAAAAAGCAAATACACAGGGCGCCAGCAGACGGCACCAATGAGGACTAGCTACTAACTCCACCACTGCCTGAGCAGAGACAATGCCAAGAGGGCATCGAGACAATGCATGGCTGCATGAAAGCAGCAGCCCCAGCTGCCCAACCAGCACCGCATGACCACCATTGGCCAGTAAGTGAAAATGTCACATGCAGTGACCAACCCTGCCAAGCACGCACACACCTAGGCAGGACCCAGTGCCGCAACGGCACAGCTTCGAGGAGCAAGCGCGATGCCCTAGAGCAATGAGGAGGTGGAAGGGAGATTACCCGCCATCTGCAAAGCACCAAGGAAATCACGGAGGAGGGACGAGTGGCCCGAATGCAGGAAGGAGATAATGTACACCCTAACTGTGCTAGCAACACCCTGTAGTGGGCCAGAGACTATTCCGGGAGTGCCCCCCAACACTGCCTTAAGACTGTGAAGCACATCGGTCCATTACTGGCAAGAGGAGAGTCGCATGTCCCCTAGTGGCAAGCTGCCACCACTGCAAGTGAAAGGAGACCCTCACCTCCCACAGCGAATCTGAGTTGCACCCGAAATACCTTGTTGAGAAAAAGAAAGGTATAGAAGAGGCTGCTGACCGGATCTATCAAAACACACCTACCTCCACTGCCATCCACGAAATGGCTGACGCACCTGAGGAGACGCCCAGTTGTACAGACAGGACTGGACCTGCGAGTGGTCCGTGACGTGTGAGGATGTGCAGTTCAACTGACATGGCAGAGCTGGCAGGAGGTTCCCGTGAGAAGAACTGACAACATGTGGCCTGTTGCCACTTCGCAGCATGTGCAGACAAAACATGCAACATGTGGCCTGTCGCCACTTCGCAGCATGTGCAGAGAAGACATGCAACACGTGACCTGTCGCCACTTTCGCAAGCATGTGCAGAGAAGACATGTGGCTGGATGCCACATCACACTGCAAGCAAGTAGGAAGAAGAGAGCTTGGCACGTTGCCACATTGGGAAGAAGAAAAGGAGTGTGACAATCCTGTCACACAGAAGAACAGACAACCACAGGTGCACAGGAGAAATCAACAAGGGTTCAAGAATGAGGACTCGTACCACTATCTGAGTGCACCTACTAACACAAGCCAGCCACCGGGGTGGGGTGACATCACGGGAGATAGCTCAGCAGGAGTACCGAAAATAAGCCGCCTGCATGCGCAAACTGTGTATCTGCCCGACACTTCACAGTGTGACCGTCCAGCCACCTGTCACCGGCTGCTTAGAGCAAATGACATCCCTGCTTTCAAACGCAAATGCCAAAGAAGAGCTGCACTAAGTATACAATGAGCTGCGTGGCTCCAAAGTCCCTCCAGTCACCCTTCCTCCATACAAGTCATCGCCACCTGTCGTAGAAGTCATCTAATGGCAACCACTCCATCATTTGCCATGTGCATCACCACCACCTCTGGAGCGTCAAGTAACAGGACTGGAGTCCTGCACCTTGGTGATACAAATTGACAAGAAGCACCAGTGATGATCTGAAGAACCAGTGACCACCTGCTCACCTGGTTTACATCCTGATCCCGGTAGTGAGTGCATGTTCTGACCAGGACACATCCACCCCTGACGTTGCACAAGTGACTAGGCAATGGCTCCGAGGTGGTCTTGCAGCTGTCCAGATGCAGACACGTATGCAGCCCCAGTGCAGCCCACAGGTAGTCCTGTGGCAACTCAACCATGGGGCCTCCCCCAAGCGTGAGAGATGGACTTGCTCCACCGATGGATTCCAGGAGGTAGCCAGGCCATGTAATGGAGACTTCAACAGGTCACAGCATGCCAAGACTGGCTTCAGTGGATCAAGCATCACCATCTTCAAGCGTTCAGAATGGACTCCACCGAGGCTCCTGATGCACCAAAGTTTGAACTATAAAACACCAACTGCATCACAGCGAGAGCACGCTGGCCTGATCAACATCACATTGGTGGGCTATCACCCAACTGATGAGAGGCCGGGAATTTGTTCTTCATCAGCACCATGTTCGTGTCGAGAGGTACCTGGTTAAATTATGGATGCATGCTGAGATGCTCAGGTGCTCCCAGCTGCACCTGTCCACCACTGTCCTGTGGACTGCCTCTCAAAGCTGTGAGACTTAAGTTGTTTTAGTTGTTTTTCATTCCCTCCCATAGGTTGGACTTTGTTTTTGTTTTAATAAAGTTTGGGAGGAATGTTGTGGGTCTGAACTGGGGTGGCGAAGTGAGCTAAAGAACGATGATGGATTAAACCCAGATCTGTGATTGGGGGTGAGCGTCTGAAAAGTTTCAGCGCTCCGTCCATCATCTCCTTGTGTTTGCTTTGTTCGCCCTAAGTTGGCAGGGTATGCCCAGACGTTGGTCTCTTGCTCACTTTGCCACTGGATTCAAGCTAGCCCGGCTGATGAGGGGTGAAACCCTGAAACTGGTCACAGGATGCTTTTTTCCGGTCCAGGGAAGACCTGGCTTGGCAGTTCGGGCTGGACTGTTCCCATGAGGAACAGGCTCAAGACTGATTTGCATATGGCTGGGTCTGAACTGGGGTGGCGAAGTGAGCTAAAGAATGATGATGGATTAAACCCATATCTGTGACTGGGGGTGAGTGTCTGAAAAGTTTCACCGCTCCGTCCATCATCTCCTTGTGTTTGCTTTGTCCTGCTGATCACAGTCCAGTGTTTTGCCAGCCTCTCCCACGAGGGCTGGTCCATACACCCACCCCACACCCAAGCAGGACAGGCGTCAATGGTCAGGTGACCCTGCAAATAAAAGAGCCAGAGTGTGCGTGCTTGTGGCGAGTTCCAGTAGCATATACACCGTGACTGTGTAATAATTTCCCTAGCATGTGGGCCCAGGGCCCACAACACGAGATCGAGGATGATCGGCGCCGCTGTTTGTACCTCATTGGCAAAACCAATATCGGCAAACAACAGGCACCTGCAAAGCAACACTGGGTGAGGCAACGTCTAAAGTAATGGGCAAAGTGGGCAATTGCCCCGGGCCCGCGCCTTCGAAGGCCGCCCCCTGGAAAAATGATCTCTCTATTTGACCCCCTCTATTCTATTTAGCTAAATGTCACTCCCTTTCAACCAACCCTCTAACTTAGTCACTATCTCTTTACCCAGTGTGATCTTAAGGTTTTTTGGGGTCCCTGGGCAAGAAATATTTTAACTGTTTTTGTGAGACCCTGTTAGAGATTAACATGTTATTTTGAATTATTTGACCTCATGCAGGCTTGAATTAACATGGAACGGGTAATACAATGTACATTTTTGCCATATGGGGACCACAAAAATATGTCTTGCCCTGGGGCCCTCAAAATCCTTAAAATGACAATGACTGGTTGGCTTTCTCAATGCTTGTTCAGTACCAGTGACTTGCATGATTTTTTTGTTTCAGTTCCTGGGAGGTGCATTCTGCATTGTATATCTGAAGAAGCCATAAGGTGATACTTCATACTAGTATACAAATACATTTAAAAAATGTATCTATTTCCACCTGTAGCGGTTTCTCAGCAAAACTCTGTTCGATTTGTTCCCAGACAAAATTCAGGTTTTGCAATCGTGAGAACACAAACCGTAAATCATATCGTTTAATTTGCCTGCATTTGCCACAAGAGGGCGCTATATTCCTTGTGATCAGTAATTGTCTGCTCTCTTTTCGTTTAAAACCTCAGACCTGAATGGTATGAGACTGGATTGAATATAATCATCGCATTTCATATAAATTCAGTCAAGTTTAGGGGCAGATTTATCATTATTTCACACAGTGCAGCACAGCAAGCCACCTTGCTGCACTTCGTGAAAGCGCAGGAATGTACCATATTTAACATGATTCGGCGCATTCCATTTCTTTCCTTGCGCTGGCGCACAATGTGCTGCCTAGCACCAACGCAGACACACTTGGGACACCTTCCTGCGCAAAAAAATCCTCTGAGGCATTTTTCTCTCCTATATGTGCTGCAGAATGCATCACACATAGAAAGAGGAAAAATATAGATATTTCTCCTCATTACACCTCACCTGGGGAGGTGTGGCATTTTGACTCATTCCCAGGTTTGCCAGTAATGGTAAATCTGGGAATGCACCAAAATCCATGGGTGGATGCTTGGGAACACCCACACTCCACCCGTGGAATGCCTGCCTGGGGCTGAGTAACGCAGCGGTTTGCGTTGCGTTACTCTAGATTTATCAAGCCATGCCAGGCCACGCAAGGTGGCCTTGCGTGACTTTAAAAATCTGACTTAGTAGTTGCGTCACCCTTGCGCCCCCTTGCGTTGTGCAAGTGCTCCACAAATCAATGATAATCTGTCCCTTAATATCTATAGGTAAACAACTCCTTTCGTACATTTTTAGAGGTAAGAGGCCCTATTGAGAGATATCATAATGAAATATGGATTCAACAGAATTATTGTCAGCCCTTATATTTCTGCTTAAACAGGAACTGTAGCTTTCTTTTATGACCGCTTTGTAAAAGGAGCCTATGTACTAAGGGGCAGATTTTGTCATTGAGTTGCAGATTTTGCTGTCAGCCATTACAGGACGCAGGGACTGAGTCCCCTGTCCTCAAGTTAAAAAACAAAACAAATAAGGGGACAGGGTAGGGATACACAGCTCCCCAGGGCCCTGTTGGGTGGACCCAGAGGAGACGCCCTCCTCCCCGGGCCAAAATTAAAAAAAATTTGAGTTTTCTGCCACGATCCCGTCATTTTTTTAAAGTATATGGGCAGGGGGACGTGAGTAGGGCCCCCCTTACCCAGCCCATTTGGGGCTCTGGGGACCCCATCCCCTGGGGCCGGGTATATTATTTAAGGGGAGGGGGCACACGGCCCCACTCCCCGAGCCATTTTGTGCCCCGCAGACCCAATACCCCGGGGCCCAATGTATAAATTAGGGAACGGGGGCATCCACTGTGACGCAGTGTATATATTATGGAGAGGGGGGAACGCGGACCACTTCCCAAACCCAAGGACGCCCCAGGGACCCCATCACCTGGAGAAGTATTCAAAAATAAAGGTGATTGGGGACCGCGAGGGCCCGGCCAAAGCCCTAAATAGGCCCTGGGGACCCCATCCCCCAGGGCCATCTTTTTAAACAAAAGGGAGGGGGACTGCGCGGCCTCCTTCCCTGAGCCGTTAATGGCCCCGGGGAACCCATCCCCGGGGCTGGCGCACTTACTGTGCCCCAGGGAGCCCACCCCCGGGACACAGCAGTTTCCCTGCTCTCACTAGCGGGGGCAGGGAAACGTGTGTTTGCTTCCATCTGGCAGGAGCATTTTCAAATCTCCTGCCAAACGGGAGCAAACACCAAGTCCGCCCCCAGCTAGCGGGAGCTTTAAAAAGGCTCTCGCTGGATGGGAAGAGACGTGTTCTGTTTCCCTGTCCGCACTGATGCAGGCAGGGTAACAGAACACACATTGCTCCTGCAGCATGCGTTGCAGTTGTTATCACGCATTTTGGAATTTACCAGCCCACTTGTAACTGTGACCAAGTGCTATCATTAGAAAGCGCGAAACGGCCAGAGCCTGCTGGATGAATGTGGTAGAGGGGATCGAACTGATACAGAGTAGAAAACTGATCTAAGCAGTATATTTGTATATGATGTTTTCCTAATTACCTTTCCAAAAATTGAATGAAATGTTTTCAATAAATGTTTTTTTTGTAGAAAGGAAAATTGTCATGAAGATTCGAACATGGGAGAGTACCCCAGTCCGCCTGTACAGCAGGGTTTGAATGAGCTCGTGAAGTCAATGGCTTGGTATGTGCAGCGAGAGGGAAATGCCATCTGAAAATGTGAATGCTAGGGACACTTTTCTAGAAATGCATATATGGTATGAATGTTTGCATGATGTGTTGCATACTCGGAAACCTTTCCTTCTACCACGACCCCTTACCTAAAACCACCCCAGAGTCCTATTTAATGCTGTAGAACAGAAATCATTTAACCAGATTTGGAATCACCACCTCAGAAGCACAACAGGAATGGTTCTCCTGTCCAGTGCCTGGAAACTTAAATTAAGCACAGCACTACCATTTACATACATAATATTTTTACCTGTACTAAGGATGTCCTCGGGGAGCTCATCGCCACAATACCTAGGGGGGAAACACAATCCATCAAACATTTGTTCAAATAATTTCACTCCAGAATAATGGTAATAAAACACTCACCACATGCACTGTGTGTTTTGTTGAATTCTTGTGATTAAAAAAAAACGATAAAGACTGGCTCCATCAAGCAGGTCATTGATAGAATATGTACTGTTAACACAAGAAAATTCTCCTATTATGATGCTTCTGGTCCAATTTGTACTTCGAACTATGGGGCAAGGCGGAAGCAACAAAAAGCTGGTCTCATAAATCTGGAGTAAGGCAGCACAGCGCAAATCGCTGCGTTGCCTTACTCTGCACAATGGATCCGTTCCATGGGCGTTGCGGTGGGTGTTCCTATGCAAATGCCATGGTTTCTGATGCATTCCCAGATTTACCAAAAGTGATAAACTTGGGAATGCCGAAAAGATACGCCTCCCCAGGTAAGGCGTAACAAGGAGAAATATCTTTAATTCTCCTCGGTTTTTCCTCTTCTTATGTGTGCTGCATTCTGCAGCTAACATGGAAAGAGGACAGCGCCTCTATGGATTGTTTTTGTGCTGGAAGGTGCCCCTTCCTGCACTAAAACATTCCTGCCTATAACACAGGCACCCTTGCACCATGGTGCAAGGGTGCCTGGGTTGGCGCTAGGGTGCCGAAATGGCACCAGCACAGCGGGAAAGGACAGGAATGCCCCGCATTGCTTAAACACAGCGCATTCCTGTCCTTTCCCTATGGAACAGCGTGGCACAGCAAGATGACTTGCTGCGCCATAATCTCGTAAATATGCCCCATGTCTGTACCATTTATCACAAGTCAATAAATATTGTGTTCTCCCTTGAAGAGAGTTATAGTTATTGAAGACAGAGGTGATGGAGCAAGGACTCACAATGAGACTTGCTCGTAAGCAATCTTCTCACAGTATTAATTAATGTGTACTAAAACCTTGTAACTTCTTTATTAATAAGTGCATACACAACATTTTTATCCAGATGATGCTTGCCTATGTGTTTTCCACTAATAAGTAATCCTTGTCTAATCCAAAATGGCCGCTAAAGCGCGGGAACTCAACTGCGCATGTGTCAACCATATCACGTGGTATGACGTCTTTCTTTGCTTGGAGGGAATCTTTTGCTTCTGCGCAGTGTATGCTAAAATGATACAAAAGGGGATGATGGACAGAACGTTTGAGCCAATCAAACACTCACCCCCAGTCAACTGATCTGGGTTTAATCCATCATCATTCTTTAGCTCACTCCACCACCCCAGTTCAGACATGGCCATATGCAAATCAGTCTGACCCTGTGCCTCGTGGGAACAGTCCAGCCCGAACTGCCAAGCCATGTCTTCCCTGGACCGGAAACAAGCATCCTAGGACCGGTTTCTGGCATTTCAGCCGTCATCAGCCAGGCTTGCTTGAATCCAGTGGCAAAGTGAGCAAGGGACCCACGTCTGGGCATACCCCGCCAACTTAGGGCGACCAAAGCGATACAAAAGGGGATGATGGACAGAACGTTTGAGCCAATCAAACACTCACCCCCAGTCAACTGATCTGGGTTTAATCCATCATCATTCTTTAGCTCACTCCACCACCCCAGTTCAGACATGGCCATATGCAAATCAGTCTGACCCTGTGCCTCATGGGAACAGTCCAGCCCGAACTGCCAAGCCATGTCTTCCCTGGACCGGAAACAAGCATCCTAGGACCGGTTTCTGGCATTTCAGCCGTCATCAGCCAGGCTTGCTTGAATCCAGTGGCAAAGTGAGCAAGGGACCCACGTCTGGGCATACCCCCGCCAACTTAGGGCGACCAAAGCGATACAAAAGGGGATGATGGACAGAACGTTTGAGCCAATCAAACACTCACCCCCAGTCAACTGATCTGGGTTTAATCCATCATCATTCTTTAGCTCACTCCACCACCCCAGTTCAGACATGGCCATATGCAAATCAGTCTGACCCTGTGCCTCATGGGAACAGTCCAGCCCGAACTGCCAAGCCATGTCTTCCCTGGACCGGAAACAAGCATCCTAGGACCGGTTTCTGGCATTTCAGCCGTCATCAGCCAGGCTTGCTTGAATCCAGTGGCAAAGTGAGCAAGGGACCCACGTCTGGGCATACCCCCGCCAACTTAGGGCGACCAAAGCGATACAAAAGGGGATGATGGACAGAACGTTTGAGCCAATCAAACACTCACCCCCAGTCAACTGATCTGGGTTTAATCCATCATCATTCTTTAGCTCACTCCACCACCCCAGTTCAGACATGGACATATGCAAATCAGTCTGACCCTGTGCCTCATGGGAACAGTCCAGCCCGAACTGCCAAGCCATGTCTTCCCTGGACCGGAAACAAGCATCCTAGGACCGGTTTCTGGCATTTCACCCGTCATCAGCCAGGCTTGCTTGAATCCAGTGGCAAAGTGAGCAAGGGACCCACGTCTGGGCATACCCCCGCCAACTTAAGGCGACCAAAGCGATACAAAAGGGGATGATGGACAGAACGTTTGAGCCAATCAAACACTCACCCCCAGTCAACTGATCTGGGTTTAATCCATCATCATTCTTTAGCTCACTCCACCACCCCAGTTCAGACATGGCCATATGCAAATCAGTCTGACCCTGTGCCTCATGGGAACAGTCCAGCCCGAACTGCCAAGCCATGTCTTCCCTGGACCGGAAACAAGCATCCTAGGACCGGTTTCTGGCATTTCAGCCGTCATCAGCCAGGCTTGCTTGAATCCAGTGGCAAAGTGAGCAAGGGACCCACGTCTGGGCATACCCCGCCAACTTAGGGCGACCAAAGCGATACAAAAGGGGATGATGGACAGAACGTTTGAGCCAATCAAACACTCACCCCCAGTCAACTGATCTGGGTTTAATCCATCATCATTCTTTAGCTCACTCCACCACCCCAGTTCAGACATGGCCATATGCAAATCAGTCTGACCCTGTGCCTCATGGGAACAGTCCAGCCCGAACTCCCAAGCCATGTCTTCCCTGGACCGGAAACAAGCATCCTGGGACCGGTTTCAGGTTCAAAACCCTCATCAGCCAGGCTATCTTGAATCCAGTGGCAAAGTGAGCAAGGGGCCCACGTCTGGGCATACCCTGCCAACTTAGGGCGAACAAAGCGATATAAAAGGGGATGATGGACGGAGCGTTAGAGCAAATCAAACACTCACCCCCAGTCAACTGATCTGGGTTTAATCCATCATCATTCTTTAGCTCACTCCACCACCCCAGTTCAGACATGGCCATATGCAAATCAGTCTGACCCTGTGCCTCATGGGAACAGTCCAGCCCGAACTGCCAAGCCATGTCTTCCCTGGACCGGAAACAAGCATCCTGGGACCGGTTTCAGGTTCAAAACCCTCATCAGCCAGGCTATCTTGAATCCAGTGGCTGGATTAAACCCAGATCAGTTGACTGGGGGTGAGTGTTTGATTGGCTCAAACGTTCCGTCCATCATCCCCTTTTGTATCGCTTTGGTCGCCCTAAGTTGGCGGGGGTATGCCCAGACGTGGGTCCCTTGCTCACTTTGCCACTGGATTCAAGCAAGCCTGGCTGATGACGGCTGAAATGCCAGAAACCGGTCCTAGGATGCTTGTTTCCGGTCCAGGGAAGACATGGCTTGGCAGTTCGGGCTGGACTGTTCCCATGAGGCACAGGGTCAGACTGATTTGCATATGGCCATGTCTGAACTGGGGTGGTGGAGTGAGCTAAAGAATGATGATGGATTAAACCCAGATCAGTTGACTGGGGGTGAGTGTTTGATTGGCTCAAACGTTCCGTCCATCATCCCCTTTTGTATCGCTTTGGTCGCCCTAAGTTGGCGGGGGTATGCCCAGACGTGGGTCCCTTGCTCACTTTGCCACTGGATTCAAGCAAGCCTGGCTGATGACGGCTGAAATGCCAGAAACCGGTCCTAGGATGCTTGTTTCCGGTCCAGGGAAGACATGGCTTGGCAGTTCGGGCTGGACTGTTCCCATGAGGCACAGGGTCAGACTGATTTGCATATGGCCATGTCTGAACTGGGGTGGTGGAGTGAGCTAAAGAATGATGATGGATTAAACCCAGATCAGTTGACTGGGGGTGAGTGTTTGATTGGCTCAAACGTTCCGTCCATCATCCCCCCCCCCTTTTGTATCGCTGTGTATGCTAAAATGGCTGCTTTATGTTCTCACATGCTAAAGCTTTCGCGTTGCTGCAATTAATAATGTGGTATTCTAACGCTATTAATGCGGGATAGATTTTATAATTAAATGGGAATAGAGCAGAAGTAGGGGGTATACAGTGAAAACATTTATTTTTGATTTTAATATGTTTCTTCTTTGATTTCTATTAGTGCGTAAAATGGGCCTGGGTTAACTGAACAGCAGCTCGAGAGCCATGTGACCTGCGCATGCGCTCAGAAACTAACAAGGCAAAGCGATGAAGTCAACTTGGAAGATGTTCAAGGACATGACCCGCTGATCACCTTCACCGTACATCTGAGATGTCCTACCAATTGAAACATTTTGTATACACTTTGTATTCAAATTTGTTGTGAGACGGGTGGGAAATAAAGCAAATGTATTAATTGAGAAGGGCGGTATTTTAAAACAATGGGCTTAAAGAAATTGAACTAAATTGACATGGTGTGCAGATCAACCCCCTGCCCCTGTCCAATCTGAAGTAGTGGGCCCATAATTTTGAAACATTAATGGGAGTTACCTGGGTGTAGAAGGGTATAATAGATATAGAATTAGCTAATTAGTTAGCACAGGAGCACAGCACGGAGACTAGGCACTTAGACTCAGATGCTGACACAGAACGAGCTGATCGATTGCAGACCGAACCGCTGTCCAAAGAGGTCATGAGGTGGGGGCGGCGGATTCCATTAGAAAGAAGACACGGAAGAATCGAGGAGGAACGAAGTGTCAGAGAGGGGAACGACGCAGGCGTCGTTGGTAGAGAGGTCACCTGTCCTGTCTTGAACCTGGTCCGGAGGTCTTTGGTCTTCATCTTTCCTGGAACCCTTTCCAACTCCTTGGCCAAGGGGTTTGGTTCTCACACTTTAGGTAAATATATAGGCGTAATCTTTAGTTGTACTGCTGTCTCTATCTTCTCCTTTCTGAGGGAGCGTCATTTGTGATTAATAGGTGATATTATAGTGTACTTCCTCTTTGATATGCGATTAAGTGCCATGTGGCTTGTATATTACTCTGCTAAAATATTTAGATAAACATTTTAAAACTTCCTGAGTCAGTGGTTATTTCAGGTGTTTATGATATTATATTTGTATGTTCTCATTTTATCCCAATTATCAAAGGTCCATTGGTAAGTCATTACTCTTCAATCAGGAAAGGTAATTGGTAGCAGGGAGTTTGATAAAGAGTACAACTGATTCCCACCAGCGGTGATTATTAGTTAGCGTGAATGATTGGGCCCAGGTGAGTATATAGTGTATGAATGCTTGTTGCTAGTAACCCGCTGGATCAGTTTTCTGGCTAGCAGAGGATGGTTTTACTTTGTTAATTGGGTAATGAGAATTTTATTTTATAAACTAACATCCGTTGTTTTAAAGTTTTGTTTTATGTTGCCTAGAATCCCCGGGGAATTTGAATAGCGGATGGTAAGTGGAAGCCATACTGCAGTGAGGTTATCTGTCAGGCAGAAATAGTACTGAAAAGTTAAGCAGGGCTATCAGTACTTGTTAGGGACTCTGGGCGTTGGGTGACAGCAAAGGAATACGCTGGTGAAAATTTGATGTTATATCACCTAGAAAGGGTAACGTTGAAGGAGTAGCAGGTATTTCCGAAGCTTATGTGAAGAGTAAACGGAAGGGTGTTACTCGTAGTGTATGATTAGTAAACGTAAGGGTTTTACTAAGTGTGAGAAAAACTATCTTTTCCAATTTAGAGAAACTGGCACGATAGCGAATGTTTTATGTTGTTACTGAATTTTAATAAGAAGCATAGAGAAAATAAAGTTTTGCGTACGATTTTGTAAAGGGAGGGTCAGCTGTCGGAGTAGAAGCTGACGTCACAAACGCCGCGCTGGGATTGGTCGACACAGCGGGCATGGGGCGAGCTTGTAAAGGAGGGGTCAGTAGTTAGTAGTAATACTGACGTCACAGGTGTCGCGCTGGGATTGGTTGAAACAGCGAGGGACAGAGAAGCGCAGATTGTAAAGGAGGGGTCGTCAGACAGACGTCACAGAAAAGCCGCGCTAGGATTGGCCCGAGACAAATGTTAGTTGGAATTTGATTGGTTGTCAGCATAGAAGTCGAAATCTTAGTGGATAGTGTAGATTATATGTGGAAACGTGATCCGACTTTAATAGGAACACGTCCAGACAGGAGATTCCTAGGTTTTGCAGAATATAATTCAATAAACAGATATTTACCCAAAATGTACGGAGAGAAGAGAAAAATGTCATTCTTACAAAAGATTAAGAACTATTTTAAGAAGGATAATCCAATCAAAACTAGGGAAGGAATTATCATTCCACCAGCAAAAACGCCCGCCTCATTTATGATGATGGATAGGGGTTATCATACTTGTGTATGGTTAGAAAATTGGATAGAATATACAAAAGATGACGGAATATTAGCTTTCCCAGAGAATGGTACTTTCAATGGGAGAATTCTTCAAAGTTTAAGAATAAGAATGAATGAATTAGAACCCAGACCAAGATTAACGCAATACGAAGCCCTAGAAGAATGGGAAACAGAGGCATTTGAACGTGATAGACCCAGAAGCAATAGGGGATTTTTCCCTAGACAGCAAAATGAGACACGAGAAAGTCAGATGAAACAGTGGAGACGAGCGATGCTTACCAAGGGTTTGTATCCAGTATTCATGGCAGATGATCCATTAGGGAGCAAATGCAAAGAAAAGACAAAACACATGACAGGGTTTGGAGAATCCGAAGATGAATTTATGGAAGAAATATTAAAGAATCCTCCACCATACCAAGAAGGGCTGGGTGGATGTTCCCCAAGTGCACCAATTTTGAGAACACCATTGGTACCTCAAGGAATGTATGATGGTACAACGCGTACCATCACAACGCGGTATGTTACATCGCGGTATTGACAACGAAAGTCGTTACATCGACTTGCGTTGCAGGGCGCTGGACTTAGGAATAGTGTGAATTACTATTCCAACTCCAGTCTACGTACAGTAGGGAAGGTCTTGGAATAGTAATTCACACTATTCCTTAGTCTAGAGCGCCCTCCAGTGCAAGTCGATGTAACGACTTGCGTTGTGAAAACCTCGATGTAACCATACCACGATGTAATGGTTGCGTGGTAAAGGATGTTTCCCACCTCAAGTACTGCATAATCCACCAGTTAATAGGGTACTTCAGGATAAGGAAAGAGAGGCTGTAGACAGAAACAGAGCAGAATTGATACAGAAAATAACACAGTTGAATGTACATCCTGATTCCCTGACCATACCTGTAACCATTGGTACCGTGGTCCCTTTATATGGTGACAAAGTAAATTGTCCGAAACCTCTAGTTATGACTACACCTGTGGATATTCCTAAACATGAAGCTGTAATAATTGATGACCATATCAGCGATTGTGAATCTATGATTTCACTAATGGATTTACCTATTCGAGACTCGATAAATAGCATCCCCAGAAGAGTCACACCTGGTTGCTCAAAGGATGTGAATATAATAACATCTTCAGGAACTAAGGGGCCTATTAGGATGACGGGCGGACTTTCGTAAGCCCGCCACCCTAGCGGTGCTGGGACCGGCCGCCAGTGGTGCGGCGGTCCCGCACAGGCGATTAGGATGCCACCGCCACCGTGGCGGTGGCATCCTCCATTCCCAGCATTGTGGCGGGCGGTGCTCACAGCACCGCCCGCCACAATGCTGGGAATGCACTGTGTGCATCGTCATGCACAAGGTGACAGGCACCGCGAGGTGCCTGCCACCATGTCCATGACAATGCAGGGGGATACCATAGATACCCCCCATGTGCACTCCCCACCCCCCAATACCCTGGGGGCCCGCAATGGGCCCCCGAAAGCAAACTCCGCATGGGTTTCCATGGCGGGGTCTCCGCCATGGAAAGCCCTGCACCGCTGCCCATGATAATATGGATGGCGGTGTCTAGCAGACACCGCCACCATATCCAGCCCCTTTTCCGCCTGGTCGACTGGTCGACCAGCGGAAAACCGGCGGACGGTCTTGCCGTCCGCCTGGGTCCCCACCGCCATACTAATATGGCGGTGGGGAAATGTGAGGCGGGCGGTGGGAAATAGCGATCCACCCGCTATCCTAATGACCCTCTAAGAGTGCAACAGTAGTAACCCCAGAAGACTTAGAAAGATGGGCACAAGGAATAGACAGACAAAGTTCACCCCCAAAGATTTTGGACATTTATAAATTAAAAGTCGAGTTAGAAGAAATGATAGCAGGCAATGTAGGAGTAGATCGTTTAAATACCTACAGTGAAGAAGAACTATTGTTCATATGTAGGAGCATACCAAGAAATGTAAAGATATTCTATGAAAAGTTAACGGATTTGGCCTCAGAAATGGGAATTGAATTAAGAAAGTCAAAAGTACTACAGAAACTATATAGAGCAGACTTTACTGACAAAGATTTAGAAAATATGAATACATCTGGTAGGAATTTACAAGTGAAAGAATTAATGTCAGTATTACAGAAATGGGGAGAACTGGATAAATGGAAAACTAGATGGACAAAGAAAAAGGAAGAGGCACGTTACAGTAGAACGACTTCTGAGTATTTATTGAAGGAAACAGGAAAAGTAGAACAGATGTACCCGATGCGGGAGGTTCCAGGAGGAGGATATGTTCATGTCCCATGGAGCAGGCAAGATATTTTGTCATTTACGAATGATTTTCCAAAGTTGAGAGAAAAACCAATTGAATGGTACAAGCAGGTTGAGAGGTTTGTGAAAGTTTCAAAGGTATTGTTAAAGGACTTAGATGGTTTGTTTGACATAGTGGTACCTGCCGATTTATGGACAGATTGTAAAATTACAATCGACTGGCCTAGTGAAGAGTATCCTAGAGATTCAAAGACAGGTGCCCCATCAAATGATGTGATGAAAAAGTATCACCAGGTAATAACTTATTTGAAAGGGAAAATACCACCAAAAGGAACAGATTGGGTGAAAATAGACAGGACTACCCAAGAGGCAAATGAATCGGTACATGCCTACTACGAACATCTATTACAGGTGTTCAAACAGTACAGCGGTTTTGAAGATATTGGAGACAAAAATATGAGTCGGTTTGTCTATCGATTTGTTTATGGTCTAAAACCAGAGATTTGTCAGATGATTAAGCAACACATGTTATGTTGGCAGGGAAAACCTATCGATGAAATTTTGAAATATGCTAAATATTGTGGAGATGATATTGAAGACAGACAAGAAACTACAAGAAAAGGTGATGTGGGCTCAAGTGAAAATGGCTGAGCGACAAGGAATTAATTTGGATAATCCAACAGATAGTCAAGGAAAAGAATCTGGAACGAATGGTGACACAGGAAATGGTGGAAAAGTGAGAGGACGAATGAGTAGAGAAGAGGCTAAAAAGAAATTTCCTTGTCATGGATGCGGAAAGTTGGGACATTGGAAGAACGAATGTAAAAAGATTCAAAATAATAATGGCCCAAATCATAATTTAAATCCACAGATGCAGAATGACTCACAGCAGGGTGTAAATCCTCAGAGTCAGTTGCCACCTGCCCCTATACAGGGTAATGTAAGCAGAGCAAAGCACGGTACAGACGTCGGATATCAAGGAGGAAGTGGTAAGAATGAATATGTAACTTCACAGTTTCTTTTACAGGATGATTTTAATCCATATAATTATCAGTGACGGTGCCTAAGAGAGGGGGAGAAGGACTGCGTACTTGGCGCATCCTTGCCGGTAGATCAGTCAGGTCCATATGTTGAAGGGAAAGTAAGAGGTAATGATATCACTTTTCTTTTGGACACTGGTGCTACCCGTTCTACTGTGAGAACAGCAGACATCCCAGACCTCCCTCTCTCTGGAGAAGCTATCCAAGTTGTAGGTGTAGCAAATCAAAAGATCAGAACACCCCTTACTGAGCAAATGGAAGTAAGAATAGGAAACTTCCAAGAAATGCACCAATTTGTGGTGTGTGATTCCAGTCCAGTAAATTTACTGGGCAGAGATTTACTGTGCAAAATGAATTGCACTATTTTTTGCACAACGGATGGTGTTGCAATACAGACCCCGGATGAAGATCATGTCTATAAGTTCATGATAGCCAAGCAAGGTACGGAAGTAGATGAGATGTTCTCCTTGATAACCAAAGATGAATTACCAGAAGAATTAAGAACTACAGTGAGCTCTAAGGTATGGGATTTTACTGGGAAAGCAGTAGGACTTATGGCAAAAATAGACCCAGTAAAGATCACTGTAAAAGAAGGCGCAATTTTCCCAAATACCGGACAGTACAAAATGAGTGCAGAAGTAAAAGCAGGAGTTACTGAGGAAATTGGCAGAATGGTGAAACAAGGCATACTAAAAGAAGTTCTGAATAGTCCTTGTAGTTCGCCAATTATGGGTTTGAAAAAGCCTAGTGGAAAATATAGGATCGTACAGGATTTGCGGAAAATTAATAAAATTGTGGTACCTTGTTGTCCTATAGTACCAAATCCTGCAGTGATCCTATACCAGATCCCATGGGATGCAGAATGGTTTACCGTGATTGATCTATGCCAAGCATTTTTCTCAATACCATTGCATCCAGATAGCCAATATCTGTTTTCGTTTAAATTCGAAAACCATGTCTATGTGTGGAATCGTGTTCCTCAAGGTTACACAGAAAGTCCCTCCATTTTTAATCAAATACTGAAAAAGTGTCTAGAAAAATTAGTACTGCCCAGGAACTCAGTCCATAGACGACTTGTTGGTCGCATCAAGAACACATGATGATTGTGTCGCAGATTCAATTGCATTACTCAACCATTTGGCTGAGGAAGGACACAAAGTGTCACCTGAGAAGTTACAATTCTGTACAACGGCAGTTAAATATTTGGGACACCAAATTGAAAGAGGGAAAAGAAGAATAACGTCTGAAAGAATAAAAATAATCAAGCAAATGAAAATGCCAGTAACACAAAGAGAAGTGAGAATGTTTCTTGGAATAGTAGGATACTGTCGACAATGGATTATAGGGTTTTCACTACTAGCTAAGCCTTTAATTCAGCTAACAAAAAAGAATGCAAAAGATCCAGTTGAATGGGATGATGAAAGTGCCGGTGCATTTGTAAAATTAAGAAATGCTTTGTGTGAGGCACCTGCCTTGGGCATGCCTGACTATACAAAAGAATTCACACTGTTTTGCTATGAAAGAGAAAATTGTGCACTTTCAGTGCTAACGCAAAGACATGGACTAGACAGGCGTCCTATAGCATATTTTTCTGCTACATTGGACCCAGTGGCTGCAGCATTGCCAGGCTGTTTAAAAGCAGTTGCTGCTACCTTTATGAGCATTGAACAAAGTGAGTCAATAGTAATGGGATATCCTGTTAAAGTGTTTGTCCCACATGCAGTTGTGATCCTGTTGACAAGAACTAGAACTCAGCATCTCACACCTAGTCGGATGACAAGATATGAGCGAATAATTCTAGGAGCTGAAAATGTGACCATAGCTAGGTGCACAGTTGTAAATCGTGCTACATTATTGCCAGATCCATATTGTGAAGAAGTTAAGGACGATCCAGAACATGACTGTTTACAGGTCACAGAGTTGTGTACCAAAGCGCGTCCTGATATACAGGAAATGCCCCTAAAGAACCCAGACAGGGAGCTGTTTGTGGACGGCTCATGCCCAAGACATGAGGATGGCAAATTGAGTGCAGCCTATGCTGTATGTGAACTTTCTGGAATAGTCGAAGCATCCTATTTACCAGGAGTCAAATCTGCACAAGTAGCTGAATTAATTGCTTTGATCAAAGCCTCCAAAATTGGGAAAAATCTAAAAGTAACCATATTTACGGACAGTCAATATGGGTACGGGGTTGTGCATGATTTTGGCCAACTGTGGATGCAGAGGGATTTCATGACTTCTTCAGGATCCCCAATCAAAAATGGACAGTTTGTAAAGGAATTATTGGAGGCAATACAATCACCAAAAGAATTGGCAGTGGTGAAATGTGCCGCACACCAGTCAGGAGATGACTGGGTGGTAGCCGGTAACAGATACGCAGACCTAATTGCTCAACACTGTGCCAGAAACAGATTGGCAGTAAACAGAAAAGTCGAAAGGATGGGAATCAGCTGCCAACTTATGCTATGTTCAACACCTGAAACATGGAATGATGTGAAACGATTGCAAGATGATGCTGAGGAGAGTGAAAGAGATGTCTGGATAAAAATAGGGTGTAGACGAAGAACAGATGATGACGTATGGGTTTATTCAGATGGCAGACCAGTCATGCCTGATTGCCTGATTTCACAAATGGCCAGAATGTATCACGGAGACACACATGTAGGGAGAGATGCCATGATTAGACTTTTCAGACAAAGTTGGTACAATCCAAAGTTTAGGGCTGCAGCAGAGAGTCTTTGCCAGAGGTGTTTAACTTGCCAAATGAATAATCCAGGAAGGAGAACAGTAATTGGTTTGGGAAAAATTGGAAAGGCCGAGGGTCCCTTTGTGAGATTACAGTTAGATTTCATTCAGTTACCACCATGTAAAGGACTGAAATATGTACTTGTCATAGTGTGTCTGTTTTCAAGGTGGGTGGAGGCTTACCCTACTAGGAGGAATGACAGCATTACAGTCGTAAAACTGTTGTTACGAGAACTCATTCCACGGTTCGGTTTACCAGTAACTTTGGAATCAGATAGAGGAGTCACTTCAATAACGATGTAATTCGAATAATCTGTGAAGCATTTAAAATTGAACAAAAATTGCACTGTGCGTACCGCCCAGAGGCTTCTGGAGTGGTTGAACAAATGAATGGCACAATAAAATCAAGATTGTCAAAGATGTGTGCATCTACATCGTTAGATTGGCCAGATGCATTGCCTCTTGTCTTAATGTGACTCAGAAGCATTCCTGATAGAAATACAGGATTGAGTCCACATGAAATCATCATGGGAAGAGCAATGAGACAAGCACATGTACCTAGGAATAAACTGCTGAACATAACTGATGATATGGTTCTAGATTATTGCAAAGCATTGGCTGACCTAGTGCGTTCTGTCTCTCACCAGGTTGGAGAAGACGCAGTTTCCAGGCAGCCTGAACAAGAGCATGATCTGAACCCCGGAGACTGGGTGGTAGTGAAGCATCACACCAGAGAAACGTGTTTATCACCCAAGTGGGGCGAACCTTGTCAGGTTATATTGGTTACAAACACAGCAGTGAAATGTGCAGGATTGCCTAATTGGATTCATGTAAGCCACACCAAAAGGGTGCCAGCTCCTGAAGGAAAAGATCCTCAGTCAGCATCAATAGCTGAGGAAGCTGAAGGTTGGCCAGCTGAAGAATCCCAAGTGATAGATTCGGGAGAAGCTGAAGAAGAACAACCGAGCACAAGTCAGGACTGGATACCAGTGGTTGATATACCAGAAGTTTACAGCAAAACAAGAAGTAGTGCTAGATTAGAAGAAATTAGTGAGGACCAGATAGGTGAAGAAGAAGCAGCTCAGGATAGGGAGATTGAAACCATAAGAGAACCTGAGCAGGCCCAGACAGGGAAAGGAAATTGGGCTCCAATTGACAACGAAACAACAAAGTTTGAGCAGGGACAGACAGGTTCAGAAGAACGAGGTCAGGCTGCAGAAGTACAAAGTGCAATAAGCCCTGATCAAAACCAGTTAGAACAAGTAAAACACGTTCAGGGAGAAGAAAACCAAGAAAACATCGAGCAAGAAAGCATCAAGCACGAAGACGTAAATCCTGAACAGGGTCAGTTAGTAGAAACTCACACTCAGGCAACTGAAGAAACAACAACAAGACCTGAACAAGAGCAGATAGAAGAGGAAACTGAAATCGAGGAAAATCAATTTGTGCCACACCTTGAAAATAAAAGAGTTTTTGGAAAAGATTTGGAAGGTGAAGATACAGTGCAAACAAAGAAAGTCAGAAAAGGTGATCATTGGCCTAGTGCCATTAAAAGAGTAAAATACCATATAGTAACACGAAGTGAAGACCCAGAACAAGTAAATGAAGTAACAAGCTTATCAGGACAAACAAGTGGGACTGAAAAACGAAAAAGCAAAAGATTGAAACTTGTGAACAATAAGTTTAAAGGTCCTGATTGGACTTATATAATCCTTGAAGACTACGAAAGTTCAGAGTCAAGTGAAAGTGGTGACGAAGGAACAAGTGCAGAACTGACTTATGATAACGTTAAAGTCTTGAAAGAAAAAGAAAAGAAGAAAAATCTTCTTTGTCAAAAATGGCTGACGACAGAGTTTCTGGGAGACCAAAACGGAAATGTTGTAAAAGATGCTGTGCTATATGCATATGTAGTCTGGTAGTGGTGCTTATAGTATGGTTAGTTGTGATTGTAGCAATTCCTTACCTTATGATAATGGACAAAAAGAATAATAACGATACTAAGGGAAGGATAGATAACTTGAAAAGTGATAGAGTAGAAATAGAAGCAGAGGATGAACCAGATTTTCATCACGTGGTAACAGATAATGATACTAGTTTAAATGTTTTTACTAAATTATTGTTTCAGTATGTAGATACAATAGAAATTAGTGACTATTATGTCTGTATGAAGTTACCTGAATCAGTAGCAGAAGGTTTAACATATCATCATTTGCCTTTAACTTATGGCATATCATGTAGTGTATTAACTAGTTTATTTTATAGAACAGGGAAACTTCAGTATTATTATTCAAATATAGATGTGATATTTTCAGAGGTTCCTATTCGAAAGAATCTGAACCCAGTGCTTAGTAGTCAAGATGCACAATTTATGGGAGAATTTTTCTTAACAATGAAGTCGATAGACATAACACATGCACATAGAAGCAATCTAACATGTTCATTACATGAAGAAGAAAATATATTTTTGAACTTAGTTGAGAATAGAAGACAGAATTTCCAAAAGAAAGCGTCTGAGCATAAAGCTCATCTTCCACCTTGGGATGAGAAAGAGGGTATTTACACACCTGGCAGGGCTCAAGCTGCTATGGCTCTGGATTTTGTAAAGACAGGGAAAATTTGTCTACATAGGTTAAAGACTGATTGTAACAATATTTTCATCGGTACCAGTGAATGTGAACATAATTTCTTAATTCTTGGAGGTTGGGGACTAAAAGGAGGAACAGATTCAGTTTTTCCTGGAATTTATTATGTGTGTGGGAATAAGGCTTACTTTAGGCTTCCTGCACAGTGGTATGGAAGTTGTTATTTTGGAATAGTTTTTCCAAAAGTATACCACGTAAAAAGAAACACTGGGAACAATGAAAATAATAGTGAATTAACACGTAGTAAAAGAGCTAGTTTTTCAGAAATTGTAGGGGATATATTTGGTGCATTGATACCTTCAGTGGGAGTAATTCTGAACTCAAGGAGAATATGTAAATTGTCTAAAGTGGTTGATCATTTATCAACGGATACTGCTGGAGGATTTCTAATGTTTAATGCGGAAATGGTTGCGATTAGATCTATGGTTATGCAAAATCGACTTGCTCTTGATATAATATTAGCAAAAGAAGGCGGAGTCTGTAAATTGTTGAAAACGAAACATTGTTGCACGTATATTCCTGACAAAAGTGCAGAAATCGGAACGTATATAAAGAATATAACAAAACTTGAAAATGAACTGAAACCACTGGAAGTTGATAGTGTATGGGAAAGACTGACAAATAGCATTGCGTCAATTGGTACCTGGTTTACTAATGTAGGAAAAGGACTTATAGGTAAAATAATAGTACCCTTAGTAGGGATAGCAATAATAATACTATCAATAATGATATGGTGCAAAAGTTGTAGAAAGAACGAAACATATAAGGTGACAGGAAAAGGCAAGAAACGGAAATTTGATGAAATTGAATTAGAAGATCTGAAAAGTGAAATATACAAGAAACTGAAAGGAGAGGATAAGAATAGACAATGTAAAAATGAGACTGTGACAGAAATATGCTAGAAGTTGGCATCTGGTTGTGGGTAGTTTTGATGGCTCAGAAACACCATCAGAGAGGGGATTGATGGAGCAAGGACTCACAATGAGACTTGCTCGTAAGCAATCTTCTCACAGTATTAATTAATGTGTACTAAAACCTTGTAACGTCTTTATTAATAAGTGCATACACAACATTTTTATCCAGATGATGCTTGCCTATGTGTTTTCCACTAATAAGTAATCCTTGTCTAATCCAAAATGGCCGCTAAAACGCGGGAACTCAACTGCGCATGTGTCAACCATATCACGTGGTATGACGTCTTTCTTTGCTTGGAGGGAATCTTTTGCTTCTGCGCAGTGTATGCTAAAATGGCTGCTTTATGTTCTCACATGCTAAAGCTTTCGCGTTGCTGCAATTAATAATGTGGTATTCTAACGCTATTAATGCGGGATAGATTTTATAATTAAATGGGAATAGAGCAGAAGTAGGGGGTAAACAGTGAAAACATTTATTTTTGATTTTAATATGTTTCTTCTTTGATTTCTATTAGTTCGTAAAATGGGCCTGTGTTAACTGAACAGCAGCTCGAGAGCCATGTGACCTGCGCATGCGCTCAGAAACTAACAAGACAAAGCGATGAAGTCAACTTGGAAGATGTCCAAGGACATGACCCGCTGATCACCTTCACTGTACATCTGAGATGTCCTACCAATTGAAACATTTTGTATACACTTTGTATTAAAATTTGTCGTGAGACGGGTGGGAAATAAAGCAAATGTATTAATTGAGAGGGGCGGTATTTTAAAACAATGGGCTTAAAGAAATTGAACTAAATTGTCATGGTGTGAGGATCAACCCCCTGCCCCTGTCCAATCAGAAGTAGTGGGCCCATAATTTTGAAACATTAATGGGAGGTACCTGGGTGTAGAAGGGTATAATAGATATAGAATTAGCTAATTAGTTAGCACAGGAGCACAGCACGGAGACTAGGCACTTAGACTCAGATGCAGACACAGAACGAGCTGATCGATTGCAGACCGAACCGCTGTCCAAAGAGGTCCTGAGGTGGGGGCGGCGGATTCCATTAGAAAGAAGACACGGAAGAATCGAGGAGGAACGAAGTGTCAGAGAGGGAACGACGCAGGCGTCGTTGGTAGAGAGGTCACCTGTCCTGTCTTGAACCTGGTTCGGAGGTCTTTGGTCTTCATCTTTCCTGGGACCCTTTCCAACTCCTTGGCCAAGGGGTTTGGTTCTCACACTTTAGGTAAATATATAGGCGTAATCTTTAGTTGTACTGCTGTCTCTATCTTCTCCTTTCTGAGGGACCGTCATTTGTGATTAATAGGTTATATTATAGTATACTTCCTCCTTGATATGCGATTAAGTGCCATGTGGCTTGTATATTACTCTGCTAAAATATTTAGATAAACATTTTAAAACTTCCTGAGTCAGTGGTTATTTCAGGTGTTTATGATATTATATTTGTATGTTCTCATTTTATCCCCAATTATCAAAGGTCCATTGGTAAGTCATTACTCTTCAATCAGGAAAGGTAATTGGTAGCAGGGAGTTTGATAAAGAGTACAACTGATTCCCACCAGCGGTGATTATTAGTTAGCGTGAATGAATGGGCCCAGGTGAGTATATAGTGTATGAATGCTTGTTGCTAGTAACCCGCTGGATCAGAGGCATTGGCAAGAAGAAGACAGACCACCAGAAATGTCAATAGAAACAGATCCTCTAGTCATTGGAAAACCATACAAGTCTTCATGCAGTAGTATATCTTCTGTATAGTGCTCTTGATGTGTCACTCAGCAGATCTCCAAACAGTGTGTTGGTCCTCATCACTGCACTGAAATGCACTGTAACGCATTTATAGCGCCTCCTCAGCTGTCAAGCCGGAGCGCTGCTGAAGTACCACTGACTGCGCTAAGGTCTTAGCTGGCAGCGCGTGCTGCTGCGGCAGGTTTGGGGGCTGGCTCAGGCAGCTCGCTCTGGCCTGGGCTGGCTAAAATGTTTTACCGAATTACAGCGGCAAAGTCACAGACGTCACACCAAGACTGAGTGATTTAATTGGCCCAATCAACAGCCAGGACACACACTCACTGCCAGCGTAAATGATTCAGAGGGACCCGCGCGGCCATTGCGGGATAGTGGTGGTGCGTGCTCAGCAGCTTGGCCCGCTGCCCTGCACTGACTGCAGACCACTGCTGGTGCAGCCATGAATGCCGCTTGAGTCGGAGTCATGGACCGCGGTGCTGCTTGGACCGGACGGTGCTGGGGGGAGTTCTCGCAGCTGGCTGGGCCGTACCGTAATGGCGCTCGCTGAGAGTAATTGTCTCTACTACTCACTACTAATCGCTTGGCTTCCTAATTTAATTTTTTTAGAAAGGTCTGCGTCATCATTCAGCATGCAACTTATGTTTAGCTGAGAGGCTGCCCGACTCTGCCTTTCAGTGTCTGCAGACAGTCTGCACAAAGTAACTTAACAGACGGGAGCCCCTAAAGTAATTGTAAAAGTTACACAGCGTCTTGAGACTGGCTCAGGACCGCTCCACGCTGGAGCATCTCACAAGTGCCCTTCCATTTCTGGTGCTTTGCAGCAGGTTTAAGATCTTCTTAGAGTTTCTCGTTGCTCAAATGTACGTAATTTCTGATATTTATATGTTTTCCCTTGACTTCATTGCTTGATTTTGCATGGAAGAAAGTGTCACTTATAGTCGTTGAATGCCACTAATAATTACACTGAAATTATGAAAATGTTACACATAAGCAATCTGAACCTTTGGCAGCTATGCATGAGCACACCGGGATAGGCATGTTTGTAAGGTTTTTTTTTTAACCTACTTTATTGATAAAAAATAAATGAGAAAAACCCATTGTAAGATGGTTGCTGGGTGTGCACAAAGATTGGCAAAGCCAATAGCTCTGCGGGCGGCCATCAAAGGCCATATCAATTGGTTCTGCCAATGCTTGTTTCAAAAAGGACATGTCCTTCATAAACAGAAATGTTGATCAGTCAGTAGGTAGTAAATGTTTTTGTAAAATCGCCTTGAACAGAAGAAATAAAATGAAATAATAGACACTATATATTTCACCTTATTGGAACCTGAATACATTTTTTCATGGACTCATAAGAATGAGCTAGTATTAGAAATACATACAACATGTGTGCAGGTCCCACCCCTTTTGTGAATGTAATGACTACATTTTGTGTTTCTGAACACAATGCGGTCACAAATCCAAGTTCTTCCTCTATTTTCCTCAGCAGAGTGGCTAATATCAAACAACTCCACATGGGGTTCACTGATATCCTTTTTTAGGTTGAGCCTGGCCAGCGCATGCACTGCTCTGCAAGGCATGCTGTATTTGAAGCCCTGCCTACTCTCCGCCCAGATTTGTCATTGGCTTGTGACATTGTCCTTTGTAAATGCTGGCTTCTGATTCGTTAATAGGCTTGTTAGTCCCTCCTTAGGACCGCCTTGTCTTCATTTGTAACCTCCCATGAGGACTGGTCCTGTTACTTCTGTTGTTACACAGTATGTCTTATTTAGTCTGTAAGCACTATTTTTTTTAATGAGTTTCTCCTACTGCAGGCACGACATGCTTTCCTGCAACATTCAGTGCGCCATGCGCACTTTCACTTTCCAAGCAGCCTGGGACAATGGCGGCTGCTTCTTTGAAATTAAATAGGTCTCACATTTACAAGAGTTTGAGCTATTGGCATTGTAAATGACAATGCCTTTTATTTATGTGTTAATTATCAAAACAGATACATAAAAGGTATTGTCATTTACAATGCCAATAGCTTAAACTCTCGCAAATGTGAGACCTCTTGCATTGCAAATGCTTGCTGTATACCTACTCAGTCTCCTCCTTATTGGTCCTTAATTACAACTGGTCTACTACCATCATTTCTTGTTAGCAAATCTGGTAGGTAATGAGAGCTACATTACCGCTTGAGTCCTCTATTCAGACATCTACTAAACATTTGTAATCCAGTACTCGTTGGACACATTTCTCTTGTATCAGGAGACATAGCCACATTCAGCTACATACTGATAATCAGCTTAAGTGTCCAATGTCCTTAAAGTGACATATCTGTGAGGGACTCTGGTGCCTATATATATTTTTGATGTTGATATTTCTCAAGAACTTAAATCAGCACTCCATTATATTATAGGACTTTATTTCCGGACGTACACCTAACTCCCCCACTCCTACTTGTGTGGATTGTCCATCAGACAGACATTTACCAGGGATATATATTACAGTAATGTACATTTGCACAATTTCACGTTCCCTCTTTCTAAGCACCTCCTGAAACAGTGATTGACTGGATCTTTCCCACTATCAATGTAATACTGCAAGGAAATGCCTCTTTTTGCATGTTCACCCCCAAAATGTCGGGACTGATGCTGTTGGTTTTTCAACTCTGAGAGTGCACGGAGGCCTGCTAACCAGACCTCAGTGCCAGTGTTCTAACCCTGTACCAAAGATATGTTGAATTGGCTATACCCATTGGCAAGTACTGACTTACTTATGCCTACTATATGGTGCCCAGGGTACCTAGGGCATGTAAGGCAGAGTGTTAACCCAGAACTGCAGCACTGTCTGTGCCACCCTGAGCGTGACAAGGACAAAATGTACCCCAGCTTGCCACTGCAGACCAAAAGAGCAGTGTTTACACTGCTAGTTTGTCTTTGTCATTACAACTAATGGCAAAGCCCCCACTTCCCTTAATGATATATGTAAGTCTCCCCTAAGGAGGGCCTATGGATCCCTTTGGCAGGGAGCTTTAAATTATTAAGTAGGACATATCGGGCCTGATTCACAAAAGTAATCTGAGACAAAATCCTAAACTTACTACTTTTGGTATTCACAGAAGGCATTTAGTAGTAGTAAAGGTAGGAATCCTAACTTTACTACTACTAAATCCCTTTTGTGAATACCGAAAGTCATAAAGTTAGGATTTTGTCTTAGATTACTTTTGTGAATCAGCCCCATTATTTTTATATGTCTTAACAGCAACACTTCCAAATTGTCATTTTGCTGTGGAAAGGTTAGTAGCCCCATTGGCTAACACCGGGTTACCGGTGGCCCCCCAGCCTAGCTTATGTCTGAATGGGACTACCTAACTGGGTCATGTAAGGCATCAAATTTATTATGGCATTAAACCCCACCTGATGCCCAGGCCAAATTCAGCGTCACTATTAAAGTAAGCAACTTTTAGAAAGTTGCCACTCTGCACTCCAGCTAGTCCAATGGCCTCACAAAGGCCCTGGCACACAGACAGCTTTCTGCCCACCTGGGGAGACGTCCAAATGACTCCCAGGCCCAGAAACAAAGGCAGTTGCTGCAGAGGGAGGTGTGATCTTCTCTCCCCTCTCTGTGGCCAAAGTCATCCCACATAAACCGTGGACAGAGGGACAACCATAAAGACAGCACCATCCACACACCTCAACCGGAGCATCCTTTGAGCATCTTTTGCCTGTATCCTCAGCATCAGGACCACTCCACTGATGTCTATGGCGGTGGTCCTCTAAAGCTTGGAACTTGCCTTAAAACCGCTTTGGCGCCAGGTAACTGTCCAAAGTATCCTATCTGGCCCCCTATTCTTTTTCCTGGTCGGATTTGGCCACCCAACCCTGGCCAGAGTACTTCCACTAACTCTTTCAAACTTTTGGAAAGTTTACAAACTTTTTGTTGAACAATGCTTGTTTGCAGTTGAATTTGAAAGTGATAAAAATTTCTAAAATCTGTATCTGCAGAACCCTCCAGTGGATTTTGATGATGAAGTTCTCTAAAAATTCATAAAAATATGCTCTATATTTATAAATTGTTAAATTGTCTCTTTCTTGTTGTGTGACTTTCTTGTTTCATTGTTTGGTGCTGTTAAATGCTTTACACTAAGTTCCTTGGCCTAGCCTTACTGCTTGCAGCCAGAGCTACCCAGGGTTGAGCTAAGGTTAAGTAAATGAAGCTGACTGGACCCAAGACAGTATTTGTGAGTGTACTCCAGGATAAGTCCCCACAGCTATATCATATAGTATACCCAAATCCTCACACTTACCATGGCTAGTTTAACACTAAATTTTAACTGTGCAGGTTATAACTCTTTGGGAATGTGTATGAATAACCACAAAGTTACAAATTTGTGGGTGATCTCACCATTCCCAATTGACATCCTGTGGCTCTCCTGGGCACTGCCACTGCCATGTTATCACACTGAACGCTACGTGTGATTGTAAGCAGAATATAGGTTAGAAATTCCTGAAACACTTATTACATAGATCATGATTTTTAAATTATTATCTAACTTTTTGCAGTCTTATATTTTGTGACTCATACCAGAATCTTTTTTAGGTCTTGACCACAGACAGCTTTTAAATGTCTATGGGCGAAAGCCTCTTGTTGACCATACCAAAATCTTACAGTGGGCTTAGAGCCCACCCATTGCGTGCCATTGGTTGGCTTTATCGTCACTCTCATTTTCTTGCTTCTTATTAGTTGACTTGCCTTCCATTTCTTATGTTTGCTCCTCCCTCAAGCATAGTATCTTTACCATTGCTTTGATTGGCTGTAGGGTTCCACTGCTCACATTTAGGGAACTACATGTTTCTTTTTATTTGAGCCGTCCATGACAGTGCATGTGTTTTCTAGCTCTCACCCTTGTGCGCTGCTTCCCTGCTGCACCCCATGCAACCCCACGTGCTCGATGTAGCTCCATCATCCCTCCCCCCAAGCTCGTCCATTGCTTCCTGCACCCTTCCCATGCTTCTTTTTAGCCTCCCCATCTCAGCCTCTGGTGCCTGAGCTGGTCCCTTACCCGCCACCCACTCACGGTTGCTATATATAGAATTGTTTCTTTGGTGGACATAGAGGTTCACCAGTGGATACCATGGATTTTTTTTGTAGAAAAAATAAAAAGTGCATGGATTTCATTGTCAATTACACCTATTTCCATTTGAATGATACATATATGTGTTTTTTTCATTCTTCCTATCCTTACCTGTCCACAAGTCCATAAACGTCGTCGTAACTGTCATATATTTCCAAGTAATCGGACAAACACGAAGTATCATCTTCGACATCAAATTCCAGGAAACGTATACGAATGTGCTGCCCGTAGTTTACTCTAATGTGCCAATAACAGATTAGCTCATTTTCGTACTCCTCAGGATACCCAGGAGATTTAATAATGCGTTTTTGGTCAGTCAGAACTCCACCACATTCCTTCGCTGAAAAGAAACAAAAATGTTGTGAACTATTTTCTTCAAGACAATTACATTTCAATCTGTTTAATAATTCCTAACTCGATGTTATCTCATGGTATGTTATCTGCTGTGCCTGGATCTCATGTTTTTTCCTTATGTTTGCAGCTTCCAAATATTCACATAGAAGTGCTATCCTCGCTGTCGTAAATTTTTACTTTCTCCCTCAGAGCCCTATAATATGATCACTTCCCCTACAAATGTAACACTTTCCTTGATTTGGACCCCATTTTTTAGAATAGTTTAACATTTAGAGAGTGGGCATTGGCTCTAGCACAGGAGGAGTATTCTCCCTTACCTCACACTATTGGCTGTATGTGGTATCATTCTCCTAGTTTTTAGAGCTTGCATTGCAGTGCACTGGGGACTATTTTACATCTCAAAGTACGCTGAATCATAACATCAAATTCTGATAAATTGGCAACTTTTTGTTCAAAGGAAAAATGTGCTGCAAATAAATGCATATTTGCTGATTTTTGCTACTAATTTGAGAAACAGGTATATTTTGACACCATGGAACACACAGAACCTTGCATTAAGGTGTTTTTCCATAGTAGTATCACATTTGTGAATTCTCATCGAGTACAATTGTACTTCAGAGACAAGCAGAAAATCATCAAAGAAAAGGGGCGAGGTTCACAAAATAACTTGCGATGAGGGTAGGCCTACTGGTGCAAACAGCCTTTTTTTTTAAAGTTTGAAACCACTTTTGCAAATCACAAAAGATTGTTTTACATTTTTAAAAAGATTTCCATGTGAATAAGTGTACTTCTGGGGCAGGTAGTGGGTGTCCTCTGACATATATGTCCTTAAAGATTATGCGCATGGAAGGGAAGGTATCCCTGGCATGCAGCTGTATACTATGTACAATTACAATGGTAGAAATGCCTCTGCATGTTCGTATGTCAGAATTCACAATCCTCTCCCAGGAATATTCTGGGAGACATTTGTGAATTGAAGAAATGTGTAATTGAGACCCCATGCAAGTTCGTAAACCTGTAAGTACAGTCTTCCACATTCTTTTCTGAATCAGGTCCATGTTGTTTTTCAGGAGGCTTGAACATACAAAAGAATCAATGAGGAGTCACAAAGATTCCCATGGGTGTTAGATCCAGAGGTGGGATTTGGATTAATAAAAACAGAAGGTGGGAAATCCTGGTCCTGGTTAATGGTTAAAGAGGCCTTGGGAAAGATTAAGCAATAGAGGATGAGTGGGGAGAAGGATATCAGAAGAGGAATATGGGGACAGTGTAGAGAACTGAATTTAATTTGGGTACAGAAATAGGTGCGGGGTGGGTGGGTGGGTCAAAGAAAACTTTACGGGGGACTGTGTTGTGATTAATTTTAACAACTTTCATGTTGTAAATTATCTCCTTGATCAGTTGACTAGATTTCCTCCCGTTGGAACACAGATTTCTGCCGTTTCGCTTGGTTACTTTTACAGGCCTTTTTTACACTCTGTGTCAGGCTTTTCACTACAGCCAAGGAAAAACCCAGATTACCGAAAGCGGGTGAGTGGACAGGGAATTTCATTGGTAAACAGATTTGCTCCTCTATCAGGCCTGGACCAATGTGATTGACATTATGTCAGAAGAGAGAGTAGGCAGCTTTCACCATCCCCTGCATGTCCCTCTACTGAAGCTGGTGGCATCCCAATAACAGTACCAACAAATACCATTGGGGGGTCTGCAGAGGTATTAAGTATCGTATCCTGGAATATTGCAGGTCTCACAAATAAACTTGGGGATGAGAAATGGCTTAACTTGTGGAAGGATTATGATATAATCTGCTTCCAAGAGACTTGGGCCATAGAGGATATACACGTAAATGGATACCGCTCATTTCAGTCCAGGGCTATTCCCTCACCATCAGGAAGAGCAAAGGGTGGATTGATTACACTGATTCCTGATACCCTATCAGCCAAAATTAAAATGATTGAAAGTAACTCACCATATTTTCACCTTGTTACCTTGGAATTTGCTAACCAAGAGAACTGGCTATTAACAAATTTCTATAACAACAACTTTACTACCAATAGGCATGAAATATTGGATGAGGTAAATGGAGCCATTGAGAAAGCGACTATTATGTTGGCTAATAAGGTGGTTTTAAATATTATATGGTGGGAGACTTCAACCTGCACCATTGTAGGTATAACTTAGAAAGGGTTTGTGGGGTGGAGGATACAGTGGGTAACCCTGTTTATCACTTTACCCATAATGTATATGGAAATGCCCTTAATACTCTAATGTCGTCAAGGAATATGGTGATTCTCAATGGGTTGGCATCTAATGATATTTTATTGCCTACATTTCATAGAGACCGACAGGCATCTACAATAGACTTTATATTGGTCTCTAATCCTCTAAACCTAAGATGTGAGAAAGTAACCTTCGAATTTAATAATTTTAGTGATCACGCAATGGTTAGATCCGATTATAATTTTAAATTTAAAACATTCCCAATCCTACAGACAATGGATCAGCCAATCTTAGCGAAACGGAATGGATTCCAATTGAAATGGCCTAAATTAGATAAGGAGAAAGTGATACCAATTATTGTACTGAAAACCCTCCCCAATATAATTGACTGCCTAGATCCCAACAACGATCCTCAGACTGTCGTGTCTTCCTTTGTAGACTTTCTGGAAGGTATAAGGCAATCCCTTGTTAAGAATGATGTCAACAAGAGGAAAAGGGATAAAAGATGGTTTGATTCTAGTTGTACCCGGACGAAGAAAGCCCTTACCATAGCTTTAAGGGCTAAGCCTAGAAATTCCGTAGAAATTTCGACTTTACGAAAGGATTATAAATCGGCTAGGCTAAATAGGGAAAGGGCATTAAAGGCAGAAATTTGGGATAATCTTGAGCAGGCGTCGGCCTCGGGCAACTCAAAGGAGTTTTGGAGAATAGTAAATGGCCCCCATTTTAAAAGTCCTAACGATCCAGTTCTCGATGTCAATGTGGGGGAGGAGTCCTGGGTGGACCATTTTAAAAGTATTTTTTCCCCAATGGACTATGTTCCACCCCCTCCTATTAATGCATCTGAGACATTCCTTTCATCTAGTCTTAGTGAAGTTAGGAATGGGATCGATGCCTGCAGTCGGGGTAAAGCCCCGGGCCCTGATGGGGTTCCAATGGACTTTTTTTTTTGATAACCTAGATATATGGGTTCCTTTATTAACGAATGTTTTTAATACAATTGCCATAATAGGCCCACCACAGTCATGGAAAACGAGTACCAATCCATAAAAAGGGTGACAAAAATAATCCCAAAAATTATCGCCCAATATCTTTGATTGATACAACGGCTAAGCTTATGGGACGTCTCTTATTATCAAGACTAGAGGATTGGGCGAGGTCTAAAAATATTTTAATGCCATCACAATACGGCTTTCAGGAGGGCAAAGGAACGGTTGATCAGTGTCTGAATCTGTCACTAATTATTGATAGATATACCAGAGTCAAGGGTGGGAAGATCTATCTTGCCTTTATGGACCTTTCCGCAGCTTTCGACTGCGTATCCCACCCGAGACTCTGGCAGATAATGGGTGAGATGGGATTTGATCAGGCCCTGACTGATTTTATTAGGCAGCTGTATACGGATGCTTCATCCGCAGTCCGCTATGGGAGACATGGGGAGTGTACCCGCCCATTTAAGATCTTGAGAGGGGTAAGACAGGACTGTGACCTGGCACCATTCTTGTTTTCGATTTACACGAATGGTGTGGGGAAACCATCTAGAGGCCGCAGCCTTGGATGTCCCGGTACTTGAAAACCACCAGCGCCTCCCTATGCTGGCATATGCGGATGATGCCGTTCTGATGGCAAGAACAGGGAGGGGGTTGCAACACCTCATCTCGGCCTTTGCATCCTTTATGGAATTATTAGATCTAAGGGTCAATCAAAGAAAATCCTTTGTCATCATTGTGGGGGGGGCGGAAACAGGATAAACTTCCTAGTTTTTTTATGGATTCTGGTAAGATTGAGGTGGTGGACTCTTTCCCCTATTTGGGTGTCCTTTTTGATAAGAACCAATATTGGGCCAAATTAGTGGAGGGCAGAGAATTAGGCATGCAGAGAAGTTTGGGATCATTGAAACAGTTTGCGAAAAAGCTGGGAGCCAAACCCTTGATACCAATGAAAAAGATCTACCACGCCAAAACTAAGGTGGCGGTGGTTTATGGTGCAGCAATCTGGGGAATGGCTCCCACTGCTACTCTCCAGTCTATAGAGAATACGTTTTTAAGTCTTTTACCTCTGTCCCACAGTTGTACTCAAACTATGTGCTACATAGGGAGCTGGATTTACCATATATCACTGACACTATTAAATTGGCTCCGCTCCTATTGTGCACTCAATTTGGCGTAGGACAACAGTGCCTCTCACGCAAAACCTGATATTATTGCTTTTAAAATCAGCAAATTTTACCCGGGTTAAGTGGCTGCATTATGTGGAAGCGGAATTCTCGGAAATTGGGTTAAGTCTCCTTTTTAAAAATCCCCCCACTTGTAAATCTTTTTCAAAAAGCAAACTGGTGGAGACATTTATACTTAGGGCACAATATCTGAGAAGGGAAAGAACTATTCCTCCCAAGCTGCCCGCCTCTATGAATTAACACCAGTATTGATGGAGGGAAGCTTTTTGTATTTGGCCGATGTACCACTTTCTTACCATAAATATATTTTACTGAGATTCCGCTTAAATATGATACCTTTGATGTTAGGGTTCCCAGGTAATCAATACAAACATTCTGATCTTGCACTGTGTCCTTGTGACAAAAAGTCTGTACAAAATGATCTTCATATCTTGCTTTTCTGTGGTTTTTACTCAGATGAACGTCCTAAATTCATAGTTCCGATATGTAAAAGGTACAATTTTAAATTTTGTCGAGTGTCCCTATTTTACTTTAAATTGCTGGTGAATCCCTATGTATGTTATTCTCTGGCATCTTATCTCTGGCTATGTGTTAAAAAAAGAAAGAGGTTGATCTCTGACTAATTATTGCCGTGTTTACTATTGTTAGTATTTTTAACACAGACATGAAGTGATCATTACATTGAAGACTGTTTACACTATTTTTATTAAGTCTGTATGTAAATTTTATGAATATTTTAATGTATCACATATTATTGTAAATACTTTTATGATCTTAATTTTAAGACCGAATAAAGGATTTTGGATTGGATTGGATTGGGTACAGAAATAGGGAGACAGACAGCAATGTCAGATCCTCAGTTTTTGTAATTCTGCAATCAAGTCGTTACAGCAGCTAAGAAGTTCTTGTTTTGGAGTTGCTTTGCCATGCAAGGGGTCATTTGAAGCCTCTGTCCCCTATATTGCATTATACTAGACAGCATTAACAAAAAGGCAACTGCCAATAGCTTGTTTCACACAGTGCATGGGTAAATCTACAAATGAATATCAGACTTTACAGCGTGGCACTTTATCCAGCATGCCTTTACCCTGCGGGCAGTACAACACATTGACCTTTACAGAGCGTTGTAATACCACGCAGGGCTTTACAGTGCATGCCTTTATCCCGCATTGCTGTTGTAATATCTGATATACACACACATACACACACACTCACTCTCTCTCTCTCTCTCTCTCTCTCTCTCTCTCTCTCTTTCTTTCTCTCTCTCACTCTCCCACCAGCTGAGAGCAGACTTGTTTTCAAATTCCCTGCCCGCACTGATGAGAGCAGGGAAATAGAATCCATATTGTTCCCGCCCAGAGGGGGCAGATATTTATGCTGCTCCATTCGGTCAGGAACAATCTATCGTTCTGCTTCCCTGCCCGCATCGGTGCGGGCAGGGAAACAGATCGAAAATCTGCTCCCAGCTCACGGGAGCATTTTCAAAGCTTCCACCTGTGGAGCGCAGACACAGTGTTTGCTCCCATTTGGCAGGAGTTTTGAAAATGCTCCCACCAGGGTGGGAAAACACAAGTTTTCTTGCCAGTGTGGGCAGGGAAACTGCTGTGTCCCGTTGGTGGGCTCCTTGGGACACAGCAAGTGAGCTAGTCCTGGGGCTTGGGATCCCCAGGGCCATTAATGGCTCAGGGAGGGGTGGGGGCTTGTGGCCACCCTCCCTTTTTGTAGAGTTAGCTGCCCTAGGGGATAGGGTCTCCTAGGGCCTTTCCAAGGTATGGGAAGGGGGGGGGCATGTGGCCCCTACACCTTTTTTGGCATATTTCAGCCCGGGAGTGGGCTTTCCTGGGCCTATAATGGCTTGGAAGGGGGGCTGTGCCCGCCTTTCATTATTGAATGCGGCTCCGGGGTGGGCTCCCCGAGGTATATAATAACTCGGATAGGGAAGTCCGCATCCCTCTCCTCTTACGGAATTCGGCACCAGTGATGGGCTCACCGGGGCCTATAATGGCCTGGGGAGGGAGGGCGTGTACCCCTTCCCCTTTTTGTCATTTTTCGGCTCTGGCGGTGGGCTCTCCGGGGTCTATAATGGCTTGGGGAGGGGGGAGCGCAGCCCCCTTCCATTACGGAATGTAATACCTGCAACCAGAACGGTCTAGTGGTATATTGCTTTTGTAAATCGCCGATGGTGAGAAAAAGTTAGAGATCAAAACATCACAAATGGCCATTTTTTCCTATTCTTTTTCAATATTTCTTTATTTCAACACTTAGGACCTGATTTAGATTTCAGCGGACATGTTACTCCGTCACAATAGGATATAATGGAATTTATATTTCGGGGACAGGATATCCATCACCGTTGTGACGGAGTAACCTGTCCGCTGAAATCTAAATCAGGCCCTTAGTTTCTTTGGGAAAACCTTGAGGGATCTACACGTATGACCGCTTACTGAATTCTTAATTTTGTCCACTTTTCATAAATCTTTAGCTTTCCAGGATCACTCATGGGTTTTCACATTGATTTACACCACAAACTGGAAGTAGGTTGAGGGCACAAAAAATATGAAAATGGGCTACATCTTTGAAAAATGCCAAAACTGTGGTAAAAAAGAGGTTTTTTTATTTAGCTCCCCATGTTTTTGAAAGCTGGGAAGATGGTGACTATCACAGCAGACTGATCGATGATCCAATTTTTAGGAAAAAAAACAGACACTTTTATCCAGAGCACTTATTTCCTTCTTATCCCAAAAAACTCAAAATGTAGCTACATTTTGCCTATTTTCTCAGGGGAATCCACAATCTTGGCTACCATTAGAATCTCCATTCTGTTGGAAAAAAGGACACACATTTGGCATGGATAGCTTATGTGGAAAAAAAGTTATGGGGCCCTAGGTGTGAACTACTCCAAATAGCCAAAAAAGGTCTCAGCTCAGGGAGTGGGAGAAATGCCCAGCAGTTAAGGGGTTAATGTATTCATTACATATATTCTACCAAACACGCCTGTACTTCGTACACACATTTTGAAACGCATGCATGGATTGACCATCTGCATTTAGGTGTAAGTTAGACTATCTGATACATGTAGCTTCAGGCTTGTGTGAAATTATGAGGGGGAAGGGTTGCCACTTAGCTAAATGTTATTTAAACTGAAGAAGTTGCTATTTCAAAACAAGCATTGATAAAGCCAACAGGTCTCGCTTTTTGTGTATTAACAAGGGAAATTACTGAATAGTACTGTCTTTATGCATCCAAACAGTACACACTTCCTAAACTAAAAAGCCATAAATCAGCAATTGAAATGTCTGTGTCAGCAAAGTAAATACAACAAAAAACACAGACTCTGTCTTGATTACAATCTACATCTCAATCAATCAATAATCAATCAATCAATAATTACTGTATTCGATTGTATTTGACAATCATAAAAGTACAATAAAACAATCATACAAAAATAGTAAAAGCAGCAAATAACTACATCTCATATCCGCAGTCTAACAAAATGACTTTGTGATGCCCCATTTGTAAAATCTAATGGGAACACAAATTAACAATGTAACCATCTTCAAAAAGCCATACTGTTGACGGACAATCCATTCATGCAACGGCAAACTAAGAAAGACACATGAAAGTCAGTACCTGAAGGTGGTGACAAAACACCCACTCTCTTGCTGCAATTCTTATTGGACTTTTTTCGCCAGATCAAATGTTGTCTTCCAGACAAGTAAAGCTATCTTTTTCCTGACCTAAAATTAAGATTGGTCTAAAAAGTGGTATAGGCGTAAAGCAGGAACTTTCATGCCGAGGTGCAGGACCGGAAGAGGCATCTGCTTTTCCTTCTGTCACTCTGTTTCCTATCCGACTGCCAGAAGTCCCAGGGAGGGACATTCAGTAGCAAGGAAAGTTTGTCCTGTGCCACTCGGTGACCATAGGGAAACACAAATTCAGGCAGTCTGATGGCCTGTCCATGTCATGGACATCTGCTTGCAAGGCTGGGCAAAGCCTTGCGCCTTGTTAAAAGTAAAGAATCTTCATACTTCCGCTTGAAGAGCTAGAGTCCCTGAATTTGCCCAATTACACAAGCATAAATAAAATTTCACCCACGGTGTAGGAAATGCATTTCCAAAACTTTGGCAATACTGGGCGGGTGTAGACCAACTTTACATGGCATGACCTTGATCATTCCACTTCACTGCTCTCTGTGCACCCAGATTTACGCACTTATTCTAAACCTAAGTGTGCATAGCACATGTTGTATACATTAGGCACACAGATTACACTTATGTACACAGATTGTGTCCATGCACATTTTTGCGAATCAAAGGCAGCGCTAGCACGCATGTATTAACAATTGTTTTTTTAAATGTTCTCCTGTCTTATAAACGTGAGATTTAGTGGACTGACCCCACAGTGCTTAGAAGCGAAGCCAATGCCAGCAAGGCGACACTTACAAGGAATTAAATGAGGTTCTGCCTGTTTTGCACTGTAGATTCTGGAAGGCACACATTTCAAAGAACAAATCATTAAAAATGCAGTAAGTAGGCGAACACTGTGTACAATATGCCTAAAGTAAGTTAAAAGGACTTTGACCTAAGATTACAAAGATTTATTTTGCCCACAGTGAACATTTTTTACACTATTTTCCTTACTACGTGAAATAAATTGAATTTCATACAGCTACTAATTGAGGTCACGCCAATAGACAGTTCTTATAACACTAAACCATCCTGTCAACATTTATGCATTTTGGTGACAGCAAATGTCTGAAAACACACGTGTCCACGATTTGTCCATTTGAGTATTCAAATGCCAGCTTTAAACGGTGATGTACGTATGTGTGTTTTTTACTTGAAAAGTAAATGAATTTCGCAAGTTAAATGCAATTGGTCATTTACATTTCTGGATCGTTCTAGCGAACGAGCAGTACTCATGTTTACAAAGTTGAATCATCTTCTGAGTAACTAAAGATTTCTTAAGAACTTAAGAAGAAACTGCTTCTCGTTATCATGACCCCATCAATTTACTAACAAGAAACATCTGGCATAGTTAGTCCCAACGTCCATGTTAAGGGATTTAAAAAGATACTCCTTGTGTTTGTCTCTCTAAATACATGCCCACTATGCACACTATTAGTCCTGATACAGTTTTGAAATCAAGTTTTATGGGCAATATGGTTTTATTTTAAATCTATTCATAGAGGACGGTAATGCGAAGTGTGCCGCAATTAATGATATTGTGACAAATATTTAGGTGGCACATATGTTGGCAACTGGAAAATTATGTGTAAGCAATGTATGACTGTTGAATAATTTTACATTTTTTCACGATTCAGTATACTTGGACTCTTCGTGGCCCTCACACTCACGCTGGCGTGTCACGCCCCAATACTTAGTAGCAAATGAGTGACTGAGTGAGAGCATTTAAACAGCGCCTACTACCAGGCTGGGTCTCTAGACGCTGTACTGGTGCTAATGGTGCTGGCACCGACGTTAGTATTACAGTACACTGTCCACTATTTGATTTATCGATCATATGTACAGAATATATAAGGATCTATTTCAAGTGATAAGCTATACCACAAAGGTAATTAAAATTCGTAAATATGTGCAGCACAAATGATAGAAATATATGCTTCGCCCGCATCCACAGAGCAGTTGCTGCATTCTATGCCACTTTTTAAGTCAAGATGAATGCCCAATGTACTGCACAATTAAAGCAACAAAAACAATTAAAATCAATGCATGGCTCTGCCGCTGTACATCTGTATTAAAAATTTTAAGTATTTACAAGCAGCACAACTGCACATTTTACCAGTGGTGGCTGTTGCGGAACAGAAGTGGTGAGGTCAGTGTAGGGGAATAAAAAGAGAAAAGATTACTTACCTGCCGGTCGTCGCCCCCGTCCTCTTCCATTCCTGTCACCTCCCGGCAGCACACAGGCTCCCAGACGTCCCAAAGCCAATCACGACGCTGCTGTCATCCTGGCAATAGTATTACCAGCATGATAGAAGTGCCGCAATTGGTCTGAGTGATCTGGTTTGCCACTCAGACAGTGCCTGGGAGCCTGGGACTGTTATCTACCCGGCTGTGAGAATTGCTAAGTGCGCTTGGCCATTCTAAGACGGCCGGTCAAAGAGTCATGTGCACTTATGGTGCCCACCACTCCTCCTCCTTGCGTCACGATAGCTTAGCCCAGCACCGCCCTGCCCTAGACTGCCTCAGTGCTGAAAAATATTATAATAACATTGTGCCGCTGTACATCTGTATTACAAATTTTAAGTATTTACAAGCAGCACAACTGCACATTTTACCAGTGGTGGCTGTTGCGGAACAAAAGTGGTGAGGTCAGTGTAGGGGAATAAAAAGAGAAAAGATTACTTACCTGCCGGCCGTCGCCCCCGTCCTCTTCCATTCCTGTCACCTCCCGGCAGCACACAGGCTCCCAGACGTCCCAAAGCCAATCACGACGCTGCTGTCATCCTGGCAATAGTATTACCAGCATGATAGAAGTGCCGCAATTGGTCTGAGTGATCTGGTTTGCCACTCAGACAGTGCCTGGGAGCCTGGGACTGCTATCTACCCGGCTGTGAGAATTGCTAAGTGCGCTTGGCCATTCTAAGACGGCCGGTCAAAGAGTCATGTGCACTTAAGTATTTACAAGCAGCACAACTGCACATTTTACCAGTGGTGGCTGTTGCGGAACAGAAGTGGTGAGGTCAGTGTAGGGGAATAAAAAGAGAAAAGATTACTTACCTGCCGGCCGTCGCCCCGTCCTCTTCCATTCCTGTCACCTCCCGGCAGCACACAGGCTCCCAGACGTCCTAAAGCCAATCACGACGCTGCTGTCATCCTGGCAATAGTATTACCAGCATGATAGAAGTGCCGCAATTGGTCTGAGTGATCTGGTTTGCCACTCAGACAGTGCCTGGGAGCCTGGGACTGTTATCTACCCGGCTGTGAGAATTGCTAAGTGCGCTTGGCCATTCTAAGACGGCCGGTCAAAGAGTCATGTGCACTTATGGTGCCCACTACTCCTCCTCCTTGCGTCACGATAGCTTAGCCCAGCACCGCCCTGCCCTAGACTGCCTCAGTGCTGAAAAATATTATAATAACATTGTTTTGTTATCATTTAATTTGTACTGTTTGCACTGCCGAGAGCAATGGGGCGATGCTCCTCCGCCTTAACGGAGGACCCGCCACTGCATTTTACAACAAAGGGCAGGGGCAGAAAACACCTGAGAGACTTTCGGCTTCATGTAGGCCTATCAGGAATTCACAGGTCTAAATAGTTGTGCAATAGTATTGAGTTTAAGAAGGGTTATGGCCCAGGAAGTTCACCCGCTATTTTTCACAGGAACTTATTATTATTTGTGTAAGCTAGGGGCTCCCAACTTGGTAAACATTTGCCCCAGAATTTGCATAAATAAGTATTTTAGATAGTGGGGCCTAGTTAAATTAATACAAAAAATAATATTTCATTAACTAAATTTCATAAATGAGGTACACTGCGCTCTCAATGTAAAATAACCTGGTGTTTAATTATTCAAAATTCTATTGCTCATTTAGGGGCATATTCATGAGCCCCAGTGCGTCGCTCTTGCAACATGCAACTTGGTGCAAGAGCGCCGCAACTCAAAAGAGAGATTTATGAAGTCACTCAAGGCCACCTTGCGTGACCCTGCGTGGCTTCATAAATCTCAAGTGATGTAACACAGTGCAAATCGCTGCGTTGCATTACTCTGCCCAGGAAAGCGTTTCTATGGGTGTTGCGGCGGTGTTCCCGCACAACAATCATGGATTTTGACGCATTCCCAGACTTACAAGAATAGGTAAACCTGGGAATGCGCCAAAAAGATACTCCTTCCCAGGAGAGCCGTAAAGAGGAGAAATATCTTTATTTCTCCTCTTTTTTAACTCTTTTTATGTGTGCTGCATTCTGCAGCACACATAGAAGGAGGAGAAAGCCTCTCAGGATTGTTTTTATGAAGGAAGGTGCCCCTTCCTGCACAAAAACAATCCTGCATACAGCGCAGGCACTCTTGCACCATGGTGCAAGGGTGCCTGCATTGGTGCTAGGCAGCCCATTGTGTGCCAGCATAGGGGAAAGGACAGGAATATGTCATATTCTTTTAAATATGGCACATTCCTACCTGTTCTCTGTCATGCAGTGCAGCGCAGCGCAGCGCAGCGAGATGACTGGGTGTGCTGCATGACCTTTTCGTAAATATGTCCCTTAGTTCCTTTTCAGTTAGAAGTTAATAAGGCTCTTTGCCTTGATGCATCCTATGTGAGGTATGCAGTGGCGGCCGGCACGGATCGGGGTGGTGGGCTGGTGGGGCAGGGGGTGTTAAAAAATGTAAAAGATTTACCTTATCGCCACATCTCTCCTCCGTCTTTCCTCCGCGTCAGACTCAGGCCAGAAAAGGAAGCACCCATGCTCCCCAAAGCCAATCACAACGCTGCATTGCTCAGATAGGGAATGAGAGCCTGGGCGTGTTCTCCACCCAGGCTGTAATGTAGCCTTGGTGGAGAACATGCAAAGTGCGCATGACTGTTTGGCCGGCCCGAGACACTTAGTGTGCCCACCACTCCTCGCCCTGCTCTGTGAGCAGAGCAGCCCCACAAAGTTGCTGCAGCAGAAGGTAATAAAATGATACTAACATCAAGTTATTATCATTTTATTTTTCCTTAATTTCACTGTTGCAATCAGTGGGGCGACGCTCTTCCACCTTAGTGGAGGAGCGGCACTGGAGGTATGCTCGGCATGACCAATGGCAGTCTGAAAGTGAGCAGGATTATTAGCTAACTGTAATCATTGGAAGTTTACTGAGAGATGCAGTGATGATTATATTTTGATTTATTATTTGATAGGGTGGCTTGAGTTACTTGCTTTGAAAATTATTTATTGTTGTGTTAAAACAGTGTTTGATCAAAAATGTAAAGGAGGGTAGTATACAAACTTAAAAATAAGTTGTTTTATGCAAATCATTGTAAGCAAGGAACGAATTAAAAGGCTTTACTCAAGTGGGGCCTCATGCCACTAATCTATTTCCTAAAAAATTGAAGATTAAAATTAAGAGGAAATGTGTGAGATCTTTAGATTACGAGGAAAATGATTGCCAATCTGTTTGCTAATGTATTAGAGGTTACAAATCAATTTGTGACAATGCACCAGGAATTTCGCAGTGCACAGAGGCACCGCAAGCAAATCAAGCATTTGCAATGCAATAGGTCTCGCATTACTGAAAGTTTGAGCTATTGGCGTTGCAAATAATAATGCAACGCCAATAGCTCAAACTTTCACTAATGCGAGACCTATTGTATTGCAGATGCTTGTTTCAGTTGAATTTAAAAAAACAGGTGTCCACCAAAAGGTCAACATGTTTTCAGTTGTAAGAGTTCCAAGCCAGACTTAAATCGGGTAGTAGAGGTGCCATTTCTTTTTAAACAACGGAGTGACAGACTGCTCTGGGGAGGTGCTAGTGACAGACACTGCTAATGCCAACTGGTCTTGCTGATTCATGAAACTTAGTAGTTGTGTGCGGTGCTAGTTGCTATTATATTACCCTGTGGTGTGCTTGGCAGAGAGTTGCGGTTCAAATGTGTATGCTTGCACAATGAAGTGCTCCCTGGAATACCGCCTGTATATCCCCAGCTCTCCCTGTGCAGACATTCAGGGGAGGTGGAGGCAGTCTCGCCCCCTCCAGAGTCAGGTGTGTCTGCTGAGACCACAAGCAGAAGTGGTAGTGGGAACTGTAAATGCTCCCAAATGCTTGCATCGTACAAGAACTTGCTAACTGTTACCAGCTTTCAGTGGTTAATAAGCTCTTCTGACAGTGGTTTAATGAGCAATGACTGTGGCAAGGTTGGGGTATATGTCACGGCGTGTTTTAAAAGAAATCACATGGCAATGGTTTACTACCGCTCTTTGTACTGCCCCAGGACTCGGTACCTATTTGACGTGGTCAATTATGTCCTCAGTTTGACTGACATCATGCGCGGCCAACATCCATGTGCTGTTGGATGTTATGCTCCATCAGCATCCACGAGGCTTTCCATCACTCTTTTCTTTCATGCACAAGTTATTTGCTATTTAAACTGAGTCAGCTTAACCATCGGTTTGCAGGTGATGTTGGGGTGCTAAGAATAGACATGCTCAAACCACTGCTCAGTAACAAATTCCTGCACAGATTGTCTCCACAATGACTAAAACTGTATATAGCGAGACCTAAAAACAAAGAATAGACTTCCTCGTATTTCTACTAGGTGAAGAAAGAAATCTGACCAGAAATCTCTATACATTGGTTCACGTCCTACAGCTGATATGAAGTACCCGACTTTCAGACCTTTGAGTCCCAAAGGCTCATGCATCTACAAAATCACTCTGAAAAATACTGGGAGGAATTTGCCATTTCAATTTAATGGTACACGGTAGTGGTAATTTCAACATAATGTGTTTCCTAAATCAACAACTGGCGAGGCAAAAGCTGGTCCAAGGGCATTGTCTAGGGAAACACGACGGTCATCCATGGCAAAAAGAAAGCAAGCATTATCAAAGCAAATAGGTCTGGTGTTAGGTACCAGCCTTTTATGGTCTGGAAGCGGCGGCAAGTGGCCCTTGTTAAAACAGAGGGGGGTTACCATAGCAGTCTGGAGGCAGTACACGGCAGCGCACAGCATGGCATGTGTAGCGCTTGTGAAAAGTGCTGCTAAAGAAATAAGGGGCATATTTACAAGCCCCTTGCGCCACTTTTGCGCCGCCGTTGCGTCACGCATTTGACGCAGCGGCGACGCAAACCATGCGCCGCGTTGCACTATATTTACAACGTGACGCATCTAGGGAGATGCGTCACGTAGTAAACCCCTGCGCCACATGAAACCTGCGTCAGGTTTCATGTGCGCGTACCGACGCAGGGGGGGGCGTTCCGGCGCAGGAACGCCTCGGAAAAGTGACGTAGTGAAATCTACAAGAATTCACGCAGTCACTTTTCCGACGCTGGTGCGTCAAATCCTTACGCCTGCTTCAAGCATCTGCTTCAAGCATCTGCTTATCCTTGCGCCACAATGCGCCGCATCGAACGTAAATATGCCCCTAAGAAATTAAAGAAGCAGCACAGGGCAAAAAGCGATGGGCAGAAAGCTACAATTTACAAAAAAAAAAGTTCTGTTAATACAACAGAAAAACACGGCAAGTGTAACAACACTGGGGCATATTTACGTTCCCTGGCGCATCCCTGCATATCAGCAGGGATGCGCCAGGGAAAATGCGTCACGCAAGTTTACCCTTGCGCCACGTCCGATGCGCCGCATTTACAATGCGGCGCATCGTGGCGCTAGGGATAAGCAGATGCGTGACGCATCTGCCGGCGGAAGGTTGGCGCAGTGCTGAAGTTGTGTCGCAAGCGCGACGCAACTCCAGCACTGTTCCAACCTTCCCTATCCCTAACATGGTGCGTCAATCCTTACGCCTGCTTGAAGCAGGCGTAAGGATTTGACGCACCAGCGTCTGAAAAGTGACTGCGTCACTTTTCGAGGCGTTCGTGCGCCGGAACGCCCCCCCCTGCGCCGGTACGCCCACATGAAACCTGACGCAGGTTTCATGTGGCGCAGGGGTTTACTACGTGACGCATCTCCCTAGATGCGTCACGTTGTAAATATAGCGCAACGCGGCGCATGGTTTGCGTCGCCGCTGCGTCACTTGCGTGACGCAACGGCGGCGCAAGGGGCTTGTAAATATGCCCCTAGCACTGCAATACTAGTGAATCCTGCCACTGTAAAACCTTTTTCGGAAATACAAATTAAATTGTGACAGCTAAAATCGCAATTGACGGGCAGGAAAAATGCAAACTTAGCAAAAAGGGAAAAAAACAGCAATAAGGTGCGTACTATGTGAAATGTCAACCCCAGTGCAAAAAAAATATACATTTCATCAGGTGGCCAACATTGCATCCCAAATCTTAGCAAGCACTGGCAATGCCAATATGTCAGGCTTATGAATGCACTGTCAAGCCAGACCTAAATATCCATGTAGGTGAATGACTGCCCACTTTCCATTTGTGCTGTTGCCAGAGAACACCATCATAAATTATCTAGTTATATAAGACGCTTTAATAGCATTACAATGTCAAGTGTGTGTACCCCTGAAAGGTCAAGCTCAGGCAGCTGGATAAATAAGCAAAAGGATCACAGCTGCGTGGAGGGCAAGCACTTTTTTGTGAAAGTGCACAACTTCTGCAAATCAAAACATGTACGCCTGGATCCCAACATTGCGATGGCAGGTGGTAGCTTTAGTTTATATAGTGCAGTCTCACGTTTACCCCACCGACTCATCTGGGCCAACGTCATGAAGATAACAGGAGAAATGTATTTCTCTGAAACTCCAAATGCCTTACAGTTTGTAAAAAACATTCTACATAATAACTCAAGTGCACAATGTAATTTGGGCCATAGATGGCACACATCTCAATATGCTTAAAGACAGCACACATGTCAATATGCCCATCATCAGCCACAAAGCACACATACAAAAGCAGAAAGAAAGAACACTCACTCAATGTGCTGATCGCCTGGAATGCAAGGTACGTCATCACTGACATAGTGCCTAAGTACCTAGACAGCACACATAGCACCCACGTGATCAGGCACAGCACACCTTAACACTAATTAAGCAATGGTGAATAGACAAATGGATGGCCGTCCATAAGGCTACAGGGATGAATGGATGGGAAAGTCCCCACTACATTACTACGCGTTAATGCAGTGCATCCGCCTTCACAAAGTGAGGTGCCCATGCGATAGGTAGGGAGATCATTACATCTTACCTACACTCCTGCACTGGATCACAATAAAGGTATAATAGTGAACACAAAGGAGAGTAAACGTGGTAGAGAGGAGCTTGGGCCTTCTGAAACCTCAATGCCATGTTAAACAGCATTGCAAGTCACAGGGACATGGGAGAGGAAGTCGAGGAGGAAGAGGATGAAGAGGTCGAAGGTGAGAATCCTGCAGTGCCAAGGTGCATGAAGGTGATGGAGCCTTGGAAGGATATGTCAAGAGAAATAAAGCGGCGTAAAGTTTTTTTCCAGGCATGGAAAACACGGTATAATGATGGAGATCACTGATATTGTATGTTAGATATGTATAAACAAGTCATTAGAACAAGTGGAAAGCTTTACACCTACTTGTGTGCAGCTGAATTTGTGAACATAAATTATATTAACATCAAGAAACAAAGCATGTGCCAAATGGAAAATTAAAAGGTGCCACATTGGCACATTAGCTTATTTACATTTTTACTCTTTCCTCCTAAGTGGACATTTGATAGGCCTCACATCAGTTACTTGGCTTCCACCATGTTCCACAGTGTTGCTTTTGGCTGTTGGGCATCTGGGCACAGCTGACATTAGAAGACTCCCTGCCAACAGAGGTGATCAGAGGGCCGCGTGTGCTGCCAGTGAAGTTGGGTATGATCAAGGTGACCAGCAACAAGTACTGGGCAAGAGGTAACTCTCACGAAATCTTCATGTAGCCTCACACTTTGGCTCGGGATGGTGATGTCATTGACCGGCTGATGCACAGACCTGTGTGATTGGTCAGCGGCAGATTGCACACAGAGAGGGCTCTCAGGCATCCGAGACACAGCCTCCTCCTACTCCCTTCAAGCCATCATCCATTCCCTGCATTTGGACCTTTAGGTCACTACATGTCTCCGTGAAGTCAGCTGTGATGTCTTCTATGTGTCGACCTCTGCAGTTGAGAGCATGCAGTCACTGCTTCTGCATGCATAGTGTCTTCCATTGAAAAGCACACAGTTGTTATGAGGTGATGTGTTGCTCCCATTGCCTCACAAAGTGGCTAGTGGGTGGCCAGCTAGGGAGCTGGTCGCGGGTCTGCTCGTGATGGAGGGTTAAGACAGAAACAGTAGTTAAATAGCGTACATGGCAGCTTGTACTCACGTACAGGTGGGCAGCATATTGAGGCTCATGGGGTTCTGAACCTTTTCTCAATCATAAGTGGTAGTGACGGTAACAAAATGGCATGACCAGTGGGAGTGTTTGAAGCCGACGCAGAGCGTTGGCTGCGTGCAGCCCAGGAAGTCCGCAAGAGTTGGTGCACCACAGCGCGGATCCCCCTCCGGGCTAAAAGAGGCAGAGGCAACACTGGAGGGTCGCCTGCCTGCTGGGTGGAGTGTAGGAGCTAGGACGGCGATATTGAGAGGCCCCATAGAGCCCACAAGAGCGTTTTCAACAGGGAAGAGTGCAGTGAAGGTGAAGGTAGGCGGTTTGAAGTTCATTTCGAAGGGGTGCCAGACAGAGGGAGATACTCACTGAGAAGAGCCTCAAGGCTGTGCCTTTCCCAGTCCCCCTCCAAGCAGGGCAGAGAAGGGGTGAAGATAACTAAGGTGTAACCAGAGGAAAAACGGGAGAGTGGATGAGCCAGAGTAATACTAAATCCTGTACGAAGGACAAGCGAGCAGATAAGGCAACAAACCCAGGATGAAGAGCTAGGGGCAGTGTACAAAAGACGCCCCCATTGAAAGTAGCCTCCTCCCTGAGGACCTTTTTCAAAGTTCAGCTGAAAGATACTAGCGGAAAGGGGAAATTGGACTGGGTCTCCTTAGCCCCGAAGTGGGGGATCGCTGGGACGGATTGGTAAATCAACAATGCCCACAACCAGGTCCACAACCCCCCCTCCACACCCCCAGAAGGTAGTTGTGTGTGGGCTATAGGACATCACAACAGCTTGGATGGAAAACTTAACACATAAAAACAGGTTTCAAACCCTGTCTAATGTAGGGGATAGCCCCCTTGAGGTAACAGAAGAGGCAGGAGTTGTAGAGGGGCGACTGGAGGAGGAACGAAAATTAGCAGGGGTGCCCTAGTCACTCTCACAGATGAAGAGCACCAATCCCCAGAAGGGGATACAGTGGAAAAAATGCTGCAAGCTTTGGCTATGGAAGTGAGTAACTGTTTTGCCACCTCACTTACAAATCAAAAGGAAATCCGAGGGGTGTGCGAAAATCTGGCAGAAAAGCTGGACTTGCTGTACGAAAGAACTCTGGCCTTGGAGAGCATGTTCGCAGAGCTAAAAGCAGCCTCCACTAAAGACAGAAAGGAAATTAAGGAATTGAAGCTCAGGGAGAGAGACATTCAGGATAAGCTTGAACTTCTAGAAAATAGTGGCAGAAGGAACAAAATAAGAGTCCTAAATATACCAGAGGGGGTGGAAGTTGAGGCTATAAAGGGGTTCTTTGTTTCTTTAAATAGCAACTGGTTTATCATCGATTCCAGAGGCTGGCCTGGCAAGAGAGAGTTAAAGCATACATAGCGATCCATTCAGGAGGCACCTGTGTAAGACTAAACCTAAGAAGATATTAGTAAACGTCCTGACTTACGCTGTAAAAGAGCAGATTTTGGCAAGTGCACTAAAACAGAAATCTTTGAAAGGCAGCAATTTCTCCTTTGAGATTAAGTCAGATCTCTTTCACGCCACCATAAACAAACAGTGTGAACTAGGAAAGTGAATGGAGGAGTTACGGCTCTTGAAGCTACTGCCCAACTGAAATTACCAGCCATTTTGAAAGTAATGTGCAGAAACAAAATGCATAATCTAAGGGATCACATTGAAGCTAACAGGCTAATCGAAGCAATCAAAGGGGGAAACATGGAATAGTGAGCCTGGTACAGAATGGATTGGGAACCGAGGGTAGTGAGCATGTCTTTCCTGTGTCTTTTAGTTCTGTGGGTAGGTTTTGATTATAGACCAGTAGCGGCTCCTGGTGGGAGTGCTACAGGGCGGTGACGTGGGGCGGGGGAGGGGCAGGGGCAGGATGGGGGGTAGTAAACACCGGAATACGGATGAATGCAGGTAAGTAGACAATTAAATCAATAAAACGAATTTCGTTGCGCGCGCTGCATCGCATTTGGCGGTGCAGCGCGCGCAACAAAATTTGTTTTATTGATTTAATTGTCTACTTACCTGCATTCATCCGTATTCCGGTGTTTACTACCCCCCCCCTGCCCCTCCCCCGCCCCACGTCACCGCCCGGTAGCACTCCCACCAGGAGCCGCTACTGTTGTAGACTTCCATCATGCGCACCCAAAGGCTAGTATTTCCATGAAGACACAGGGAAGGGTTCTCCAGGGAGGGTGGAAGGCAAGGGTAAGGGTAAAGGAAGAACTGGGTGGGGAGCAAAATGGGGAAAAATGTAAAGAAAAGTATAACAAGCATTTACAATGCAATAGGTCTCGCAACTGCAAATTTTGGAGCTATTGGCATTGTAAATGGCAATGCCTTTTAAAAAATTAAAAGCCATTGTTATTTACAATACCAAAAGCAACACATATTGCATTGCATAGCGCGGTGTCCGTGAAGATGGCGCCGTGCTCATTAAAGTAAAAAAAAAACTAGAAACTATTCCGCCTTCTTCCTTCTGCCACCCCTCCCTCCTGCTGGTAGCTGTCTCTCTTCCCCACCAGAAACAAATTAACCAATGTGTCTACACACTCCATTTCCAACTCTCTAAACCCTTTCAAAGCATTTTTGCAATACATTTGCTCTGGCGCAGGTCGACGTCTGTGGAGGTTGAGGGTGGAGGGGGGAGAGGGCAGAGTCTCAGTCTTGCTGTGTTTGGGAGCATTTTTAGGCGCGACCTATAAAAAGCATGCAATCGGTCTCGCCTTTGGGACCTTATAAGTATTTAGCAATGCAGCACATTATTGCATATTACTGCAATGTAGCCTCGCTCAGAAGGAGTTAAACATTCACTGCTGAGATTGGTGTATTATTAGCTCCACTCTCGGCAAGACACACGCAGCCTCCCAAGGTTGGCAACCCTAGAGTTAGTTCCAATTCATGACCCACAGCTGAAAGCCTCCACAAACCTTCCCTAAACTCTTATGCGCTAAATAGCAATAAATTCTGAAATAACCTGACAGTTTTATACATGAGGTGGAAGATAACTGCTGAGGTATTTCGATATGCAGCGGGCCCCTGAAGAGCCTCTGAGCCAGAGTTTACATTTTACTTGCAGCAAATTTCACGTGATAGTGAAGGGCGGGCCGTTATTGCAGCAGCGTTAGCGAGTACTCTAGTAAGCGAAACAGAACCTAACACTTTCTCCGGGGGGGAAAAGGTTGTCGGGTCACTCGTCCCCATGAGCAACTTGGCCACTAATGAACTGTGTGGAGGCAGCCCGGCTTAAAAGCACAATTAGGGGGAGGCATTTTATTTTCAGCATGGCAGTGTTGGTTGCAGGAGCGCGGCTCACAGCCACCATGTAATTGGTCACATGGCGCTGGTTTATGGTGAGCGCGCCCCCAATGAACTATGTACATGCAGCGGCTAGAAAGCATAGCGAGGTGGAGGCATTTTATTTTTAGCATGGTGTTGGTTGCGGGAGCGCGGCTCACAGCCACCATGTAATTAGTCACAGGCACTGGTGTATGGTGAGTGCGCCCCTAATGAACTTTGTACATGCAGCACGGCTAGAAAGCATAGCGAGGGGGGAGGCATTTTATTTTCAGCATGCCAGTCTCGGTTGGGAGAGCATCGCTCACAGCCACTGCGTAATTTGTCACAGGCACTGGTGTACGGTGAGCGTGTTTTGTAGTAGAGTAATCGGGGGCTGCTAAGGGGGTAATGGACGGAATGTGAGGAGGGGGCTAACGAGACGTGAGAGAGGCAGTGAAAACAAGCCCAGCCAAAGCGGACCACGCTTAAAGAAACAAATGCAACCAAAGCGGACCGGGCTCAAAATGAAAATAAAAGAGTGCTTATGGCCTTTTAAAGGAGAGTGTGTGAAGCCGCAAGTAAACGATCCAGTCCGGGTGGGCGGGGAAAAAAGTGGACAAGCTGGTAACCAGGAGGGACAAAAAAGCCTGCGGGCCAATTATAACACCCCGTTTAGCATAATAGGTGACGCAAAATGACGCGCACCAATGGGAAACACGGGCGGAGCACAAAGCGAACTTCTGGAACCGTATTGATTCCAAGAAGCCCTCGCATGGCGAGAGCAGCGCATGCGCGCTGCTAACGCCAGGCGAGACCTAAAAAGTCCTCAGAAGCCTTTGTGAGTTATTTAGTAAGATAAGCGATAGGCAAAACCCAGGACTGAGAAGATGGTTGTAATAGTCCAAATTCTTTCACGTAATGTTCACAGGCTCAGAATGGCTAGCTGGCACAATAAGCTGCTACAATATTTGAGGGATTCAATTGTTTATATTATAATATTACAAGAGACCCATCTTACTAAGAAGGAATGCCTAGACCTTTCACAAACAAAAACGTTATGAGATATTATATGTACAGATCAGACCTGTAACATGACGGGGTAGAAATATTGATAAAACTGAATTTTGAGGAAGCTATAATTGGGAGTGAAGTGGATAGGCAAGGTAGAGATGGGCTGTCAACATCCAATCACATGGTAAAAGACTCACGTTGGTGGGTTATTATGGCCCTAACTTGGAAGATATTGATTCCTTAAGAGCTGCTTCTCAGAAACTATTATCCTTCACTGACCTAATCATTATGGCCAGAGATTTTAACAGAACTACGGAATATAATCTGGACAGGTCCGATAACAGTAAAGCTAATGCATATCCTAAAATGCAGGTGCATAAAATATTATGAAGCATATGGGATTGTGCGATATATGGAGGATGAGATCAGGGAGACAACGGGGATATACCTTTCATAATAAAAAGTATGGCCATTTTCCAAGAATAGATTTTTTCCTAGTTAATCGGGCCATTTGTCAGGTTGTAGCATGGTTAAGCTTGTTATGTCGCACCTGTCTGACCATGCAATATTCGTCCTAGATTTGGCATTTACCATAGAGCAGAAACCTAAACAGTGAACGCTTGATAGGTCACTGTTGTTGGATCAAGAGGTGGTGGACTGACTAAAAGTGGAGGACGAGGAGTTCCTGAGCTTGAATGTTGGCTCCGCTCCGATACTTAAAGTTTGCTATGCCTATAAGGCTTTTATGAGGGGAAGGTTGATAGATGTTTCTGCCCGGAAGTTCAGGCAGTATAAAAGAGAGTTCGAGACAGCGAAGGAAGTCTTGGGTCAGTTGGAAAGCCATCTTTTGGGCCAGCAGTTGTCAGTAGAAGAAAGAGGGGCAGTCGAGAAAGAAATGCTAACAAAGAGGGAACAGCTTTTGTCAGTAGTGGAGGTCTGAACCAAGGCAAGGCGGGAGGCAAGTAAGTTGGCTCACTTCGAGTATGGGGAAAGCGCAGGGAAATTGTTGTCATGGAAAGTTAGGTCAGATCAGGCCAGGAATTTGGTACATGAAATAAAGGATGAGGTAGCATTGCAAATTTCCTCAAATACTCATGACATAGAATCAGCCTTTTTTAGGTTTTTCTCTGAGCTGTACTCAGATAACTTAACAGTACACGAAAAAGATGTGGATGAATGGTTAGCAGGGGACTCACTTAACAAATTGTTGGACTATCAGAGAGGCCAGTTAGAATGAGAAATAGAAATGGAAGAGGTGAGGAAGGCAGCCAAGTTAAGTAAGAGAGGGAAAGCTGCGGGCTCAGACAGCTTCCCAAATGAGTTTTATTTGGCCTTAGGAGAGGTAATAATCCCTTTTTTGACACAATTATTTGGTGAAATATTAGGAAGTGGGGTATCATGTCCACATTCATGGGGAGAGGCAGTGGTCACCTTTATTTTAAAACCAGGGAAAAATCCCAAGTTGGGTGAGTCATACAGACCCATCTCACTTTTAAACAACGATTATAAGCTATTCATTAATATCATGGCCAAAAGATTCCATTTGGTGGCGGGTAGGGCTTTATGAAGGGTAGATACCTTAATTAGCTTACGCATGAGCTAATTGGTGCTATCGATCTCACCACTATCTTTGGGATTCCCTTAGCTGTTGTTACATTAGATGCAATGAAGGCGTTCAACAGAGTAAACTGGTCTTATCTGAATGCCATCGTAAAACTAAACAAAATAGGGTGAAGCTTTAGAAGTGTGATCCAAAGAATCTACTCCACTTCCTCAGCCAAAATTCTTATTAATGGTGACACGACAGCAGAGTTTAAAATCCTGAAGGTGGGCAAGACAGGGTAACCCCCTTTCCCCCTGCTTTCTAAACTATATTTTGAAGCATTGGCAGGGAAACTCAGAGAGGAAAAGAATATCGCCCCATTTAGGTATGAGAGGTGGGGAAAAAAGATCTCCCTTTACGTGGATGACTTGGTTTTATATATAGCTAATTTAAAAGAGTCATTACCAGTAGTAGAACAATTGGTTAGGGTCTTTGGGAAGGTATCCGGTTACAATGTTGATGCCTCCAAGACAGAGATACGCAGATGGACCCAGGGGGCAGATGGGTTCTCGCGCACGGAAAACTGAATCAGTTAAATCTTACCTTGGCTACAATTTATGCACCAGTTCTCGATAACCCTCTACCTCTACTTCAGCTTAAGCAGGCTCTATCCTGTATCCCCAGTCGTATTATATGGGGGGGCGATTTTAATTTTCTCCAGGATCCATCAGTTGATTCTTCCAAGAGGGCTCGAAAACAAAACAAGCCCCAGGTGGCTATTGCTATGGCCAGCTGTAAAAGTGATTTAGACATGATGGATCCATGGCGCCTCCAAAATGCAGGAAAACAGGATTTTTCATGCTTCTCAGCAAAATACAGTACGGCTTCCAGGATAGATTTCTTCATGATCTCCCATGGTCTTGCAATGAATATGTACGATCACATTCCGAATGCCTTCTCAGACCATGTATTAGTTAAAATGGTAATAGCCGGAGCAGGGCCAGAAAAAATGCCTAAGAGATGGTATTTTAATAAAATTAACTTAGAAAACGAGAACTGGTGCACAGAGGTAGCTAACGAAATTAGTTGTTTCTTTGTTAATAATACAGATACTGCCTCGATAAGCACAGTGTGGGATGCGTTTAAGGCTACGCTACGAAGGATAATCACATCTAAAGGAATCCCTCAACAAAAGGCCAAAAAGGAAAAAAGGCTAGAGATCAAGTTAAGGCTTGCACAAGCAAATACAAAGTATAATAATGATAGAAACTCAGCAACAAAACAAGAGCTGCTGCAAGCGAAACTAGAAATGCAGGAATGTTATTACCAGCTAGGGGACACAGGAAACATGGCACACCTCCAAAAGACGTACGAGGAGAGCGAATACACAGGGAGATTACTTGTGTGGCAGGCAAAAGAGAAGCAGGTCCAAAATAGAATCGAATCCCTCAGAGATGAGGAATCAAAAGCACAATTAACTAGGTCCTGGGACATCAGGGAGGCTTTTTTGAGGCACTATAAGAACATTTACCAGACAGACCAACAAACACTGCCCGACCACATTGTAAGCTTCCTCGACAATCTGCCAATCCCATCCCTGAACAGTGAGAATGGAGGAACAATTCTTGAAGAATTCACTATTGAAGAAATAGAAATAGCGATAGGTTCAATGGCTAATGTGAGAAGTTGGCCTGGCATATGCTGTCCACTAATTATAGTGGGCACCTTGCACCAGTCCAAACAACCCCTTATTGGAGATAGGTTAAAGACAACCTTTATTGAAAGCTATCCTAGTGGTAGCTATGGAGAGCAGCCTTCAGGCTAAGTCTTGAAGGAATGTAAAGCAGCTTGTTTTACCAGTCTATAATCTCCTGAGTGACCAAATGAAAGAGCACCACACCAGGTATATATTCAAAATATATGTATTTATTGCTAAACACACCCCTCTAGTCTCTTTATGAGGCTAGAGTTCAAGTACATAAGTTATAAGTTATTTAAACACAGTAATAGCACAAATACACGTTTGGGCCCTAGGGGCGTACCAAACCATATACCAATAAAGTGGTATAAGAACCACGACTGAGCTAGACACTAGGCCTAGAGCCTCTAGAAGTGCTTGGACCACAAGGAACCACCCAAGGTAGTGACACAGGGGACCCACGGGGGACGCGTGCAGTGTAAATACACAACCGCGAGACGCCGTTAACTTCTATGGAGAAAGTCGCGATCAGGAAATTAAAGAAAAGGGACACTTAAAGGAGGACTTGGAGCAAACCCTTTGAGAACTAGGTCGTTCTAGAGTCTCTACCCACGGGAGCACCGGAGTACTCTTTTACCTCACCCAGGGAAGCCGGGTGCATAGGTGCCTTTCGGGGTCGGGTTTCGTCGTCGATTTGAATGGCGATCTGCTGCAAAGTGCTGCTGGCGACCAAGTGGAAAGTGTCCGGGTGGATCCAAGAGTGGATCGGAGATCTGAAGAACCTGAAAGCAGAGGGGACAGAGTCTGGGTCACTAGCCAGTGACCAGGAAGGCGATGAGCGGATGCCCACCGATGTCGAGTGCTTCAGGTAGGTTGACAGTCGTCTTGACTCTTCAGCCACGAGGTCCAGGAGGTGTTGTCGGCGACCAGGAGCAGGATTCGGGCTGGTACACGATGTCTGTCGAGTGCTGAGGTGTCGGCGACCGGATTGGACCCAACAAGCCTTGGCAACGGCAAGTCTCGATGTAGATGAAGAATGACGATGATGCAGACCAGCAAGGTCTGAGGAACTCACCCAGCAAGGGTAAGTGAGGGCAAGCCTGGAGCAACCAGGGAGCCCAAGAAGAAAAGGATTGGCCTTCGTGAAGGGCTACTAGCCAACGGGCTAGCGACCGCGAAGGAGTTCGAGACGGTGCACGTGGAGCTGGCTCACAGGACACTCGTGGAGTGGAGGCCAGTGATCTTCGGTGCAGTTGGTGCTGGAGGCTAGGGCTACTCGAAGCCCAAAGTACGACTTCGTGGGAGACCCAGAAGAGGATGCACTAGCAATTGCGTGCGGTGTCCAGGGGTCATGGTTCCACGTTACCCACGACAGCTACGGGCCTCAGCTTTGCTGGGGACTCAGGGCAGCCTCGGGGAAGTCTGGAAATCCACCTCTGGTGATGCAAAGACTTCGGCGTCCGACGGGAGCTTAGGCGATGCAGACCGGACAATTGCTTCTTTGGTGCCTGCCAAGCAGGGGAGTCACTCCTTGACCCCAAGGGAGATTCTTCTGTCCTCTAGTCTTGAGTAGAGCGTCGAAGGTCCAGGATTCAGTGTCAGAGTTTCGTCCAGGGATAATCTAAAGTCCTAAGGACTGGGTTCCTATACTTATACTAAGTTTAGGGGTTGGACTACTCTGTGGCCCCACCTATGGGTGGGTCAGGGCAGAGGGGTGGCTACACCCCTTTCCTTTGTCCAGTTCACGCCAAAGCAGGGGCTGCAATCCCCTGATCCGGTTTGAACTGGGGTATGCACAGGGACACCAAGTGTGCCCCCAGTGCAGGACTTCAAAGCACCCAAAAGTGCTCCCGCCCAGCCCCAATACACACTATCCTGTCTGGGGAGGTGGTCACACCTCCCTGGGACAGGAAACCTATTGTCCAGGCCTCCCCTGCCGGAGTTTCGGTCAGCAGCAGGAGGCCAGACTTGTGTCTGTGGCAGCAGCATCCATTTTGTGATGCCAGGGCTTTAGAAAGAAGTTACCGGCCAAGCCAGGGTTAACATGTCTCTCCCTCTAGAAGGGTGGAATGCTACCCCCGCCGCCAGAATTGGCGGGGGGGGGGTAGTATTCCAAGATGTTTGACACCAAACACGACAGTGCAGCCATTCCAAAGTTAGCATTTAACGCGAGGTTATAATGCGCTTAAGAGTATATGGTCAGGCTGCACTACAAACAGCATCAGAGAAGGGTCTCCGAATGCTGCAGAGGGGCCCTGCTCATGCAGGGGCACCCTCTCACATAGGAACCACGCACTCTGCCTTCAGGATTGATAAGGCCTGCCATAGGAGTGACTTATAGGTTTATATGTGTGTATGTATTTAGTGATATAGGTAACCTATATCACAGTAAGGGGTGCATGCACCACCTTACCCAGGCTGCAGTAGCAGACCTGTGGTGTCAGTTTGGATGGCCTTCCAGGGGTGGCATAATACATGCTGGAGCCCCTGGTAGGCCTCTGAGGTACCTATGCCCTTGGTACATAGTATACCATATACTAGGGACTTATAAGGGCACTCCAGATTCCAATCAGAGATGTGCCTAAGGCACATGGAAACCTTTTACAGAGAAAGCAGATAGACTGGGGCCCTGAATAGCAGGATCCCAGTCCAACTAAGTCATAAACCAGCAAAACACCATAAAAAAAGTGGGGGCAACCATATAGTCAGATTCCACCTTCCTACAGCTAATTGCAACGCGACTGTGGAGGATGGATTGCCAGTAGAATTATACAAAAGGTTCGCCCCAATTCTGAACGTACAACTCCTTAAACTTATTAAAGGAGTGTGTACCTCTGGCTTCCTTCCACACAGCGGTGGTAGTCAGCATTCTGAAGAAGTATAAAAACATGGAAAATATCAACTCCTATAGACCAATAAGTCTTCTTAATGTTGACTATAAGAGTTTTACAAAGCTCCTTACAAACAGGCTTAATAGAATTGTGGGTTCACTGATCCACGTGGATCAATGTGGTTTTGTGGCCGGGAGGCAACTCTCTACTAATACGGAATTCTTAATAGAAGCATTGTATTATTTTAATAAGAATAGTATAGAGGCGCAGGTGTGGTTTTTAGATGCTGAGAAAGCTTTTGATTTGGTGTCCTGGGACTGTCTTTTTTTAATCCTCGCTAGATTTGGCTTCCCAGAAGGATTTATACAAATAGTAAGAAGCTTATATCAGGGTTCACAGGCACAAATAACAATCAACTCTAGAAATGTGGGCACCTGCAGAATAAGCAGGGGCACAAGGCAAGGGTGTCCCTTATCCCCTATTTTATTTGCCCTATTCATAGAACCCCTGGCAATAGCTATCAGACAGAAAATGCCACACACTGCGCCCCTACAAGGCTTGACCAATATAAAACTTTATGCCGATGACATCGTTCTATTTTTAAATCCCACGGAGCATACCCAGGAGGAAATTTTAGGGATCTTTTCGGAATTTCAGGCGATAGGTGGCAATAAAATAAATAGGGCCAAGACAGAAATTCTGTAATGTAATTGCTCCGCTGATACTTTACTGCCAAGCTTCAGACTAGTATATAACTCCCGGCCAAAGAGATACCTGGGGATATATGTGTCGGAAAGGGTGGAGGTGCTCTATATAGTTTGAACTATGTCCCCCTGGCGCAAAAAGTTAAATGCTTACTAGCAGAATGGAATCAACTTCCAATATCAATAATAGGCCGGGTGGCACGTATACGGATGACAATCCTACCACTATTCAACTTTTTATTTTCAGCAGCCCCATGTGCACTACAAACATCTTTTTTTAAAGAGATGGATAGTTTGTTTACATCTTTCCTATGGGCCAACAAGCAACCAAGACTAGCATTAGCCACTTTAAACTACCCGACTGAGGAGGGAGGGTTGTCCCTCACAAATATAAGAGAATACTATCACGCAAATTTTGCACATAACAACCACAGATTTTATACCCAGCCTGACTTTCCAGAGATGGATACCTTTTTTATGGATAAAATATTAAATGAGTACAAAATTACAGACCCAATGAGGATAGTCAAGAACCCGAAGAAAGTGCAGTATAAAGTTCTCCAATGGATTTTTAAACAAAAAACTCAATTGTTAGCATTTTATGGTATCCCCCGGATAAATGGCTCCACAAGAGTGGCTCATCTCTACACCAGGGAAGACAAGCTGTTGCAAACCAGTGTATTAAAGAAATGACAGCAGAATGGGTACAGGCAAGTGAGAGACTTTCTTAACTCAGATTCCTGGAAAAAGTGGCCGGTGATAGAAATTGGGCTGCTTCACTCCAGGGACATGCTTAAATGGTCATTTATCCAAATCAAGCATTTTCTAGAAAGTATTGACATTAGAGCGTTAACAGCGAGTTTAGAATTAAGCGGTGTACTAGAAACCACTGACAAACGGTCAGTAAGCACTTGGGTGAGAATTTTTAGTGATTGCAAATCTACCGCTATCTACGGAAAGCTCGAGATAAATGGCGGAAAAGAGAAGGTCTGCAGATTTCTAGAGCAGCGTGGAAAAGAATTAATAAACTTAACGCAACAATAAAGCGGAGGTGCTAATTTTAAGCGAATGCAATTTTATACAAAATGGTTAATATATAGGACCCCATCATTTCTACATAATATATACCCTCAGATTGAAGATAGGTGTTTTCGCTGCTCCAGGGAGGGAGGAGGCACTTGGTCTCATATTGTCTGGGATTGTCCAAAGATCAAGCACCTATGGGAGGAAATTGAGAAATATCTCAGAACGACTATAGGACAATCCCTAACTATTGACAACTACACTGCAATTCTGGGATACTCTCCCAAAAAAACGAGGAATAAAATACAAGAAGAGTGTTTATTTATATCCGCCCTGGTGGCAAGATCATTAATTTTGGAAAACTGGCGTAGCAATACTGTACTCACTTTCCAAGCCTGGAGAGCTAAATGCTATAAAGTTAAAGAGCTAGGGAGACGTTATGTTTTAAGATTAGGGTCTCGTACGAAATTCGAGAAATGCTGGAATTCCATAGGAAATTAGTTTGGGATCTGGGTAAAAAGAATTTTTAATTAGAAACTGTGCAATTTGCGACTTTCTTTTGATATTTCTGGTTCTTATGTACTCTTAATTCATTGTTTTTTTATGCTGATTTGTTCGAAGATTGATCTATGTCTGTGGTAAGATGTCAACCGTAATTTAAATTGAGCACTTAAGCACTTCACTCTGTATATGTTTATTGAATTATGAATTGAACTCTCAATAAAAAAAAAAAAAGAAAAAAAAAAAAGACAGAGATAATGGTTTGGAACATGGGTGAGCCTCACGCTGGAGTAAAAAAGGAGATCAGATACCTTGGCAATAAATCGAATAGGAAGTGGATAAAATATCAGAGCTTAATTTTTAGAATTTTATGAAGGAGGTACAGGCTCTCTTGGTTAGCTGGTCTCATCTACCTCTAATGTACTATGGTAGGGTAAACTTAATAAAAATGACTATCCTGCCGAAATGCACATTCCTGTTTAATGCGATTCCTTTAGTCTTCAAAAAAGAATGGCTAGGGAGGCTTCAGGGCAACATTAGCTCATTCATCTGAGCTTCAAAAGGCCTGCGCATTTCATGGAAGAAACTGAAAAGGAGACGCGAGAAGGGAGGGATTGCGTTCCCGGATTTCCAGGTATATGCTTGGGCCTTCCAAATGAAAAACTGATAATGCCTACTAAAAGAAACAGTAGCATGTGGGAACTTGTATAAGTTGATGCTGAAAGGTGTAAACGGGTGACAAATCCCACTTCTAGTATAAATTTGGAGACAAAACAGGGAGGCTGAAAGTGCCTCAAGCAATGGCTTACATATGGGCACAGATTCGGAGAGCTATTAAGCTGTCATATTATAGTAAATACGCACCAATCTGGGATTCCCCCGGAATGCCAGAATGTCTGATGAATAAGTGAGTGACTCCTATCAGGGAAGCAGGTATGGAGAGGTAGGGGGGGCGGAGCTTGCTCGCGACAGAGATGGCCGCTTGAGCCTTTAGCTCCGCAACATCGTCCTGCTATCCGACAGTCATCCGGCAGCATCGCGCTTCGAAACTGAGCGCACTAAAGTGGCCTGTGCTTTGGCTGGCACGAGGGGCCCGGCGATTGCAATCCGATCCGTTATTACCCACTGGTGGAGGAGGTACGGGGTGCCGAGACCGTCCGCCCGGCGGGCCTGTGATCCCCGGGCTAGAGTAGCGCGACGGCGCGAAGCGACCCAGGGAACGAGGGGAGCTGTTGGGGCGAGAGACGCTGTCCCGACCGCTACCGGGCTCTGCTGGTGCTCGCTGCTGGGCACCTGAGGTCCGATTGCAGCATTAGAGAGCTTGCGGCAGATTGAAGTCTTTTGGCCCCGGCCGTTGGTCTGACGCGGCCGGAAGAGACGACCCTTCCGGCCCGTGACTGCTGCCGGAAAAGAGAGAGTCAGTCCGGCGGAGGAGAGAGAGCGTCACCAGTGAACCTGGAACGGTGCTCCGCTCCGCGGGGCACTGGAGCCCTGAACGCAGGCACCGTGAGCCTTCACACGTCCCTGCCGCCTTGGACGGTGCACCACGGCAGGAACGAGTGTGGCATTGAAGGACGGCACGACACGAACTGGAAAGCCTGAGGCGGGCCTGACGGGGCGACACTGGCTGCACTCTGCGCACCGCAGAAGTGCGATTCTTGGACTGCCCGCTACTTGCGATCTGTGACGCGGCTGAGGTTCCTGTGCTCGCGGAGACCCCCGGTGAGTTCGACGAGTGGACGAGGAGGGCGGAACGAGATAGTGCAGGTAGCCTGCAGTGAGTTGATCTGCCCCTTCAGGAGAAGGCTCGCTTCGGTGTACACCCTGCATAGGAGATAAAGTGGAGTTCTGGACGGTGACTGTCAGGCCTGTATGGTGACACTCCGGGAGGAGCATTGGGGCCCTGAACGCTGAGAGCGTTTGCGGACCCGTACTTCCGCCATTTAGAGCGGAGCGCGCTGGACGCGCTGATACACGTGGAGCCTGGTGGGTGGCGACTCACTGCACTGGGCAAGTCATAGGAGTGAGTGCCTGAAAGCGCAGTGTTTGGTGGAACACCTCTTGCGGTAAGCAACAGCTGTGGCACGTGGATTGGGACTGAGATTGCAGAGGGACGGTGGGAGTGAGTGGAGGCCCGATCCTGCAGAAGCCCTGGGGGAGGTGCGGCCCACCTCTGTTGAGTGGATACTGGCACACGCATGCTGATGGTGGTGGGAAGAAGCTCGCCTGTTGGAAGGGCCCCATTGCAATAGCGCTTTGTACGAGTGCGGAGTTCCTCGGGGGAGAACTCCAGTGATTCTCCGCTGACCGGGCTGGCGGGTGCTTGTCCCATGCATTGAGCGAGCATATTGGCCACTGCTTGGAACCAGCTGGGGAGCGTCCTGGGGGAACCAATGGGCGTTGTGTGCTGACATCGGTGAGCAGGACGGAGTCACCTGAGGGAGCGGGCACTGCCCGGAGCGTAGTCAGGAAGCGCTGAAGACTAGTAGTGGCTTGGCGTTTCTCGCAGCTGGTCCAGTGGAGTGGCTCGTAGATCTTTGGCGCTGTGTGGTGAGGGAGTGTCGCGGGAGGCACTCAGCTAGCATCGACAATGGGCAGAGTGGATAGGGCCCAACCTAAAATCTCCTTTGATCAGAGGCGGTCGAAGTCGCAAGATGCCTCTACGGAGGAGGAGACAGGTATGCAGACCCCAGCGCCAACAGACCCCAGCACGGACATTCGGAGCATGCTTCTGACCATGGAAAAAAATCTACAGGGCGGCATCACCTCTCTAGGCACGAAAATGGACGCTCTCTCCTATAGGATGGACAGAATGGCTGAGCGCTTAGACAAACACGCCGAACGTCTGGACATGTCGGAGCGCAGACTTACGGAGGTCGAAGAAGCGAATACTGCGTTAGACACTGAACACAAGCAGCTTGGCAGAGTTATGCGCGTCCTGCAAGATAAGACCGAAGACTTAGAAGCGCGCTCCCGTAGATGTAACCTTAGAATTGTTGGCCTGCCGGAGTCCACTCAAACTGGTAACATGGAGCAATTCATAGAGAAGCTATTGGTTAAGCTGCTGGGAGAGGGGGTATTTTCCTCAATGTTCGTAGTGGAAAGAGCGCACCGCTCCCTGGGGCCTCGCCCGTCCGCGGGGGCGCCACCGCGTCCGATCATCGCTAAATTGCTTAATTATCGAGACAGAGACACTGCCCTGCGCCTAGCGAGAGACAGGTGTTCATTATCCTATGAGGGTTCAGAGATTTCGCTCTTTCCAGACTTTACGATCCGAGTGCAGGAGGCCCGCAGGCAGTTCATCCCCATGAAGAAGCAACTCCGCGAACTGGGCATAGATTACGCCATGCTATACCCTGCCAAGCTTCGCGTCAACACGCAGGGGTGCTCCCTTATTTTCACGGATCCAAAAGCGCTCCAGAAGGCGTTAAAAGGGTGGACAAAAGAGCGGCGTCGCAGTCCGGAATGGCAGCAGCTCAGTGAGGCGGCAGGAGGAGACCTGGACGAACAGGACTAACAGCGGAGAACCACGGCGCATTGCTAAGTATGACTATGAACATACAAAGGGGGGGGTGCTGGGCTTCCAGGGCTGTGTTGCATGGGCGTGGTGGCGGCGAGACCACTTCTGTCAGGCTTGGTTCACCACTAAGTTGGGTACGCTCCACGCCTTAGTACTTACACGGAGCAGCCACCTGCCACCTACACATTTGGAGACTGGGAATGGCGTTAAGTGATCGACACAGGTGGGGGCCACGGGGAGTCTGAGATAGCTTTTTAGGTGTATGCATGCCGGGTCACTGGAGCCATTGGATACTCGGCCGAGAGATGTACCTGCTAAGTTAGTGAACTGTGTGTCGATTAGGATCTAGGCATATGAGATGGCGATGCTGTTGCTCATGTTTGGGACGATGTGCGGGGAGTGGGGCTGTTTTATGTTTACACAGTCTCTTTTTGTGCTGTTGAGCAACATCTGCCCACGAGTGCATCACACGACGGGGGTACTGTTTGATTGGGGGGAATGGGGGGTGGTGGTTTGGATGCTGTTGGGGATGACTCGCGACCAAGTTGGGGGTGGTCTGTTGTGGGAGGGGGGATTGTGGGAAAAGGGGAATGTTTTATTGTTCCTGTTGTTTAAAGTCTCACACTGGCCTTTGATGGATAGGCACACTTGCCACAGGTCGAATAATCCAGGTTGCACCACATTCAGTGTAGGGGCGGATGGCGGGACACAGTGAGCCCCAAAGGCCAAGGCCGCTAGACTCCCTCCGCACGCTTACGTGGAATGTCCGGGGGCTCAATGACCATCGCAAACTGCGTAAGGTACTCCACTACCTGCAGAGGCAGAATATTGATGTGGCCCTGGTACAGGAGACCCACCTCCCATTGAATAGTGCTATTCTGCGCAGTAGAGGGCTGGCGGATCATGTTAATGTCTCCGGATTCACCACACATGCTAGGGGAGTTCTGACATGGGTTAACCCTCAATCCATCAGGTTCTTTTAAAAGACCCCTCACACACCAACCTAGTTGGTGTCATGCTTCATCATTGAGCAGCCGGGACCCACGGAGCCTGACTTAGGTGTATCGAGGGCACACCGCCTCCCACAAGTGTTGGGACTACCGGTCCCCCTCCTGGGCCCGATCAGCTGCCTTCTCAAAAACCGAGTGTTCCTACATATGAGCCACAAATTGCGACCATCGTTTTATTCCTCCCCACCTTAGCGTGTGGGCCGTGATTATTTGTTGACACGTGGCCTGATTTTTGCCACTCACTTTTTATTCACTGTTTTCACCTCTGGTCCTGAAGAAAGCCCCCCCTATGTTTATTTCTGGGGCTGAAACATGTAGACCGTCTTTGTTGACAACAGCGAACTATTATACTCCTATGGTTGTCTACCCCCCTGTTTTTATCCATACCCCGGGCCGCCACTATTAAATAATTTTTGGATATCTAGGCAAGGATTCCCGGAGGTATTTTTAATTTAGCACCACACTTCATCACACTATCACATTACACCAGCTCCGCTGTAATCAGGCGTCGTAGCACAACCGGGCGGCACTCGGCCGCCTGGTTGGGACCCCAGTGATGAAGCATGACACCAACTAGGTTGGTGTGTGAGGGGTCTTTTAAAAGAACCTGATGGTTCTCCTGCACTGTGAGCCCCCAGTGTCATCTATTCAGGTACTGGGTACGTCCACATTGTTTATTGGCTATATCTCGGGGAGAAGGACGTGACCCCTCTTACTCCTCGCTCTCACATTTGTTGTTGACATTAACCCTCAATCCCCCTATACATTGGTCCAATTGGAATCGGACAAGAATGGTCGCTATGTTATTTCCAAATGTCAGGGAACGGGTATCGACTTAATTATAGTGAATGTATACGGCCCCAACTATGACTGTCCAGAGTTTTTCTCTACACTGGCGTCCGTAGTGGCCAGATACACTGAGGCGCGGTACCTCTGGGGTGGGGACTTCAATTTGGTCAGAGCTCCAAATCTGGATAGATCCGGGAGTCCGGTGAGGAAGACCACAGCAGCGGCACGGGCTCTTGAATGCGCTATGACGAGACTGGGCCTCTGCGATGCTTGGCGCACGAGGCATCCAGACAAGGGGGGTTACACACATTATTCTGCGTATCACAACTTGCACACCCGTATAGATTATTGGTTACTCTCTGCTTCCCTGATAGAGCACGTTCGGGAATGCTTGATTTTTCTGCGTACTCTATTGGACCATTCTCCGTTGTTATTGGTTATTAGTACGCCGAAGAAGACTATTCCTCCATTCACCTGGCGCTTCCCCCCTTACTCACTGCTGGACCCTCTTTTTAAAGCTGAACTAGCGGAGGCAATAGAATCCTTTTTTCCCATAAATGTGGGTTCAGTGGACAGTTTCCAAACAGTGTGGGAAACGTTTAAAGTATATATCCGTGGCGTAGCTATGGCCAAGCACTCGGGGGTTCTTCGCTCGATTCGTGGCAGACTCTCTACTCTGGAGAAGGAACTGGGGGCGTTAGAACAATCTATGATAGAGAACCCAGATGAGACTACCACGCAAGCCATTAAGGACCGCTTGGGGGAGTATCAGGAAGCTGCAGATAGCGAACTGAAACACATGGGTAAATATGCAACAGCGTGCACCTACGGGGAGGGGGATAGACCGGGGTCGGTTCTGGCGCAGATTATCAAAGCCAAGCGCAGCAGAACGCTGATCACGGAGCTTAAGTCGGAAGAGGGAGACCTGCTTACGGACAAAGCGGACATAGCGGACCGGTTTAAGAGATATTACGGGGCCCTATACACTTCCCGGTCTACCGGAACGGAGGACCAAATTTTGGACTACTTGGAGCATATAAAATTGCCATTTCTCACGAACACGCATCGCAAGTTTCTTATGCGGCCTATTGAAAAGGAAGAAATATTGCTTGCACTGTCAGGAATGCGAGCAAATAGTGCTCCGGGGGTTGATGGCCTAACTGTAGGGTTCTATAAGACATTTTTGGATTTACTACTCCCGCACCTGGCTGTGCTTTTCAATGATATGTGTGTGTCGGGCACAATGCCACCATCAATGAGGGAGGCGGTTATTGTCGCCATACCTAAACCAGTTAAACCGCTAGATGAGTGCGGATCTTACCGCCCACTCTCCTTGCTTAATGTGGATACCAAAATCTTTGCAAAGATTCTTGCTAATCGTCTTTCCCCCCTGGCGGCACCGACACTGGTAGCTCCGGAGCAAGCGGGGTTTGTCCCGGATAGGAATCTCACCTACAACCTTCGCAAGGTGTTCGGCACCATCCAACATGTTAGACACAATACTAAAGCCGTCGCGGTCTTTCTTGACATGGAAAAGGCCTTTGACTCAGTCGAGTGGCCTTTTCTGCAGCATGTTCTCACTAGGATGGGACTTGGCCCCGTCTTCCTTCAGTTGATTGGGGTACTGTACACCTCACCCAGGGCGCGAATAAAAATTGGTAATTTGGTGACGGATCCCATAGCTATTACACGAGGAATGAGACAAGGCTGCCCGTTATCCCCTGTTTTATATGCTTTGGTCGCAGAACCGTTGGCGTGTGCGCTCCGAGAGTATCACGGACATGAAGGTATCAGTTTTCCGACATATAAGATAGTGGTCTCCACCTATGCGGATGATACACTGTTGTACGTCCGAGACCCGGAGAACAATCGTTCCTCTATTCTTAGGGAAGTAGTGCATTTCGGAGCGCTGTCGGGATTACGAGTCAACTGGTCTAAATCCATAATTTTCCCACTCACCCCGGCTACGCTGCAGTTTGAACCAGAGTATCCACTATGCTGGTCTACTGAGTCGATTCGATACTTTGGCATACGGCTCCATACAGACTCAGAGGTCGTGTTTCGGGAAAATTACGGTACAGCGGTCAGCAAGCTGGAGGATGATGTAGAGGGCTGGATTAAGCTACCGCTATCATTACTAGGTAGAGTGTCCATCATAAAGATGGTGATTTTGCCCCGGTTCCTGTTCTTGTTCACAAATATTCCCATTGTTCTACCAATATCATTTTTTCAACGAGTCCAGGCATTGTTGATAAAGTTAGCCTGGGCGGGCAAACAAGCACGGGTGCGTTGGCAGGTACTTACCCTCCCGTATTATATGGGGGGGCTGGGTGCCCCGGATTTAAGTCTGTATTACAGAGCGGCGCAAGGCGCTCAGGCGTACCACTGGATGCACGGCTCGCCAGATATCCCGTTTCTCCGCATGGAACAGCTATTTGCCGACCCGCTACCTCTTCCTGCCACGATATGTGCACCCTTTGACTGCAGGACTGGGATACTAGACTCGCTTAATTCGACATGCCACGCCTGGCACACTTTGTTGAACTTGCAAGCGGGGGCGTTATTGTATTAGCCGGCTATGCATATTGAATGGGCCCTTTGGCTTGCTCCATGCCAGGACAAAGGAGTGGTTCTAGCTTTGCAAGCGTTGAATGTTCTGACGATGGGAGCCTTGTTCCACAACGGGGTAGTGAAGACATGGGAAGACGTGGGGGGCTCAGCCGCTGCCAGTACCTTGCTCCAGAGATTTCAGTTTCACAGGGTGCGGAAAGCCTTACGGGAGGTGCTGGGGGACGATCTGCAGGAACCACCGGAGATGCTGGAACTGTCATATATTATTAAAGCTAAAACGCCGCGCAAGGCGGTCTCCAACGTTTATTAATTGGCAATGTCACATAGGGCGAATAAATATACGAAAGTCAGACTAGTCTGGCAGCGTGACTTACAAAAGGAAATAGATGACTCTATGTGGTCCTATTGCTGTACTAGCACCCGGCGCATTTCGCTACACGGCAGACACAGGCTTGTCCACTTCAAGTTTTTGAATAGAGCGTATTATACTCCAGAGAGACTATGCAGATATGGGTTACGGGAGGACTCGGCTTGTGACAGATGTCATGCGCATTCGGCGGACTTTGTCCACCTAGCTTGGCATTGCCCTGAAGTGTATAGATTTTGGGAGCAGATCTTCCTGGAACTGGGCAAGGTGGTGGGTGTGGAGCTTTCCCCGGACCCGGCCTTGGCTCTCCTGGGGTACTCTAAGCGACTGCCTACAGCAGTGGTTCCCAAACTTTTTCAACCCACGGCTCCCTTGACCTATTGGCCGCTGGCCGCGGCTCCCCATTATGTTACTTTTTTTGGGCGGCTGGAGGGATGCAAGAGCTGCCTCAGGCCGATGAAGGTATTATAATCATAGATGTAACAAAATAAAAATATAACAGTTGTTTAATAAAAAAACTTTAATTGGTTAGTTAAGTCAGAAACAATACTATTTAGCACTGGAGCATCCATATGGAATTTTTTCACTATTTTTGTTTTAAAAAATGGCCTCTAGCATGTTGGAGGAGAAGACACTTTTTTTCTCTTGTTGGTAATTAGAGTGAGGATAGAGGGCGTGTTACATTTTCCAGAGGCGCCCAGTCCTATTGGTATTACTATGTGTAAATGTATTGATTTTGCCAATCTTATAACAGAAGAATTGTGAGTCACCTTCTGAGGATTCAAATGTATAATCTACAAATTATTCTAAGATCTCTACACAAATCTAAGCCTCTGAGCTACTTTAATGGTATACTTTCCTGAGAATATGTTACTAGCAGGGTGCAACTCTGCTGCAGGCATTGTAACATTCAAGCTATCCATCAGTAGTTAAAGCATGCTTGTGGCAAACCAAGTCCTGTAGTAAACACACTAGTAGATAAGATAGTAAGGCATCTTTCCTTTGAAAGTGAACATAGTGCTTGAATCCTTGGTCACAAGTGCTTAGTTAGTGTGCTCTTCTTTGCTCCAAGTCAGTAGGTCAGGAGAAATCACAGATATGGTAACTTTATGTAATTTCCAGGATACAGTGGTGAACATTAACCTAATTCTAAGATGCAGATCAGTAGCAGATACATTGTTTATGAGGTACGTTGACCCCTCACCTCTACTCTATGGAGTCAATGTTGGCATGTAGCAGCCTCAGCTCCTCGGTCTTGGCCGAGGATAGGATGAGGTGGTGGCCAGTCAAGCACAGGGTTTCTTCTACAGGTGGGTGGAAGGGCTGGTGCAACTGCACATTATCCACCATCGGGATCTTGATCCACTCATCAAACTTCATCCTGAGCCCCTAAGCCAGCGAGCACCGGCCCTGTCTGAGTGGCTGCGGGGCTCAAGTCTGTGCACACTCAGTGAATCAGTATGTTCGAGACACCCAGAGTCCAAACCCACAGTGGCAGAATCAGCTGCAGCATCATGTAGATAACGCGTCCGTCCGATCTGCATATATGGCAGATAGCGGCAGCCATAGTAGAGTGGTACCTCCAACTTTATTTACCACAAGAAATTGCCCAAAATGATCACAGGGACCTAATTTGTGCACACACCTAATATTTGTACTCCGTCAATGGCATGAGTAGAGGAACATCACTCCATAATGCACAAAAGGAAAAATCTGAAGATCCTAGACTTGCCTGTGGCATTTAGACAAGGATGTGTGTGCATATGCTGCTGCTAATCAAAATATAATATATATATCATAAATAGTATATTTGGGACTTTGTATGGACCCAGCTGCTTTGTTAGCACCAAGCCACGTGCTAAAAAGTCACGGTTGACAAAAAATAAAGTTTTAAACAATGTTAGGCAATGCAAGAAAAAAATACACACTCCCCCTCCATAAAAAGGCAATAGTAGTGGCTGTATGCAGCCAATTTATAGTGTCCTGTTTATTAATATGGGCAGGACAACGCTAACCAGTCTTACATTGTATGAGAAGTGAATGCTATTTTAAAATGAGCATACAGGGGCTAAGGCCTGTTCAGTAGGTGCCAATCACTGATAGAGGTAAAAAATCTAGGGCGCCCAAAAGTAAAAATTATGGGGTACATCTTGGGCAGAAGGGATTGTAGAGAGCACATCTATATAACAAAATATGACGTCAGTATTTCATGTCTCTTTAACAATTACACACCCTCAGTAGATCATGCCTCATTAATAAGGCATATTAATAAAAACTATCTGCTTTCTGCAGCAAACCTGAAATTCGAAATGCTAGAAAACATTACTCTGTTTTATGTTTCTACCAGTCTGCGTACACCATGCTCATATTTTATTGAAGTTATCCTCTTTCACTGCGCACTGCTACAAATAAACATACTCAAAAGTGAAAGTGGAGATAGCCGCTTGTGAGAAAATAGTTCAAAAAGGCATTTGCAACCTTAGGATTCCTCGTGTCCATGGCATCTGTCTTTTGAAACAGACGAGGCTGCGTAGGAGTAATTTCCGGACCCAGGCAGAAAAAGCCTCACGTTTAATAGATGCAAAGTAGCAACATTTGCTGGGGCTAGGATTCGACGCTGCTGAAATGCTCATGTGTGTGCCCAGTGACAGCAACGGCTGTAACTCTCAGTGCTAGAGATATCTGACATCACAGGAGTGTTCACCTACCAGTGGTTCCCAAACTGTGTGATTGGTGCGCATCTGTTCACGGCGCCCCTGACCAGTTTTGACGGCGCACTGGGGCGCCGCGGCGCACAGATTGGGAACCACTGGCCTACAGCGATCCGCAGGTTGGTTGATAGGGGTCTGCTGGTGGCAAAGCGGCGTGTGGCAATGTGTTGGTTGAAGGGTCCTGTACCCACAATGGCGCAATGGTCGCATGACATGCTTTATTGCAGCACCCAAACTGAGACCTTTAGTGAATTACTACCTCCCAGGAACAGGCCCAAGAACTTCTGGGGACTATATACTACGTACCTGCTTACTAAAGAGGTTACCACAGAGGAGGCGGCTTCTGCCATCTCTGACACGAACACCCATGACCCTGGAGTATGAGCCCCTTCATACGAAACATAACAAGTGTCACTCCCCTGGACACATTCCTGCTGGTACGGGTCCGCATCTGCCTTGTTGAATGGCATCTGAGTTTACTACTTGGGACCCCCGCGGTGTAGGAATGAGGACGATATATCCATGACCGTACACGAGGAGACAGTTTCCCTCGGCGGTACCTGACCCTATTAGCTCAGTGCTGAATGCGGTACTCGGCAATTTAGAGACATCATGCCTATATAGATTGTCGCTATGTCCTTTGTGGCTCCACGATACCTCAACTGTCTATATATCATCTTTTAAGTAAATTCTCTGTATTACTTCTCAAGGGAATTCTACTTTTTATCTGTTTTATGAACATTGACTGGTGGTGGCGTGTACCGCTTATGCCCATTTGACCAGTGTGTGTATTGGAATCCATTCGGAACCAATATTTTATTGTGATTGAAGCCCTTTAATTTTTCGAACATATCTACATCAAATTGATGAGAATTAGTGTTTACAGTCAAGATGATGGTCAACTTCATAATGATTAAATAAAGTGCGCCCTGAAGAAGGAGTTTGATATATACTTGGGATCTCAGAAACGCGCGTCGGCGCTTCTTTTCCTGTTTGCCTTTGTCAATTTTGTTGTATGTACTGTTTCTTATCTGTTTTGTATGGCTTATTGCTATGTATTGTTAGATCTTTTGTATGTGGTGGCTGGGGTGGTTACATGTCTATTTACTCATAGGTACCCTAACATATCATGATGTTGGGCTCCTGTCGTGTTTTTATTGAATTCTGTGTGAAGAATATGAATACAAATACATAAAATACTATGAAAAAAATATATTTTGATAAATGCATGAATTTAAAAAAAAAAAAATTCTATAAACATATCGTTGGTCTGTGGGTTTTTTTGAAGTATGGACTTATAGCCAATGTTAGAGGTATACATGTGAGGGAAGGTTTTGTTCTTTTGTAGTTGCTATTTCCCTGGTTCCTTCCTTACGTATTGAACTTTTTCAGGGTCCCTTTCTTGTTTTTTGTTGATATTCCCAGCACCCAAACTGAGACCTTTAGTGAATTACTACCTCCCAGGAACAGGCCCAAGAACTTCTGGGGACTATATACTACGTACCTGCTTACTAAAGAGGTTACCACAGAGGAGGCGGCTTCTGCCATCTCTCACACGAACACCCATGACCCTGGAGTATGAGCCCCTTCATACGAAACATAACAAGTGTCACTCCCCTGGACACATTCCTGCTGGTACGGGTCCGCATCTGCCTTGTTGAATGGCATTTGTAGAGTGGGTGGACGGGTTAGACCTTACTAAATTGGCATGGGGTCCCCCTTGCTGGAGACACTGTGGGGTATTGGCCTTGGGGTGATGTGTGTAGTTACATGCTTTGGGAGGCCAAAAGTATATTGTGATTGTTGTCCTGGAATGGTGGGTTTAGTGCAACATGTGCTCTTTTCGAGCGACGGACCTCCTATAGCCTGTGATTGAAGACCGCTGCCTGCCCCTTGGGTTGTTGGCTAAATAGCTGTGTTCATTGCTGGGAATTATTGAGCTGCCGGCCCGCAGGGTTGTAGGCGAGAGGCTGTGTTATTTTGAGACTTTGTTTAATAAAAGTATATATTTAACATTTTTAAAAAAAGGTATGGAGAGGTGGGGGCAGTTAATGCAGTTTGGAAAGCTAATATTAAGCGAAGATCCTCAAAGTGGATCCCGAAGTGACATATAGCCTTTAAGATCTGGCAGATTAAGTGGTGGACCCGCGACTAGAGGCAGGATATGGGGAGCTCAACTGAGCTTGAAGAATGGCTTTGGAAAGGAAGAGAGAAAATCAGGGAGGTCTTCTGTTGGTACTGACTGATCTTGGATAAGATGGATGGGGACTTAGGCATTCTGAAAGAGCTGTGGGGAAGATGCTTGCCACAGCTTCCGATGCAGGATTAATGGCACGTATCTATGTGTTTGCTTTATTCTACAGTAAAACCTGCCTATCTGAGAAAGAATCACCTTATCTCTCTGCATAGAGCTTTCTGGTTCCTGGACAAGCTGTCAAAACTGTGGAAGTCAAGCCTGGTATGGTGTAAGAAACATGGCCTGGAAAGGGCTGATTATATTAATCTTTTCATGGAATGCCAAGAGATTCTGTCGTTCTGGGAGGAGGTATGCACTGTAATATGCCCGATACTTCATCTAAAAATCTAGGTAACCCTTGGATTAATAATATTTGGCATAGTAGATCCCCGATGAAACTTAATAAAAGAAGATCCATGTTGGTGTTCTACTTGATTCTGCTGGTAAGGACGGAGATATGTTGAAAGTGGATATTAAAGGATGTTCCCTCCTTGGCCCACTGGTTGTGTTCGGTGAAACAGGTTTGGCGCATGGACACCTCCCCGAGGTCTCTAAGAAGGCCAACATTTTGTGGGCCGCTTGTAGTCTGGTTGGAGGGGAATCCTTCGGAACCGTAAAATATCAACTTCCTGTGATAAAACCGAACTATGGACTAGCCCGAAAATAGTTTTGACATCTTTTTTTCAGGCCTATCAAGATGGAAACTAGGGCAATGCATTGGGCTGATGGTTTTGATGCTGGAGGTAAAGGAAAGGTGAAAGAGGACAAAAAAAAAAGACAAAGTGTAATTTTGCATTGTACATGTTACATAAATTCCTAAACTCCGCCTCCATTTTTGAGTAGGCCCCACTCCATTTTAAGTACTGTAAGTTACCATCTTCCCCGATTTATGCACAATCATTATCATGTCTGCCACCAATGCAAATGTCGTTTGACCGTATCTTTCTAAGAACTGTGAAAGTGTCAAGTCATTCAGCTAATGACATAGATATAACACCTGATACGACATCAGTCTGGGACAAGTGTCTACTTATCATTGTGTCAAGATCAAATAAGAACAAATACAGACATATGGCTAAAATAGTGTAGTCTGAATTTACGTCCGTTCACCTTAAATGTTCATAAGAAAATGTCTGGAAAACACACACAAATAAGAACAAATACAGACATATAGATAAAATAGTGTAGTCTGAATTTACGTCTTTTCTCCTTAAATGTTCATAAGGAAACGCACACCTAGATGCACATGATCTATGTAAGACATTCCTAAACTTTTGTCAGAATTCCAATTTCTGATAAGATTTTAGTTTATAAGGACTGCTACTTTACCACTTGTCAAAAGAGGCCCTTCACCCAGAATATCGCACAATATTCTGCCAGAGATGGTCTCACATACTGCCAGCGCACTTTGAAGATGCTACATCTCGCCTGATGCTGATAAAGCTGAGTCCCAGAGGAAGGCCGCTACTGCAGCGCGTGTTTGCTCTTCACACAGAACACTGCCTTCACACCTCTGCTGATAATGACAGCTCTTGCTGTCAACAAGGTATTCAGTGCATCCCTTCTTCCAGCGGCGGCTCCTCCGTAATGACGGAAGAGCGTCACCTCACTACTCAAAGCCAGCAGTTGAAAAATAAAATGTTAATAAAACAATGTTATTATTATTTTATTTTTTAAGTGACTGGCTGAGTCTGTGAGCCATGGGTGTGTAGGAAGGAGCAGGACTGGGCCATGACAGGGAGGAGGACTGGTGGCACTGTAAGTGCGCATGTCGTTTTGGTTGGCCGTCTTAGTACGGCCAAACCGACATGCGCACCTAGGCTTTTTCCAACCCAGCTGTTTTCCACAGCCAGGTGGAGAAACGGTGCAGACTCTGAGCGAGAGTCAAACCAGCCCACTGAGGCCAATTCTGGCACTGCTCTCATGCTTGGTCATAGCATGAGGGCAGCGTCTGCATTGGATGGGGAGTCTGTGGTGGCGTCCCAGGGACTGCTGGGAGCAGGAGAGCAGAGGAGCACTGAGGCACAAGGCAGCCAGCAGCATCAGGTAAGGCTTTTAAAAAAAAGATCTTATTAATCTCCCCGCTGCCTCACCTCAGTGGCACTGAAGCAGCTGCGACTGCCTTCTCCCTAAGAAACTCTATACTGCAATTTATGCTACTTTTTAGTGCTCTCCAAGTGTAGCGCATTGAGGTAGGTTTCAGAGTGTTAGGTTTTAAATTACATTTTAACTGCGTTAGAAATTTTCATTTTATTCTCATTGTTCACAACGTGCCTTCTTGCTGTTTTTATGATAGCCTGTGTAGTTATTTTTAATATGCTGAAAAACAGGTTTGCCTTGTTGAAAGTGTCTATTCTTCTTAGTGCAATGTGTGTGTGTGAAATCGTTAATAATGAAATAGTTTTGTTTCTGTTACCACCGTGCCCCTGATCCCATTGCAGGGATTGCTAGTAACCCAAAAGCAAAAACTACTTCAACAATGTATTGGGTGTAGTTCTCTGGGGCTACAATGAGCTTTCTTTCACATTTAACGCAGGAGCATTGAACTGAGTTAACCTGTGTCACCCGTGGGTGGGAAAGCAAACCTTGTAGAATTTAGCCAAATTTGTACTTTATGCAACATATGACAACAAGCAATTGGCTATATATGGATAATCCAAGTGATGAGTCATTGAGAAAAAGGCATTCATGCAATATGAATGCAGTCAGCGTTTAGTTTCAGTGATGTTAGACTACAAATACCAAAATGCATTGCACTAATGATATTACACCCTGAAATGGGCACAGCATATAAACATTACATGCACTTCTGTAGACATTGTCTCCATTTTCCTAATATATACGTGGGTGTCAGTCACATGCTATGGGGTTGATGTTGACAACAATACTTGCACACTCTCCTCTCGAGTTTTCTATGCTCTCAATAGTTTCTGCATCAAATGAGTCAACGCAGGTAGGCCAGTTACTGTCTCTGGAATCAGGCTTACCTTCATTAGTGTTTCCAGAAGTGTCAGGAGTACATTCTGGAGGGGCCTTCAACCTGTATCATTAGTGTCAAACACAATTCCCATTCCAAACTTTGCATAGGTTCCCTCTTCACTGACTAGCCTGTGATTCCTATGTATATGGCTGTTTCATCCCACTAAACGATAGTTGTCACTTCCACTTGTATTAATTCAGGTGACCTCTATATTTAATATGAACTATGTTATTGCCTTGAGTTACTCCTTATCACCATTAATATTTTTTAATTTATGATCATTTATCAAGACCTATTAACCAAGCAAAATAGAGGTCAAGGTTTTAGTCAGACACATCAGTTTTCATATGTTCCAAATAATGAAACACGGAAACAAGCTGTTTAAAATGTGTATTTTGTATTAACTTCATAATATGATGTATTATTAAGATTGCGCGTTACATGCTAAATTTATTTCACTTGTGTGAAAGTAAAATGTACCAGTTGGGCCTGCAGAAAGGAAAGATTCTTCATCAGGACACTGTCTACTGCCTGTTTTTGCCACTGAGTTTACTACCTCTGATGCAAGGGCTTGCAGGAGCAGTGTCAAGCACCACAAGGGGCAAGCGAGGAGTAGCAGCTGCTATCTATGGTACCACTAAATTAGATCCATGGTGGCCCGTTAATTCTAGTAGATCCGATAACCGTAGTTCTTGAGCCCATCATGTAACGCCAGTTATTCCCTCAACCCTCTGGAAGATCAAGGAATTGGCAATGACATGCAGGACCCTGAATTACCAGGTCCTTTCCTACAGCGTCGCAATACTGGCATTTTCCACCTTGCAAGTGGAAAAAGTCAGTGGACCCTTAAATTCTTTTACCAAGTGCATTTTGTATCTTGATCATCAGGCCCGATATTCCTGCATCTGGTACTCCCAGCTAGAATTGGCCGTAGAAATATCCCTATCAGGGACACAGCTCTAGCCGACTCGTAACAATGACCCTTGAGCAAGGCTCTTCAAACTAGGAGGTGCCCCCCCCCCCTAGGGGGGCCTCAAGTGATCCTGGGAAGGGGGGGGGGGGCACCGGGCTCTGGCCTAAAGAAGCATTATGCTGATAACAGTGCTTTGTTTTCAGCTGAAAACAATTAGCTGCAGTAAGCGGCTCTGTAATGGGCCATCACTAACATCTTTTGTCATTTATATCCTGTCTGGGAGAAGGTGTCAAGGGTAGGGACTGTAAATATTCTTCAGAACCCCCAGCCCTCATTTCTCTTGTTCAAAATGTTTTATTAAATTAATTTTTCATAGATATTAAACACAATACAAAGAATAATACCGAACATTAAGGTATAGGAACATATTGCAAATACAGGAATATAAACATCCATTAGCCTCTAAATAAAATACCTATAACAAAACTAATATATACATAAGAGATATAAATGATAATATAAACAAAAAAAAGGGCTACATTGAACATATATTGACTGATAAAGATTCAAATATGTGCTTTATATTGAAGAACATGCAATGATATAGGAATCAAGACTGGACCACATGTTAGACCTGGAAGGAGATGAATCATTAGGAGAGCGTGGAAATTAACATTGCCCACGTCTAAGAGAAATAATCCATTCCCATAATGCATTAACTGAAAGTAATGTAGCGTTTTTCCAATTACAAGTAATAGATTTGATTGCTGTAGAAATAAGGAAATCAAACAATTTACAATCCATAGGGGATAATGTAGATTTAAAGAGAGAGGATTTAAGGATTAGAATATGAAAAGATAGAGCTGTTTGGATCTTAAGGATCCGGGTTATAATATTCCATATGTCTGATAAGAACTGATAAATTATAGAACAATTGAAAAGTAAATGTTGTAAATCACCAGTTGCAGAATGACAATGCCAACAGTTTGGAGTATCTAGAAGTTTAGCTTTAAATAATTTATCTGGAGACCAAAAGCATTGGTAAAGCAGATAAATATTAGTTTGTATGAGAGTAGCCGGGAGATAACTAGCCGTGCTGGACTTCCAAATATCCTTCCAGGACACGGTAGGGGATGGAAGATTTATGTGTGGTGACCATTTTTGATTCAGATGTGTGAAGGAGGAATTAGGAGTAGCAAGTTTTTTTAAATGAAGATTAGACCATCTATCCAGTTTCTCTTTGGTATTAGCTAAAATTGTGGAACAATTGGTTTCAACTGTATCTTTAACCGAATCAGTAAATGTTACTCCCAAATATTTGAGTTTATTTGGAGACCATACTATATCAGTATTTGCTAGCATTGTAGAATTACAAAAAACGTTTAATGGAAAAAATTCTGTCTTATTAGTATTTAGGGAATAACCAGCAACATCAGCATACTTATGAATGATGTCGAGAATAATAGGTATAGAGGTGAGGGGATCATTAACATATAATAACACATCATCAGCGTATGCAGAAATTTTAATGTTAGTATTTTTCAAAACAACACCTGTGTATTTATCACTAATACGGAAAGAGCATAAGAGGGGCTCTATTGCAATAAGAAAAAGTAAAGGAGAAAGAGGACATCCTTGGCGAGTGCCTCGATATAAACGAAATGAGGAAGAGCACGCACCATTGACAAAAATGGAGGCTGAGGGGGTTGAATACAATGCTTTAATCATATTAATAAAAATAGGACCAAAACGAAATACTTCTAGAGTTTTAAATAAAAATTGCCAATTAACCTTATCAAATGCCTTTTCCGCATCTAAGGTCTTTACACCAATTGGACAGCTGAATTCTTTAGCATGACAGAGCAAACGGGTATTATGAGCGGACAATCTACCTTTCATAAAGCCAGTTTGATCAGGTTGAATTATATTGGAAAGTAAGGGTGATAATCTATTCGCTAAAATTTTGGCATAGATTTTACAGTCCTGATTAATTAGAGATATGGGACGAAAATTTGATACTAAAGTAGGGTCTTTATTAGGCTTGGGGAGAACAATTATAGTAGCTTCATTAAAAGATCCCCCCATCATGGAAGTACGCTGAAACTCTGTAAACAGGGAAAATAAGATAGGGGATAATTGGTCCTGATAACATTTATAGAATTCAGCCGGAATACCATCTGGGCCAGGAGTTTTTTGGAGTTTAATGCATTAATTGCTGCAATAATTTCTTGAACGTCAATGGGATTATCTAAGGTTAATCTATCAGTGTCAGAAATCTGGGGCAATTGAAAAGAATTAAGGAAATCAATGATAACATTGTTATGAGGGGCGAGAGGTTCGTGATATAAAGAGGAGTAGAAGGAAAGGAACTCTTTCAGTATATCCTCAACATCTGTCACCAATGTACCATTATTTGTTTTGATGGCTGGGATTTGAATTCTATCTCGCTTGAGGCGTATATAATTAGCTAATAGTCGACCAGATTTGTTAGAGTTAAAATGAAAATTTGATTTTTCTTTTGAAATCAGTAAACCTGCTCTTTTACTAAGCATACAATTATATTTGTATCTGTATTTCTGAAGTTGGGATTTATATTGCGGATCTCTGGATGTGATGAAAAGTCTTTCTACAGATGCAATATGTTTCTCTAATTTGGAGAGGTGGGAGTAAAAAGATTTATTTTCATGTGCCATAATAGAAATTGAAATTCCACGAATGTAAGCTTTTAAAAGCATCCCAATCTATAATTTTGGAGGTGTCGCATGGATTGTTATTCAAAAAATAATCACTAATAGCTAAAGCCATTTTTTTAGAATTAGTTGGATTAAGAACTATTTCAGAGTTCATTCTCCATCTTTTATTAGGAGTGTGAGGGTCAGAAATACATAAAGAAAAGGAAATTAGAGCATGGTCTGAAATTGTAATAGGGTATATAACTGACTCACTAAACATGTGACATAGATTATGTGAAGTCAGTAAGTAATCAATTCTAGAAAAAAAAGAGTGAGCATTAGAATAAAAAGTAAATTCTTTGTCCGTAGGATGTTCCAATCTCCAAAAATCAACCAAATTAGTAACAGAAAGAAAAGATTTCAAAGCAAAGAATGCTTTGTTAGGCTGAAATTTAAAAACAGAAGACCGGTCCAACAAAGGATCTCTGATGAGATTAAAATCACCACCCACTATAGGGGACATATTACCAATTTTGAGTATTACAGCAGAGACATAAGACCAGAAGGCAGGATCATCAAATGTAGGAGCATATACATTGACCAAATTTAAAATGAGTTTGTCAATTTTAACTTGAGCATAAACAAATCTACCATCTGCGTCATGATGATGAGACAATATTTGTACATGAGCTCTGTGTGAGAAAAATATAGCTACACCATTTTTACGTTTTGCAGCAGGAGATGAAACTATAAGCCCTATGCAACCTTTGGACATAGTATGTAATATTTTATCATCCACATGAGTTTCTTGTATAAAACAGATATCTACATTAGATTTTTTCAGATATTCTAAAATTTTACGTTGTTTAACTGGGTGTCTCAGACCCTTCACATTTAATGAAGCAACAACTAACTTTTGTGGCCTGGACATATTACCCTATAAGTAGTAGAATAGAATAAAAGAAGGACAGTAGCCCATATAAAAAAGACAGAACAAGACATACAACATATAAAGAGGTCAGTCTCCAAGACCTCATACCAATAGAACATTGGAGACGGAGGTACAAACCAAGAAAACCACCATTATATGCACCTGCATAGAGAAAGAATAACAACCTTCAGTAAGGGGTATGAAATATTAGCCTGCAGAACCAGATGGTTGAGAATCCATGAGAATAGGATCATGCTGATCCAAGAATCTGATTAAATCTGCAGGAGCTGAAAAAGACTTGGAGACATCATTTTTCCAGATACGCATAACCGAAGGGTCAAAGAGGCCATATTTGTATCCAGCTTCTCGCAAACGAGGCCTCAAATCTGAAAATTGGCGTCCTATTTGAACTGTCTCCTTTGCAAAATCCTGGTGAATAAAGACTTTATTTCCTTCAATTAGGAGGGAAGGGATCTCTCGGGCAGCCTTTCGTAGGAGTAGGAGGTGATGGTGCCTCAGAACTTTAAATATGATTTATCTCGGTTTGACTTGATGAGGTTTACGAATCGAGGCTATTCTGTGAGCTTTATCAATCTCAAAACGTTCTGGAAATTTGATATTTAAAACTTTAGGTAGAAGGTTTTCCAAAAAAAGACGACAACTTTGTTCCTCAACTCCCTCTGGGACATTAAATATGCGTAAGTTGTATTGTCTGTTTCTATTTTCCAAATCAAGTAATGAACGTTAGAGAGAAGCAACCTGAGGAATAAGTTGAGCCATAGTTGAAATGGCTTTAGTATTGTCACAAATTTTAATCTCATTATCTGCGACTCTCATCGATAGTGACGCCATATCTCTCTGAATATTTTTAATATCTGAAGAAATAGTGTCAGTATTAATATTAATAGCTTGAATTTCCTCCCAAATTTTTGACAATGAATTATCTTGTGAATCAATAGCTTTGGATTTGGTAGGAGGAGGTGAAACAGCTTGTTTACGCTTATTTGACACCAATTTGAACTCCATACTGTTAAACAGAGAGCAGGCAAGTAACAGAAAATAAATTACACTACAAATAGCAGAGACTTTGAAGTGTAGTATGGCTCTCTGTCAGAATATTATAATTAATGAATTAAAAACAGCTCCAGAAAGTCTTAAACGATGTTTCAATAAAGCTTCAATGAATAATAAAAAAGGACAAAATCCCTTTAACCTTGTGAAGAAAGAAGTTGCAGCAATCAAGAGGCAGGAAAAAATCCCTTTAAGAGGAGGAAGGCTACTGAAGAGAGGAGGTGCCCAGGAAGATATGCCCGCCTCCTCTCGGTGCACAATTCACAGAGAATGCTGCAGGGAACAAGAGCCCTCTCTGAGGAGAAACACAAAATGCCTACCGCGCTGCACACGAAGGCACCAGACTCAAAATTCAGCCCAACGTCTCCGCAAACACCAAGGAGCATCTGGGCCAAAAATGATGCCAAAACAAAACCCCTATCGTCGTGAAGAGATCGTCGAAAACGCAGGTGAGGACGAAGCTCAAAGCGCGGCGGCCATCTTGCTTCGTGCACGCTGCCGACTCCCTCCTCATTTCTAATAAGGTCACTGTGGATACCTTTACACATTAGTAAGGCCTGCCTGCCAGAATGGTATGTTTGGCAATCATGTATTTGATTGCAATTTTAAAACGTTAACAGAAGTAGACTGCAATGTAGACATATTTAAACATTGCCAGTTTAATAGAATAAATGTGCAAAATTTTGAGGGTAGGCCCTGATGATTTTTTTTTCACTGGAGACGTGGCATTAAAAAGTTTGAAGTCCACTGCTCTAGAGAAATTTGAGTACAAGCTGGACAAATTTAAGAACGCGTAAAACACAGGTCCAAGAACATTTTAGCAGCCAAAACATTGCTTATTATGTACGCTTTCAGGAAAGAAACAAGCATGCATATTGCACAATATGGATCGTTTTCCTACCAGGAGACATTATGCTCAGGACAATTTATACTTTTTGGTCAACATTCCATTGATTTAGAGTTGTATAATCTTCGTTTATCCCCTTAAAATCTACCATGGAAGCATAGATGACTAAATAGAAACTACATTCGAAAATAACAGTCTGTTTTCCACAAACCATGAGGGTTGTAGCAGTAAGCATCCCAATTTTCACTTTTGTTCAGTCGATGCCCATAATCGATAATCCCAGTTTTTCCGAAGCCGCAGTTAAATGTGGCCTTCACAATAGGGTAACCAACTCTGCCTTTGGCCAGCCATCCAGCAGCACATAAATGGAAACCTAAAAAAAAAGGAAAATAACGGTGAGCTCTCTCTAGTGACCCTGCCTATTATGATTTTGTCAATTTTAGTTAATCATGGAACACAAAGAAGTAAAATTTCATACACTTTAACGTCATTTACGCCAGTAAGAACAGCATGCAAATAAAACAAAGGAAATTATGTCATGCAAGTACATTTTCTTTTCTGCAAAGTCTTCGGGGGGGAAATCAAAATCACTTTTTCCCTCACACAATGCAGCTATTCACTTTTTCTCAAACAGAAAATCGAATGCAGATGCACTGGAAAGCTCTTTACCCCTGAGTCTAAGAGAATATTTATTTACTTAGATAGATTTTAAATTGGATATGTGAGGTCTAAGAGTACGTTGAAAGCTTCAGGATAATTTTCTTTTTTGATATAATCTGAAAAACATAAACAATATTCACAGAAGTGTTTGGCCCTCCTCCCAGTGCATTGAGATCAGCAATACACAAAATTACTGCCGGGATAGGGAATGCTGAGATGCAGAATTACCCTAACATTCCTCACGATGACCACCTCAGACAGCCAACCCCCTTCTTGTTCATGGGCCCCGGAGGAGGCTCAGCCCCGTGGCGCTACTAAGGGCGCCCCTCCCCTAGGCGCGGGGGCGCCTGCTCATTCCTGGCATGACTGGAAACTGGCGTAGCCCTGTCAGTTTCCACGGGTAATTAATTCGTAGATTGCAGGCAATTTTCTGGGGTCAAATTTCTCCAGGTATAACCTGATCAAACTTGCCCTCTGAAAAGCAATTGCAGTAATACTGCATGCAATAAAGCTGCACATCTCCGAATCCCAATTTGGCCGTAAACTCCAGTTGTAGTTTAATTACATAAAATAAAAACCATTTAAACTCTCTGCAATATTGAAAATAAGCTAGTTTACCTGGGACTGGAGTACCTGCGGGTATCTTATTTATTCATTCATCACCCCTGGATCTTCTCTAACATTCTGAATGAGTAATAGACCTGGAATGCATAAGTAACCTCTGTCTGGCCATTATCACCGAGGCAATATGGCATAGGGACCTTCTCTAAGAAATAGAGGTTGGTCACTCCTGCTCTCTCATGGACACTAAAATACACTGTTAAAAGCTTTGTCCACATCTGGATATCAACTCCTCTACTCACCCACCCTGTCCTCTTCCATCCTAACACAAACCACACATCATCTTCCCTTTTTTCTAACTCCTTTTTTTTCATTTCCTTGTCTGCAGTCCACAGACAAGGTAAATCCTCCTCCTTTCTCCACAATTAGGATGAAATGTGTGCTCGCACGTGGGAATCAGTGGCACCTGGTAAGCAGAGACGTTTTAAAGCATGGGCAAAGTGGGCTCTGGCTTAGGGCCCCCAGCCTTTCAGGGGGCCCCTGATAGAGACTGGTCGGTTCTGCAGCGTTTTGCCCTGATGACCTTGAATAATTCTTAAACAGATTGTTTCAAGTACCGTTTTCCTTTAATTTATTTTTAATGTGAGTGTCTATTATAGACATTTTGCAGAGAAATGTGTTTATGTTTCATGCACATGCATGAAAAAAGTTTAATTTAGATCAAAACAGGACCTGACATATGAGAAATGCAGTGCTACAATATTGAAAACACACGTCACTATTTCTGAATATTAGTTGTAAACACATTTAGGATTTGGATGAAAGAGCTGAAGTTTGATTATAAATTCAAAGCTGTTCCAAACAGGGGCCCCCAAAATACCGTCGGCCCAGGGCCCCCAAATTCCTTAAGATGTCCCTGCTGGTAAGCCATGTCTTTGCACCTATCTGCAAAGTTTAGGATGTGTGTTTGAGTTCAATATTGCACAGTGGTGGTGGTTATTAGGAAGACTGTGGGGTATATTCACAAGAACGTGTGCTAAACATCTCCCAAAAATGTTAACGCAACTTTACACATCGCTGCCTATCGCGGGAAAATAACCCCATGTTAACGTGGAATTCACAACACGGCGGTACCATGCGATAGTCCGCCGAAAACGCGGCCAATGTCCGCGATACAACCACCTCGACGGAGATAAAAACACAAAAAAAGTGCGATGAGCCCATTCGCGATGAGGAAAGCAGCGATAAGCACCGCCAGGCCCGCGACACACACACGGCAGGCGGGAATAAGCACAACAAAAGCCTGAAAAAGAAAGTGTGGTGATGTGATACTCTGTGATGTCATCTAGAGTGTTGGCAGACGTCCTGCCCTGAGTGTTCTGTTCATGGCAGTTACAGCCTGGGTTTGGTACCAGCTGGGACGGCTCTCTGTACCGCAATAAATACTACTCCTGCCACCTCAACTGTGTCTCCGTTTCACTTCTCAACAGTGGCGACAGAAGACGGGATACACCCACGGCCACCTCCGTCTGCTGATGACCTTCGCGGGACTTCCTACAAGTATTTATAGCCTTTTCCCGTCGGAACGCAGCTGTGAGTACATTTTTTTTTTACCTTTACTCACTCACGGCCAAGGCACCCCTCCGTAACGTACAGAGAGCCGTGCCCATTGAAAAGTGCATAATTTACAAGATTAAGTGTTTCTGCAGCGCGTGTGCCGAGATCACGCATTGACCAGCACGACAAAGCGGACCTTAAGAAAGGTGCCTTTACAATCGAATACATGGGCGAAAAAGGAGTGGAGCTGTGAACCCTCACAACATTCACCCTCCATTCAAGCCTGCAAAAACGCATAGAACCGCCATCCTTCATTTTGTAAAACAAAAAAGATAGGAAGCTCGAGCCCTTACCCGCACTCCGCAAAAGCGCTGCTGGTTCCCGGCTTCCTAGGCGAAAGCTTACGCTTCGTACTGTACTACTGGAGAAGCCGGTTTTGAGCCACCCGGCACCAACGTAAGGGAACGTGCCGCCATTTTGAGAATGGCATCCCTCATCTAGACTGTTGTCCGATTTGCCAACCACGTTGTCCACCATCTATAAAGTTTTTATTTCCCCCTACTTGCGGCAACGTTGCAGCGCTAGGAACCATTGAAAGGAATTCAAACATCTTCTCAGTAAAAAGAACAGTTACTGGCTGAGCAGATCGTCTTGACGCCTGGCTTTACATTTTCGTTAAAAAGGGAAATTCACTTTTCTTCGCACTGCGCTGACACGCACAGCTCTTTTGCGTGTCACACCTTCCTGAAATTTCGCTGACACGCACAGCATTTTTCATCGTGTGTCTCCATATTTTTATCACTGTTCCTATTTACAAGACACACACAGTTGTCTTGCATCCATTTTTAAGGAAAAAAATCTTCACAATGCGAGACTGCCACCCAGAGGCTCAAGTGTGAACTACATTTTCAACTAAATCTTTATTCAGTGTGTTACTTCTGTGATACACACACAACATTTTTGGGTTTTCTCTCTTTTCTTTTTCATTTTTTTTTCTCTCTCTTAGCCCCCTTTCTTTTTTCTCTTTTGTCTACATTCTTTTTCTTCCTTATTTCATTCTCACAGACATGCAGAGCGTTACAGCCCCTGCGCCTTTCTTACAAGAACCCGGAGAACCGCAACTTGAATGGAAACTGTGGATCAGATCATTCAAGGCATATCTTGGCGCAATTGATGGTCAAAGATTCAGACCGGAGAGGAAGAAGAATCTTATGTATTATCATTTGGGGGTCGAGGGCAAAATGTGTTTGACCATCTACCTCTCTATGAACCACCTGAAGGAGAAGATCCCGATGAATTCGAAATAGCAGTAAGGCAATTGGACAAATATTTTACGAAAACTAAAAACATTGTTGTACATAGATATAAATTTTTCACGAGAACACAAAAACCTAATGAGAGTATAAACACTTTCATTACAGCTTTAAAAGTCCTTGCTGCAAAATGCGATTACGACAATTTCACTTCTCAACTCGTAAGGGACCAACTCGTGGCACGGTGCTACTGCAAAAAGATCCAAGAAAAGTTACTCACTTGTAAAGACCCCACTCTAGATGAAGCAGTGGACATTGCCAAGAGCATTGAAAATTCAATGGAAGATGCCAAGCAACTTGAATCTGCTCTATCCAATTCCAGTATATCTGGTGCCGTTTCTACAAATATTCCCTTTTCTTCTTCTGCTTTTCCAAACACCTCTAGAGGATCATTCAGAGGTGGGAGGAACTTCACACTGAACAGAGGTGGAAAAACCTACACACCTAACAGACAATCTAATTTCAGAATGAGTTGTTATAGGTGTGGGTCATCCATGCATGTTTCTTCCTTCAAAAACTGTCCTGCTATTAACCAACAGTGTGGCCAATGTGGTAAAATGGGTCATTTTACAAAAGTTTGTATGGGAGGAAGAAGAAGAAGTGTAAGATGTGTACTTAATGATTACGATCAAGATGATCAATATGATGATGATGTCACGAACCAAGAGTATGTGGTAATAGTCAAGAACTGTTCTGACAAATGTACTATGCAATACATTCCAGATCCCGAAGTTGATGTTACTATTGAGACCAGTCATATTCAACTCCTGGTTGACACAGGAGCACGCATCACGATTGTGTCTCATGACAAGTACATAACATTTTGGTCCACTAAGAGTTTGTTACCTCCTGACATACTTACTGTAGCCTTTGAAGGAAGTAGGATTGATTTGCTAGGCTACTTCTGGGCTAGAATAAGTGTTCTTGGAGTAGTCATCAGTGGCAAGGTATATGTGGCTAAACGTGGGATCAATGTTCTTGGTCTTATCCATCAAGCTGAGTTTGGTCTAACTATCAAACCTGGTTCACCCAATCCAGTTTTTATTGACCATCAATATAACCACAATTACATTTCTACCACTAGTGATACTGGTTCTAAGCCCAATACTCAACCCACAAATGATTGGGAACACAAGTACAGCAATATTTTTAAGGACCGCCTAGGCAAAATCACGAACTTCCAACACTTCATTAAAATTAAAGAAAATGCCGTGCCCATCAAGCATAAACTGCGCAATGTACCTTTGAGCATTAGAGGTGACCTCTCAAAGCATTTACAAACATTATGTGACCAGGGTGTAATCGAGAAGGTTGAGTCTACTCTCTGGCTTTCACCCATTGTTTTGGCCAAGAAGAGGTCTGGGGACCTGAGGATGTGTGTCGACTTGAGGAGCCTTAACGAAGCCATCTGGGTTGACGGCTTTCCCCTCCCACGCATTGAAGACCTCATAGCCAAAGTAGGTTCCTCTTCTTGGTACACGAAACTTGACCTTAAGGCTGCCTACCATCAAGTCGAACTACATCCTCAGTCCCGACACCTTACAGCTTTCGTTACTCCAGATGGTGTATTTCAATTTTGTCGCCTTCCCTTTGGTCTCGCATCGGCTGCTGCCTTATTCCAAAGATTAATGACTGAGATGTTCCATCACAATCCCCACGTTGTTGTTTTCCTAGACGACATTCTCATATTCACGAAAAGTGAAGACGAGCATGACTCTGTCATTGACCAAGTATTCAACGTTCTGGCAAACAGAGGTGTCACCTTACAAAAAAGCAAATGTACTTTCAAAGTTAAAGAAATCGAGTACTTAGGCCATGTCATCTCTGAACACGGCATCAAGCCCAGACCTGGTCTAATAAAAAGCATAGTTGATGCACCTTCTCCCCAAAATAAGGAACAACTTATGTCCTTTCTTGGTCTTTGTGAATTCTATTCTAAGTTTATGAAAGATTTTGCAAAGACCACAGAGTGCTTCAGGGCGCTACTAAAGAAAGGAGCAACTTATGAATGGTCCGAGGAGTGTCAAAAGGTTTCCAGCTGATCAAAGACCACATAGTTCAAGCTCCTGCATTGCAAGCATTTATAGAAGGAAAGCAAACCATTGTTACTGTTGACGCTTCAGAGTATGGTCTAGGAGCTGTCCTTTCACAATATGCCAATGGTAAAGAGCACACAGTGGGATTTGCTTCCAGGACTCTTCGTCCTGTTGAACGGAAATATTCCGTTATTGAAAAAGAACTTTTAGCCTGCGTTTGGAGTGTTGAAAAATTCAAACAATATGTATGGGGCAGATCATTCATTCTCAAGACTGACCATCGCCCTCTAGTTGATATCCTTTCTGGGAGAAACGTCAAACGCACCACCGCTCGCTTAGCACGTTTATCCACGAAACTCCTAGAATACACTTTCACTGTAGAATATATCCCTGGAGGAAAGAACTGTAGAGCGGACTGTCTATCAAGACTCCCTATTTCAGACACCGATGAACATGAATGGGAAACTGACATCGAAGAGGGTTTTGTGGCACTTATTGGCCAAGATAACTTGTCCTTTGCAGAAGAAGATTGGTTTGTGGAGATTGACAAGGATCCCATTCTCAAAGAAGTCGCTTCTTTAATTAAGAAAGGTTGGCCCAAAGAGAGGTGTCTCTCAGCAGATCTACAGATGTTCTGGAAAGTTTGTGATGAACTTTCAATAGAAGGTGGGAAAGTTGTCAGAGGCGATAAACTCATTCCTCCTTCTTCCTACCGAGAAAAGATCATCCTAGCCGCACATTCTGGTCATCTGGGAGCAACTATCACAAAGAGGAAAGTCAGAGCTGACTTCTGGTGGCCTAGGATGGACACGCAAATTAATGATCTAGTTCGGCAATGTTCACGCTGTAATGCCAGTGACAAAGTCTTGGTACTCGAAGGCACAGTTGAATCTCCTGTACCCCCGCCTGGCAGAGCTTGGCAAAGACTTGGTATGGACTTTCTTGGACCGTTTCATGTTCTCCCTTCCAATTCCAAATATTTTTTAGTACTCATTGATCATCTGTCCAGGTGGGTGGAGGTCGAACCCATTACCACACCCAATTCCAAGAGTGTTATTAACTGTTTGAATGCCATCTTTCTCAGGGAAGGTTATCCCGAGGAAATTTTGACCGATAATGGTGTTCAATTCGTTTCAGAAGAAATGAACTCATTTCTGCACTCTTGTGGCATCAAACACACCAGGACTCCGCTTTACCATCCACAAAGCAACAGAAAAACTGAGAGGTTTAACAGGGTCGTAGTGGAGTGCGTGCAAGCAGCCTTTAGATCAAAGTCCTGTGTTTTTCAAGCTGTGAAGGATCTTGTCTGGTCTTATCGCACCTCACCTCACGTTGCTACCAATTTTTCTCCTTTCGAACTTATGAGGGGTAGAAAAGCTTCCTCCAGCGTATATCCCTTCTGGATGGTCAAATCATTTCATCAAGGTTGCAACATGAGGTGTATGTGGGAATCTGCCAAGAAAACTTCCACTGAAGCTTGTTCTAAATCTCATCAATTCTCCACCACGAAAGAAATTCCTAGACTCCGTGTTGGAGATTGGGTCAGGGTCAAAAATCCAAACTCAGTAAGAAAAGGTTTGTCTAAATTTCTAGAATCACAACGAATTGTAGAAATCCGTAAGAATGCTGTTAAGTTGTCTAATGGAAGTTGGTGGAGTATTTATCGTGTCGCAAAAGATCCTTGTATTCATTCTGAAACTGGTGAAAACAATCAAAATGTTGTAGGGGGATGGCGTTAGGAGAAGCACCAGAATCCCGGTTAGACCACGAAAATTACAAGACTATGTATAAGTTTAATTATTTTGCTCTTCACCCTGCTTTCTGTACTCACCAGTTCATTTTCCTTCTGACATATTGTACCCTTCCTCTATCCCATAGTTATTTTATCAAAAGAGGGGAGGGGTGGTGATGTGATACTCTGTGATGTCATCTAGAGTGTTGGCAGACGTCCTGCCCTGAGTGTTCTGTTCATGGCAGTTACAGCCTGGGTTTGGTACCAGCTGGGACGGCTCTCTGTACCGCAATAAATACTACTCCTGCCACCTCAACTGTGTCTCCGTTTCACTTCTCAACAGAAAGACAAACCAAACAGAAAACAACAGCCAAGCACAATGGAGGCAACCGGAGCCAGTATACAACCCCACAAGCCCCATTGGCAACAAAACATTGTACATGGCAGGCCATCGTGGACAAGGTGAATGCAGCCGGAGAGCGGAGGAGGACAATGGAAGAAAACCAGACCAGCCGGAATGATGCGAAACGCACAAACAAGCAGAAACACGCCAACAACAAGAAGGCAGCAATGCACACCGGAGGTGGGAGTCCAGCGCCACACCAGGAGCTGGATGACATGGAGGAAATGGTGTCCACCACATCAGTCTGGAGATGGTGGCAGGACTCGGGGACCAGAAACTGCCCAAAACAACAGACACAACAGCAACAGGGAGAGGAACGACCAGGGACTGGGGGGACGGGGGGAGATGGGCACAATGGCACACATGCACAATTAAGCACAGCACAACTGCAGACTAACCATGCCCAAGAGTAACAACACCAACCAAGAGCACAAGTCACACAACCCGGCAATATCGCACCACTGAACAAGCACAGAAGTGAAAACCACACTGCCTGAAAGTGAGAAGGGTGAGCCAAATCAGAGCTGAAGGGACATCTTACACACAATGCATCACACACACATAGGAAGCAGAGCACCCCAACATCGAACACAATGTGGTACAAACACCAACATTTGCACAACCGAACACAGGACACAAGTGCACCTGCTTGTGGCCGGTAAACGGCCATACGCATCTGGCAAAGCACGAAACAGGGACATGATAATGCACAAGTACAAACCCACAGCCCTGATGGGGTAGTGTTAGACCTGGTATCATTGGCGTGAGTCTCCCTTCCATTTTTTTTCTGATTGCCTCCTCTGTTTTGGATCTGTTTGCTGGTTTTAGATGCTTTGGGCACTGTGCCACTGCTATTCAGTGCCACAGTGCAAGTGCTCCCTATGGTAAATTGATGCATTGATTAGTGACTCCATGATTGGATCATTTGATTTACTTGTCAGACCCTAGTATAGTGCACCAGGTGTACCCAGGGCTTGTAAATCAAATGCTGCTGGTGGGCTTGCAGCACTGGTTGTGCCACCCACAGAAGCAGCTTGTAAAGTGTGTCTCAGGCCTGCCATTGCAGAGCCTGTGTGCAGTCTGACTGCCATGTCGACTTGGCAAGTGCACCCACTTACCAGTCCCTAAACCTTCCCTTTTTCTGCATATTAGTCACCCCTAAGGTAGGCCCTAGGGCAGGGTGCATTGTAGGTAAAAGGTAGGACCTGCCCTGATGTGTGTGGCATGTCCTAATAGTGAATTACAGCCATTTTCGTTTTTCACTATTGCAAGGCTCCCTGTTCCCCATAGGCCAGAATGGGCAGTTAGATTATTACATCTTATAATCCTAACTGACTCAGGGAACCAGGTAGAAATTCGAGTTTAGTATGCCTGAACTCAGAATGATAAAAGACATCTTTTAGTGAAGTTGGTTTTAACATTCTGTGTTTGAAAATACCACTTTTAGAAAGTGGGTATTTTCTTGCCTAACTATCCAAGCCTGCCTCTGCTAGGTTGTGTATTCCTTGTCTGGAGTTTGAGTGACAGGGGCTGGGGGCTGCCAGGAGACAGGGTGAGTCAGCACAGGGCTGAATAGAGAGATCTGCATGCAGATAGGAGGGAGGAGTTGCACCTGGGACCTGAATAGGGCTGTGCCTTCCCTCCACAATGCTGGCTCCACCTCCTGTGGTGTGTCTGATGTCCCTGGCCTACACTGTGAAAGGAAAGAAGGAGTCTTGTCAACAAAGTGCTCCAAGACTGACCAGAACTGGTTTTGACTAGGCAAAGGCCTCTCTGCCTTCAGAGAACAAAGAGAAAAGTAGTATAAATATTGGGACCCAGACCCAAGAACTTTAGATCACTTCTGGAACAACAAGACGACCCTTTTGCCAAGGAGAAGAACCAAGGAAGCTGCAGGAATTGGACTGTCCCTCTGCCAAGTGTGCTGTTTGCTGGTTTGGCCTGCAGTGGTTTCTTCATTGCCAAGGAAAGGAGAAGGAACTTTTAAAGAACTTTCATCATCTTGCAGAATATTACTCCAAGGGCTTGATTTGAGCTTGCCTCCTGACCGAAGTCTCAGGGATACCAGACTTCACCCCCTTCTGTTTGCCTGCATCTGGAACTTGCTATTCTGGTGCTACAGAAGGAATTTGCAACACCGACGCCGGCGAGCGACGCCGTCTCCTGCATCGAAGCCGTGAGCGCTGCGCCGACTTGCAACGAAGACTCGACGCCGACCGCCGTGCCACCTCGACGCCAGCGAGCGACATCGTAAGCCTGCTATAGCCGTGAGCGCTGCTCCGACTTACGACGCCGGCCCGACGCCTGCTGCTGTGCCGCATCGACTCCGAAGCTGACATCATCGCGGAGCCGATCGTCGACGTGGGTGGTCAAGAATCTATCGACATCGTGACATCGTACGGAACCGTGGCCTCGGTGCCATCGTGACGTCACCTCCTCTCCGGTCCGGAACCGACGCCTCCCCTGCCTGCGCAAGCATCCAGGTCCCGACGCATCCTCTCCTCCGAAGCAAGGAACCGACGCCGCAACGCGCCAACGACGCCGCACCTTCCCGACGCCGTGAGCTATCTTTGTTTTCGCTTTTCCAAGGTACTGTTCTTTGTGGGTCTGTTTTGACTCCGGGCCCGACGCCGCGCACCTCGCGGTCGGCGCCGTACTTTGGGATTTCTTTGACCTCGACGTCGTGATAACTCCAGTTGGGGTTATTTGTTGCTAAAGACTGCTTTAAGTGAAGAACCTATTTTTAAACCATTTCTACCATCTTGAAGTATTATTGATTACAGTATTGTGGATTTTTGTCGTTTGTGGTCTTGTGATAAATCTATATAAAGAATACTTATTTTTATAAAACCTGTGTGGTGTCCATCTGTAGTGTTTTCACTGTATTACTGTATGTGTTCACAAATGCTTAACACACTGCCTCTTAGATAAGCCTGCCTGCTCGTGCCAAGCTACCAAGGGGGTGAGCAGGGGTTATCCAGGTGTGTAATCCCCTTTCCCTGACTTAGAAGCAAGGGTCCCTATTTGGACAAAGGTGCATACCATTGCCAACTAGAGACCCCCAGTTCTAACATTGGTGGCAGCGGTGGGATTTGGACCTGCATTTGTGACTCATATACAGTGATTGGTGTACACTACTAGTGAGTGCAGACCAAACGCGACCACATACTTTTTGGTAGAATTTTTTTCCTTGGACTGTTATTTTTCTAAAAATTGCCAATTCTTATTGCCATGAGTCCACCAGCATCTATTGCCTCTATGGATCCAGAGTTTGAGGAAGAGAGGTTGGATACCTATAATGCCAAACAGCTGAAAGCCTTCTGTAGAAAATTTAAAGTTGCTATTCCAGGCCTCACTAAAAGGATGAGTTCCACAAGGCGCTGGGGGCCTGGGTGGAAGCAAGAAATGCATCTGAAAATGTGGAGCACCCTGTGGAGGAGGTGGAAGGGCAGCTAGATGGGCCCCTGGGCCCAAGGGGAGAAAGTACCTACCCCGCCAGGCAGCAGTGTTTCTTCCAAAGACCTGTCCCCAGGAGAGCTGGAGGATAGGGAGAGAAATAGGGCACACAAGCTGGAGATGGCTAGGCTCAAAATGGAGGGTCAAAAGGACCTAGAGAATAAGAAGCTGGAGTTTGAAATTAACAAGTTAACCTTGGAGAGAGAGAGAATGAGATTAGAGCATGAGAGAATGTTGAGGGAGTTAGAGATCAAAGCACAGGGCTTAGAACTCAATCCCTCTGGTGGCAGCGCACCATCTGTGCCTTCAGAAGGCAGGGTATATATTCCCAAGGATGTCATCAAAGATTTCCATAAGCATGAAGATATTGGGCAGTGGTTTGCAGCCTATGAAATAGCAATGTTGGCCCACCGGGTCCCTGAGAAGGATTGGGGAGCTGGGTTGTGGGGCCGCTTTGTGAGTGAGGGGAGGGATACTTTGTTAGACCTACCCAGTGAGAATAAGATGTCTTATGCCCATATGAAGGAAGCCCTGATGACAAGGTATGGTTTGACCCCAGAACTCTATAGACAGAGGTTTAGGAGTTGCAAGAAGCTGGAGGGAACCACTTGGGTAGAATATGTATCTTTCTTTTGCAGAGCCATGGATGGTTGGGTGAAGGGTAGCAAAGTGGATACTTTTGAAGCGCTCTATGATTTGTTTGTATGGGAGCTCTTGTCTGCTAATTGTTTTCCAGAGCTACGCCAGCACCTTATTGATAGCAAGCTAACAAACCCTAGGAAGCTTGCTGAGGAGGCGGACCGCTGGGTCAGTACCAGGGTCCACAAGGGTCATGTGGGAGATTCCGCCAAAGGTGGGCAGGGTCCCCAGCAGAAGAGTGGGGGGACAAGGGTAAACAGAGGGAGTTCCAGAAAGGGCCCCAAAGTAATCCCCAAGGGAACCAAGGGAAGGGTTCCCAGCCTCCCCCTGAGAAGAAGCAAGAGGCCCCGACAGGTAAACCTGTTCAGAGGGGCCCCTGTAAATGTTTTACGTGTGGTCAATTGGGCCACCGTTGGTATGATCCTCAATGTCCCATGAGAGATCCCAAAGCACCACCCCGTCAGATTGCCAGTGTAGCCCTGGGGGAGGAGATGGGTGCCCAAGGTGGGTGGGATCCCGCAGAGATGTCCCTTGTCTCATTAGGAGACTTTGAGATGGTCCCTAAAACTCAGCTGCCTGATAACACTAAAAAGTACAGGCAGTGGGTGACCATCAATGGCTTTAGGGTGGAAGCTCTAAGAGACACCGGTGCAAGTGTGACAGCTGTCAGTTGTCGGTTGGTGTCCAAAGAGCAGGTTGTCCCCCATGCATTCTTCCCTGTTGTTGCTGCAGACAACTCACAGAGCCAGTGTGAGGTGGCTCAAGTTCCCTTTTAGTGGGGGGGTCTCAGGTACTCTCCAAGTTGCTGTGAGGCCAGCCATGCCGGTTGATTGTCTGTTGGGCAATGATTTAGAGGACTCCCCTTGGGCTAAGGTGGAGAGAAGGTCTCATTTAGAGATGTTGGGTCTGCCTGAGTGGGCGTGTGTAACCACTCGGTCCATGGCGGCCAGTAAGGGTGATCAAGAGGTTCTGGAGCCTGAAAATATGGCCCAGACCCCTGCCTTAAAGAGAAGAGGTAGGGGGCGCGGGAAACCAGCCCCCATAGTTCCCACGGTCCAGGAGGAGGCAGACCTTGAGGGGATGCCCTGGAACCTACAGGGGAACAAGTTGCTGAACTGGGAGACCTGCCTGAGCTGACCCATTGGCAGCAAGAAGGAGGTCCCTCCAGGGAGGAATTTTGTGAAGAGCAAAGGAAGTGCCCTTCTCTTGAGGGTTTGAGGCAACAGGCCACAAACCAGGCAGCAGGTGATCAGTCTGGATCACATTGGATCTACTGGGAGAACGACCTCCTGTATAGCGAGCCTAAGGTTGCTGAGCCTGGGTCAGCCCGTGTGCTGGTGGTACCCCAGCGCTTCAGAGCCTTCCTACTGGGTTTGGCTCATGACGTTCCTTTAGCTGGACATCTGGGGCAGAACAAGACCTTTGAAAGGCTTGTTTCCCATTTTCATTGGCCCCAGATGCGCAAGAGTTCAGATACTCATTGTAGGACCTGCCAAACTTGCCAGGCAAGTGGGAAAAGTGGAAGGAAGCACAAGGCTCCTCTCCAACCTTTCCCTGTAGTCAATACCCCCTTTGAACGGGTGGGCATTGACATTGTGGGGCCACTGGACCCCAAGACAGCCATGGGCAACAGGTTTATCCTGGTCTTGGTGGACCATGCTACCCGGTACCCGGAAGCCATCCCTCTCAGGACAGTGACGGCCCCCGTGGTGGGATGTGCACTGATGGGGTTTTTTCCCCTGTGGGGTTCCCCCGAGAGGTGGTGTCAGACCATGGTACCAACTTCATATCTAACTATATGAAGTCCCTGTGGAAGGAGTGTGGTGTTACCTATAAGTTCACCACTCCTTACCACCCCCAAGGTAATGGGCTGGTTGAGAGATTCAACCGGACCCTTAAGGGCATGATTATGGGTCTTGAGGAACCTATGAGGCGTAAGTGGGACGTCCTCTTGCCATGCCTGTTGTTTGCTTACTGTGAGGTGCCTCAGAAGTCCTTAGGGTTCAGCCCCATTGAGCTGCTGTATGGTCACCCGGTAAGAGGACCTTTGAGTCTGGTCAAGGAAGGCTGGGAGCAATCTCCCAGGAAACGTCCCCAGGATGTATATAGCTACATGCTGGCCTTCAGGAACCAGACTCGGCGTTTCAGAGAACTTGCTCAGGCGAACCTGGAAGCCAGCCAGGAAGAGATGAAGCGGTGGTACGATCAGAATGCCACTCTGATTGAGCTTCAGCCTGGACAGAAAGTTTGGGTCATGGCCCCTGTGGAGCCCTGTGCGCTCCAGGACAGGTGGACCGGTCCATTTGAGGTGGTGGAGCGCAAGAGTGATGTCACCTATCTGGTGAACTTGCGGTCTCCCAGGAACCCTTTGCGGGTCCTGCATGTTAACCGCCTGAAGCCCCACTTAGAAAGGTCCGAAGTGGGCATGCTCCTAGCGACAGATGATGGAATGGAGGAGGAGACTGAGCCTCTTCCTGACCTCCTGTCTGCAGCGGAGCAAGATGGGTCAGTGGATGGTGTTGGCCTCTCTGCCACACTGACCCCTGAACAGCAGCAAGATTGTCGCCAACTGCTGGGGCAATTCCCTGATTTGTTCTCCCTGGTTCCTAGTGTCACTGAGTGGTGCGTCCATGATGTGGACACTGGGGACAGTCCTCCTGTGAAGCACACGGCTTACAGAGTGACTGACAGGGTCAGGCTTACATTAAGGAGGAGGTCTCCAAGATGTTTGCCTTAGGGGTGATTGAGTCCTCTAACAGTCCTTGGGCCAGCCCAGTGGTTTTGGTCCCAAAGGCTGCCGCGCCTGGTGCCACACCCGAACTCCGGTTCTGTGTGGACTACCGAGGACTCAATTCAGTCACCAGGACTGACGCGCACCCCATCCCCAGAGCTGATGAGCTCATTGATCGGTTGGGAGCTGCCCGGTACCTCAGCACGTTTGATTTGACGTCTGGGTACTGGCAGATTGCCTTAACTGATGGGGCCAAGGAGAGGTCAGCATTCTCCACACCAGATGGGCACTACCAATTCCGGGTTATGCCCTTTGGGATGAAGAATGCCCCTGCCACCTTTCAGAGGTTGGTCAACCAGGTGTTGGACGGACTGGAAGATTTCAGTGCCGCCTACCTGGATGACATTGCGGTGTTTAGTTCCACTTGGGAAGAACATCTGCGCCACCTCTGGGAAGTGTTGATGGCGCTGCGGAAGGCAGGCCTCACAATCAAGGCGAGTAAGTGCCAGATTGGGCAGGGTTCGGTGGTGTACTTGGGGCACCAGGTAGGAAGCGGCCAGGTGGCGCCCCTACAGCCCAAGATTGATACCATCCTGGCATGGGAACCCCCAAAGACTCAGACACAGGTGAGAGCCTTTTTAGGACTCACGGGGTACTACAGGAGGTTTGTCAAGGGGTATGGCAACATTGTTGCACCCTTGACTGAGCTGACTTCCAGGAAGCAGCCCAAGAAAGTGAACTGGACTGACACCTGTCAGAAGGCTTTTGACGCCCTGAAGACTGCCATGTGCACAGCACCCGTGCTTCAGGCGCCCAACTTCTCAAAAGAATTCATTGTTCAAACAGACCCTTCAGAGCATGGTGTGGGGGCTGTTCTATCACAGATTAATGAGGAAGGCCTAGACCAACCCGTAGCCTTCATCAGTAGGAGGTTACTTCCACGGGAACAGAGGTGGAGTGCAATTGAGCGTGAGGCATTTGCTGTGGTCTGGGCACTGAAGAAGTTGAGACCATACTTGTTTGGGACTCACTTCCTGGTTCAGACCGACCACAGGCCCCTTAGATGGCTGATGCAGATGAGGGGTGAGAACCCAAAGTTGTTGAGGTGGTCCATTTCCCTACAGGGTATGGACTTCACGGTGGAACACCGCCTTGGTACAGAACACGCCAATGCTGATGGTCTGTCCAGATTTTTCCGCCTTAGTGAAGAGGACTCCCTAGGGGAAGGGTAGTTCTCCCCACATTTCAGCTGGAGGGGACACGTGTTAGACCTGGTATCATTGGCGTGAGTCTCCCTTCCATTTTTTTCTGATTGCCTCCGCTGTTTTGGATCTGTTTGCTGGTTTTAGATGCTTTGGGCACTGTGCCACTGCTATTCAGTGCCACAGTGCAAGTGCTCCCTATGGTAAATTGATGCATTGATTAGTGACTCCATGATTGGATCATTTGATTTACTTGTCAGACCCTAGTATAGTGCACCAGGTGTGCCCAGGACTTGTAAATCAAATGCTGCTGGTGGGCTTGCAGCACTGGTTGTGCCACCCACAGAAGCAGCTTGTAAAGTGTGTCTCAGGCCTGCCATTGCAGAGCCTGTGTGCAGTCTGACTGCCATGTCGACTTGGCAAGTGCACCCACTTACCAGTCCCTAAACCTTCCCTTTTTCTGCATATTAGTCACCCCTAAGGTAGGCCCTAGGGCAGGGTGCATTGTAGGTAAAAGGTAGGACCTGCCCTGATGTGTGTGGCATGTCCTAATAGTGAATTACAGCCATTTTCGTTTTTCACTATTGCAAGGCTCCCTGTTCCCCATAGGCCAGAATGGGCAGTTAGATTATTACATCTTATAATCCTAACTGACTCAGGGAACCAGGTAGAAATTCGAGTTTAGTATGCCTGAACTCAGAATGATAAAAGACATCTTTTAGTGAAGTTGGTTTTAACATTCTGTGTTTGAAAATACCACTTTTAGAAAGTGGGTATTTTCTTGCCTAACTATCCAAGCCTGCCTCTGCTAGGTTGTGTATTCCTTGTCTGGAGTTTGAGTGACAGGGGCTGGGGGCTGCCAGGAGACAAGGTGAGTCAGCACAGGGCTGAATAGAGAGATCTGCATGCAGATAGGAGGGAGGAGTTGCACCTGGGACCTGAATAGGGCTGTGCCTTCCCTCCACAATGCTGGCTCCACCTCCTGTGGTGTGTCTGATGTCCCTGGCCTACACTGTGAAAGGAAAGAAGGAGTCTTGTCAACAAAGTGCTCCAAGACTGACCAGAACTGGTTTTGACTAGGCAAAGGCCTCTCTGCCTTCAGAGAACAAAGAGAAAAGTAGTATAAATATTGGGACCCAGACCCAAGAACTTTAGATCACTTCTGGAACAACAAGACGACCCTTTTGCCAAGGAGAAGAACCAAGGAAGCTGCAGGAGTTGGACTGCCCCTCTGCCAAGTGTGCTGTTTGCTGGGTTGGCCTGCAGTGGTTTCTTCATTGCCAAGGAAAGGAGAAGGAACTTTTAAAGAAATTTCATCATCTTGCAGAATATTACTCCAAGGGCTTGATTTGAGCTTGCCTCCTGACCGAAGTCTCAGGGATACCAGACTTCACCCCCTTCTGTTTGCCTGCATCTGGAACTTGCTGTTCTGGTGCTACAGAAGGAATTTGCAACACCGACGCCGGCGAGCGACGCCGTCTCCTGCATCGAAGCCTTGAGCGCTGCTCCGACTTGCAACGAAGACTCGACGCCGACCGCCGTGCCACCTCGACGCCAGCGAGCGACATCGTAAGCCTGCTATAGCCGTGAGCGCTGCTCCGACTTACGACGCCGGCCCGACGCCTGCTGCTGTGCCGCATCGAGTCCGAAGCTGACATCATCGCGGAGCCGATCGTCGACGTGGGTGGTCAAGAATCTATCGACATCGTGACATCGTACGGAACCGTGGCCTCGGCGCCGTCGTGACGTCACCTCCTCTCCGGTCCGGAACCGACGCCTCCCCTGCCTGCGCAAGCATCCAGGTCCCGACGCATCCTCTCCTCCGAAGCAAGGAACTGACGCCGCAACGCGCCAACGACGCTGCACCTCCCCGACGCCGTGAGCTGTCTTTGTTTTCGCTTTTCCAAGGTACTGTTCTTTGTGGGTCTGTTTTAACTCCGGCCCGACGCCGCGCACCTCGCGGTCAGCGCCGTACTTTGGGATTTCTTTGACCTCGACGTCGTGATAACTCCTGTTGGGGTTATTTGTTGCTAAAGACTGCTTTTAAGTGAAGAACCTATTTTTAAACCATTTCTACCATCTTGAAGTATTATTGATTACAGTATTGTGGATTTTTGTCGTTTGTGGTCTTGTGATAAATCTATATAAAGAATACTTATTTTTATAAAACCTGTGTGGTGTCCATCTGTAGTGTTTTCACTGTATTACTGTATGTGTTCACAAATGCTTAACACACTGCCTCTTAGATAAGCCTGCCTGCTCGTGCCAAGCTACCAAGGGGGTGAGCAGGGGTTATCCAGGTGTGTAATCCCCTTTCCCTGACTTAGAAGCAAGGGTCCCTATTTGGACAAAGGTGCATACCATTGCCAACTAGAGACCCCCAGTTCTAACAGGTAGCAATGCACGTATGGCAGGGAGCCAGAGAGTCCGTGACACACACATTGGCATACAAATCAAGACACAACACAGTTGGAGACAAGTGAAAGTGCGGAAACTTTATCAACAAGTGCGTGTCAGTACGGCCAAGAGAAGTGCCACGATATGCAGACCAATACAGCAGCATTTTTTTTTTTTTTTAATATTGAGCATTTTCTCCTCTTTTGAGCAATAATGAAGCTAATTTCTCTTTAATTCCATGTTATCTGAAAAAAATTGTTGTCCGGTGTTTATCTTAAGAAAAATCTTTATTAATTTCATGACATGATCTTCATATGTATTTTTATTATTGGTGCTCTGAAGATGTAGTAGCAAAACAGCCGACACGTGTTTCGCCCTCTGGTCAGTGCGACCTGGGCTTTCTCAAGGCTTTCGTAGTAGAATTTAAGGTCACTGACCAGAGGGCGAAACACGTGTCGGCTGTTTTGCTACTACATCTTCAGAGCACCAATAATAAAAATACATATGAAGATCATGTCATGAAATTAATAAAGATTTTTCTTAAGATAAACACCGGACAACTGTTTTTTCCAGATAACATGGAATTAAAGAGAAATTAGCTTCATTATTGCTCAAAAGAGGAGAAAATGCTCAATATTTAAAAAAACTGTTATGAATACGAGGCTGGAGTGGTCCAGTGCCTCGAGCAAAAGCTCCTCTCAAGAAAATTTTATTGAATAAAGGCAATAATATCCAGTCCTAGGATCCGTGGACCTCTGTTCAATGCAGCAGCATGTCTGAATGAGGAACGTAGGAAAGCGCCCATGTCCACCCCGGGGGAGTCCATCACCAACACAAGTCAGTGCCAACCCGCGTTGGTTGTCCGCGCATGGATCAGGAGTCCAGGCCAATGCAGCCATGTCCACTGTCGTCTTGGGACATATGACCAGATTCCCAACATGCAACCAGGCGTCGGGACACGTGCAATGGGTCACATCCAGTTGTGGCTGCAGGTACCTTGTCACTCGTCCATGAACGCGAGTGCAGCAGCGTAGGCCAACATCTCCAATGAGAGATCGTTGTCCACCATATCTGACATGTCGTCGACGTAATCCATCAGCTGACCCAGACAGATGTGCTGACTCCAACCCCTGGCCTCAATGTGCACCAAAGCCCAATCGGGTAGTGGCTCAATGTGCTCACTGCACATCGACGACTCGTGCAATCTCCCAGGTCCAGTTGCCAGCATGCATGCCAAACATCCATGCATGCCATAAATGGGCATCACGGTGACACTCCTGGTCGTGGGCCAACAGGGGGCGCACACACTCGTCGAAATCCAGGTCAGCTACCGTTACGTTGGAGAGGCAGACATCCATGGTCCACTCGAATATGCACGAGCGACAATGCAACACAGGCTGAACGCAGGTGACGTTCGCAAGGCGGAAGCTCAGCCGGTAACTGATCCGCAGCACTGCCAACGGCAGTGCCCCCAGTACATGCAGCAGACGTGCACGGTACAGGTCCACGTGACTGGAGTCGAGCATGTGTCCGGGATGGTCTGCCATTGCGTCAGTGGCTCTGCTTGAAGCGGCACTGGCTTGCCCTGCGCCAGTCCTGTGGATGAAATGGCACAGCTCGGAGCAATGAGCCGTGTCTGTGTGCAACGGGTGCAGGCCTGGGTGGGGTGGGAGTACGTGTGAAGGCCATTTCACGCACGCTAACTACGACCAAGGACTTATGCGTGTGGGATGTGTACACATTGGTCTCACGTCAGGCAGTGCGTAGTGTGGGAGTCGCAAGTAAATGCTATCATATCTGTCAGGGGGTGCTGGCCACGTGCAAGTCCCAGCTCGGAGCTGCGATGTGCCACCGCCTGATAGTACAGACAAAGGACCCTTCATCCCTACAGTAACTTCACCATCTGCATGCCTTCAGGAGATGTACAGAGGCCTGTCGTGGGTGTGGTGGGATGTCTGCGACCCTGGGAATCATGGATGATATGCCCAGCACGAGGCACATGAGCGGCCTCACTGTGTGTTACGTTGCCTCACAGCTGCTCCTCCCTCCCACGAGCCCCCACACTTGTGTGCGCTGCGCGGTTGTATCACGTGCACTCCTACGGCACACCATTGTAATGCCTGTCCACGCATGTCCAGCGGCATGCCAACAACACCGTGACGCTGGCCTTTGTAGGTGGGCGGCCACGTGAGTGTAGGCCAATGGTCCGGACAGGGTGGACACAGGTGTACAGTCCATGGCTGGCTGTGATCGTGCTGCGAATGAGGCTAGGCAACTGACTCATGCAGCCGCAGGACTGATACACATAACACTTGGCATGCATGTGCCAAGACCCCGAGATGTCTTGCGCTCCTGCATTTCCCCATCCGTGCGGGCCCGCCCTCCTGGTGCATGCTACATTCCAACATCGACTACTGTGGCTCTGGTGGCGACAACACCCCAACACAGAGACACACTTACTGCACTTCCTGCCCAAGGCCAGGTCCGAGCCACACCCTGCTCCCCCTGCCGAATCAGCACACCCCTGCGCTGACCTGACGTACGCCAGACCAGCACACGCCGCTTGTGCATGCAGGTGGGGGCGGGCGAAGCTACATGTCCAAGGTCACTGCCAACGCTGAGGTGACATGGTATCGTCCGCTGAAGACATCACACTGTGATGTTGCAGGGCCCGTGCCCATCATGCTGACACAATGACCACACGGACACACTTGCTCAGATGGTGTGAATGGCTACGGGCACGTGCGCCCGGCCACATTTATTAGCAGGCACACTTATTGAGTGACACCTGTGTTGGATGTGTGTGGGGTGTGTGCACACCAGCCGGCAAGGGATGCCTCGTGCAGTCAGAAATCGACAACAGTGTACATCGTAAAGGACACAACCATTCAACCATAAAGGCCCCATGACTTGTGCTGCACAGAGTTAGTGGCCCCGGATGCACAGAGTCCTGCACGGGCCTACCGCCATGGGCCGCTGACTTGCGGTGCACTGGGGCAGGGTCACGAGTGCAGAGCAGGTTTCCGTAGATGACAAAGGGGCTTGTCGCGGAGTGTCTCGGTGGACAGTGGAAGGTGTACCCCCAGGGCATGATGCAGAGGGCAGAACCACACTGAAACAGTCACTATGGTGGAGATGAATGGAACAGACACATGTTGGACACCAAGTCCGGTCCAGCCAGACGAAGATGCAGAAAACCCCCAGGCCATGGACTCAGACACCACCAAGGTCCAACCAGATAGTGCCCATGACAAATTGCGCACAGAGTTAGTGGCACCCGTGCTGTTAGGGGATGCCGCCTGCGATGAGGCGTGTCCAATGGTGTGGACTCCTCCACATCTTACCCAAGACACAGTTCCACATGTGTGACCTACTGGACCGCAGTGTAGGCCTGAGGCAGCGGTCAGCACGGGCCATTCACCGAGTGTCGCCGGCTTAGGTTGGATGGTCCCACCGGCCTGCGTAGTTCAGGTACAGTAGCACCACGGGACGCGGACTTGCGGTGAACAGGGTTGATGGCACCAGGTCAGTTGTTGATTGTGTTCGATCACCTCCGTGACTCTGATCCGGCTTTCGTCCGGACTGAGCCGCATCTTCCTCTTACTCCTCTCCGTGCGTTCACTGGTGTGGACTCTGCCATTCATGATTCGTGACTAAGTGCTGGATGTGGGACCTACTGCTCCGCAAGGTAGGCCTGAGCCCTCATCCACGTGTCGCCGGCTTGCGTTGAACAGGGTTAGTGGCACCAAGTGTCGCCGGATTGTGTTGAACAGGGTTAGTGGCACCACTTGTCGCCGGCTTGCGTTGAACAGGGTTAGTGGCCCACATGTCGCAGGCCTGCGATGCGGAATTATGCTTCACTGATCGAAGGGAGTCTGGTGCTGTGGCCGCTGCCACGGACTTGAGGTCACTGCCATTCAAGACTCAGGACACAGTTCCACATGTGGGACCTACTGGGCCGAAGAGGACGCCGGTGGAGTATGTCAATGAGAAAGGAGTAATGTGGGCCAGCTTTGTGGGGGCCAGCGATGGTCTGCGGAGGCTGCAGAGGTCACGGGACTGGAGCTTGGAGCTTGCACCGGCACGTGGTGGGCCCTCTTTGACACACGCCGGTGTAGGCAGGTGAGCGGAGCCTCGTTGGTGCGCTGGGGCAGGCATGACGGGTCTGGGGACCAGCGGCCCGGGGTGCAGCAGGCACACAGGGACGCAGGCCCTGCCGCGCTCGGCGCAGGACTCGTGGCGGGCTGAGAGGCGCCGCCCTGGCAGACGCGTTGTCCATTCCGAATGAGAACCACGCCCAGTGCGACGGGCTTTTTGTTCACACCCCTACGCAGGCCTGGCGTACCCAGGTCCAACCCACTCCGCCCGCACATGCAGGGGGGGACGTAACGTGCGACATTTCCGCATTCTGCCCCACAGCCTGTGGGGACATGGTAGCGTCCACTGGCCACTACACTCCATGCACCAGCAGTTGATCTCCACATGTCCATTTCCGTGGTTTGCACACTGTGGTCTGTCCGGCACCTCCACGCCACACCTGGCATTGGGTAGGTTCACATTCCTTAGTCACTTGCCGCTCTCGCACATGCCTGCTCCATGCCTCTCCTCACATCCTGCTATTGTGTGTCTGTGGTGCCATGCCGTGGCTGGGTTGTGGGCATGGCAAGGCCAAGTTCCCAATGGAGTCGTGTTGTCGTGTCTGGTCGGTTGGCATGTTGTGTGGCATGTTGAATGTAGTTGTGCTGCATGCCCATTGCCAGTGTCGTGAGTTGCATGACTGTGGGCTGGAGGTGTGTGGTGTGTTCATTTTGAACTTACCAACGAGCACTGCATTTCCATGGGTGCCATCCTGGGAGCGCTGGGTGATGATGGACTGTCGGGAGATGTGAGAATCATGCACTCTGCCTGGGGAGTTGGCCACGACATTGTTGATGAGTCGTGGGTGGTCCACTATTGCCTGCACATTCATGTGATGCGTGTGCTTTCTGTTGTGGTAGTTGTGTGCAGTGTCGGCAGGGGGCACGTGGGGTACATGTGTGCAGTTGATTGGCCCAGACACGTGAGGGAATCCAGCTATGGCGTAGGGGCCTTGCTTGGTCTCCAGCTGCTCCTGCGGAGTGTGGGTGAAGTGGAGGTGCTGGGGTACCAGGATGATGATGGCATCCAGGACAGGTGTGATGACCTTGGATGGGGCTGGCTGTGTGACTCCTCCGACTCTGGCAGTTGTGGGTTCGATGGTACCAGAGGCCGACATGTGCAGCGCAGCCGGCAGCTTTGTCTGCGGAGGGATGTTGGTTGTCTGCTGGGTTGGTACCGTCAGCAGGTGGGGGATGTGGGTCAGGATGCGGGGGATGGTTGTCCTTTTGGGCCTGTAGTGGGCAATGTCCTCCTCTGGCGTTGGGTCTGGGCGGCAGGTGCGTTTCAGGTGGGTCCGCTGTCTTTGTGTATGCTGGCTCTGCGGTGTTCCCGTGGGGGGGGGAGGACGGGTCCTGGGGGTGGTGGCGTGCCTGGGGTGGGTGGCGGTGGGTGTTGTGGCCCTCATGGGTCTCGGAGCTGCATGATCATTGTCTCCATGGCATCTGTGGGTCTTCAGATGTGGCTCTTGGCTGGGCTCCCTTTCATGCTGCAGGTAGTCGTCCTGCTTAACACCAGCAAAAGGCAGGTGTTAAATCCCTGCTGCTACCGCGTGGTTTTGACTCGCATTGCAGATCTGGCAGTTCGTTGTGAAAGTGGTGTTGTGGTTTTTTCGTGTGTTTTTGCACGGGAACGCCTACTCTGCATCTCATTAGGGTTAGTTGGTGGTGCCCACCGTGGAGATAAATTTTGGGGCAGTTATCGCGGGAATACTGGCGATGTCTGCAGTTTGCACCCGCTTGTGAATGGGGTGTTAAATCGATCTCCACTTTTGATGGTTAAGGTGGAGATAAATCGGCTGTAGGTCCTTGTGAATATGCCCCTCTGTGTTTAGCACAATATACCAATATAAGTCCTCCGAAATCTGCACTTTGGTGCCTGAGGCTTTCTCCCTTCATTGCCATCACACCTTTCTATAATGCTCCGTGGATGGTTTGCCTGGTGCATTGTTTTGACTCCTATATTGGTGAAATAGGAGTGACAGTGTCTGTGACGCTGATTATCCACCATAGGAAAAGGTGCCCTTCCCTCCTTCTCCCTCATGGATACTGCAATGCATTGTTATTTACTGCACACACATCTGTGGAACAAACGTTAGCTCACCCTATATTTTATAGGCAACGTAAGGTCGTCTTCTTTCACCATGGTTACGATGATTGAGACTGTGCCAAACTTTACAAGTCATGTATTTGTATTGACGTGTTAAGTTTTGAATGTGAGTTAAAGTTCATTATTGCACAGCATGTTGGTGTTTACAAGAAAGGTTATGTGTTGAGTGCAATCAATGCCGAGTTAAGCCAGTTTGCCTTGGAATAAAGGTAGTCTGAATTCCTTGGCATTATAGGTGGGTTTTCCTGAGTGACTGATGTTTGTCGTGGGGTGAAATCTTTGTTGGTGTTCAGAGGAAATGGTGTAGTTTAGCTTGCTTCTTGATGAAGAGGTGGTAACAGAATAGGAGTCTCATGATTGACAAGAGTATTCTTGTATAAAAATTGTTTTTATATAGTGTGCAACACTACATTTCAGAAATTTCTATACATTGTAAATAAGAGTTTGTTACTCTTACTCAATTTATGGCATCCAACTTACACACCTTGGAATGATGGAAGGCTCAGTCTGCCTTGAAGAGATGTGAAATCATGACCACTACAACACTTCCTTCATCAGCAGCTAGTCCTCAGCTCACAGAACCACCATTAGCTAGAGTGAATGGGTTAACCAATCAATATATGGTGCGTGGCTTGGCCCAAGAGAAGACAGATGCCTGCTGACTCTGCTCTGTGCGGTTGGGGAAACAACCAGAAGCAAAGGTGATGAAAATGGACTTTAACTATTAAAGGTTTAAGGGAAACCATATATAAAACCCCTGCCTCTGAAAATCTTTGCTCGTCTGGTTTCTTTGGCAGCTACTTTCTGGGAATGGTCTTTTCTTTTACTCGGGCCGCATTTCCCCAAACCACATCTATCATTTTCTTGCTCCACTTAACATACGCTTCTCATCTCTTTACCACATTTCTCCTTACAACATGGAACTGCAATAGCATGACTAATTATAAACTTTTGGATTCTGCTCCTGATATCAGAGATAACAAGTTTTATTATGTTGAAGTTTTCAATTCAGTTGTAAGTGAAGCCCATTCTCCTCCTCATAACATTCTACCATTTTAAGCTATCTCCCAAGTGCCTGACTGAGAACTACGTATTGGCCTTGCTTACAAACACATTCTTCTCAAGCCAATGAAACTACAATATACACAAACCCAATTAACTTTGGCAATTCTAGAATGTTATAGAATCTGAATCCTTGATTACTTTCATAAGACATAACCTTATTTCGTCTCTTTGGTCTGGGGTTTCTTAATTTTTCTTTTGCTTGGGAAATACAGCTTGGAAAAAAAGTGCATAATACTACCGACTGGGTTTATATGCTATTTTTTCTTCTCCTGTATGGGAAAATCAAGGAAATGAAAGTTAGTTACCTCGCCCAGCTTATCTATTTCTTATCGGAAAACTGTCTTCAGGGGAATCTTCTGCAATTCCTGTAATCACGGAGGAAGCAGTACCTACTAAACAAACTGCTGACGTTTCATCAACATTATCAAAATTAGCTACATCACCGGTTGCCTCTGATTCCCATTTACCTAAACCCTCTAACAATTTCAGTGGCTCTACAAATGAATGCCCTAAAATGATCCTCATCGTCAGTTAAGTCAGTTCCTTCTTTTTCATGGAATTGCTTTCGGACACATTAAGAGCTCTGAGGCCATGTGTAAAAGAAACGACTAAACACGTACAAACCGTGAATGATAAATGGTCTCAGTTGGAAAAAAGAGTGACTGTGAATAAACAAGGAGTAAGCCATTTGTAAGGATCCAGGATAAAAATGAATGCAATTCTAGCAGAAATTGTCCTTCTCAAAAAACAATCATAGGATTTGGAAAATTGCAATCGAAGGAATAATCCTCGACTTTATGCCTTACCAGATGGCGTGGATGTGAACAACCCCATTGTTTTCTTCCAATCCTTTGTACCCAAAATGTTAGAAATGGCAGCATCAGTCTCTCTAAACATCCAAGCAGCACACAGATTGGGTCATAAGCCAAGTTTTCTACCTCAAATAACTAGCTCAGATGTGTTATCATCCCTTTTTCATAATTCTAAGGGCAATTATGGCTGCCAAAGTTAAAAAGCAAATCTCATGGTCAGGTCACAATTTATTATTTTCTCAGGGCATTGCAAAAGCCACTGCAGAGAGGTGACAGAAATGTTTTCAAATAAGAAAGGGAAGAATTCATGACAATTCCTCGTCAGAAACAATGTCCCAACTAAGAAACAAAAACAAGGGACTTTAGATGTGGTTCTTGCTTGGTATGCCAATATATGATCGATAGCAAAGAAATCTTCACTAATGGCAACACACACAAACATTTTTGAGTAATTGCTACAGTGATTATGTCATATATGTTGTAGCTTGCCCATGTTAGTAAACATATTGGGGCCGATTCCGATCTCGGCCAATAGCGCACCGAATCGGATTCGGCTTAACCGGATCCGATTCGGAGCCCTCTTGTCCGACCGATTCGAACGCGCGTCCGGCCGAGCGAGTACAATGCGAGCGCACGCGAAATCGCCGACCGACTCGTTCACGGGTCCGAACCACACCGACCGACTCGCTCGGACTCGACTCGCACCGCGCGATGGAGACGTTCCCCGGCCGGGCAAGTACGATGCGCGCCTTGAGCAGTCCGACCGACCCGCACCGTCCGGCTCGAAACAGCTGTCGGAGCCGGACTTTGGGGGTCCGTGCCGGACCCCTGTACGCGTAGCCACGCGAGTCGCACACAGGGGGACCCATGGGTCCCCCCTACCTGTGCGTGTGCGGCACGAACCGCATCGACGCGAACCCGCTGTAGGGGGCGCACTCGTTCGCCTCGCACCCATTGAGTCAATGGGAGCCCGCGTACGCGTTTTACGACCGGCTCCCATTGACTTCAATGGGAGTCCGACCAAATCGAGTCCGATAGCATGCGTGCGCATCGTACTCGTTCGGTCGGACTGCCAGAGTCCGATTCGGTCGGAAATCTCTCCGGGTCCGGCTCGGTCGGAGAGTTTTCCGGCCCGAATCGGAATCGACCCCATAGAGGGATGACCACTCAACAAGTAAAAAAAATATTTTCAACATCGATCATGTTTGAGTTTCAAAGTGAGCTCAGCACATTTGGTTCAGCACTACTTGGAAATGCCCTGTTGTTCAATTGATATTCACTGGACTGTCACTGCTAAGATTAGACCCAATAAAAGAGGAGGCGACATAGAGGCCTTGTTACATAGACTTGAAGCAAGATATATCTAGGCTTTAATACAGTTAACCTGGGCCTAAATATAGCAAATTAAATGTTTGCATTAATTCTGTCTTGATTCTACATCACTTTTAACAGGCCCCTGGGATGATGATTTTGTATTTATGAATTTGCCCACCAGTGATTTGGAACATCATTGGGGGAATAAGATTCAGTAATATGAATATATGTGTGACATATGCACTGACTATAAGCTGTATCTGTGGTGCACAAAATATAGAGTTTTTTATTTCGACCTACATTAATATTGAGTTTTAAATATCGTAGGGACAGAATATCGACATCAAGAATATCGGTGACCAGAATATCAACCTGACGGTAAGAAATATCGTTTTTTTAAAATATCGAAGTTAGTAATATCAATAGCAAAAATATCGATGTTAATAATATCGATGTTTATGTTAGTGTTATGTATTTTAGTATGTATTTTATATGTATGTGTTCAACATGTTTTGTTATGTTTTGTATTTTTTTTTAAATATATGTATTAATTGTTTAGAAGTTAGTAATTTTTTAAGTAAATTTTGCGTTTTAGTACCATAGCGGATTGTGGGTTTATAGGGGAATAGGGTGGGAAGTAATTTAATTATAGTAAATTAAATCATAATTTTTAGAAATTATTAATTATTTTTAATTAAATTGTGCATTTTAGTTCTGTAGCGGGTTGTGGGTTTATAGGGGAATAGGGTGGGAAGTAATTTAATTGGAATTAAGTAATTTTTTTATTTATTTATTGGTATTGATATTAATTTATTGTTTATTAATTATTAATTGGTAATACATTTTTATTAATTAATTAATTGATAAATATATTAATTGTGTTAATTTAGTTTAGGAGCAGGTTGTGTGTTTATAGGGGAATAGGGTGGGAAGTAATTTATTATAATTATGTAATTATTTATTAATATTTATTGGTATTGATAATTAATTTATTGTTAATTAATTATTAATTGGTAATTAATTTTTATTAATTGATTAACTGATAATTATATTAATTGTGTTAAATTTTATTCGGAGTGGGTTGTGTGTTTATTGGCGAATAGGGTGGGAAGTAATTTAATGTTATCAAAGTAATTATTAATTTTAATTTATTGGTATTTATAATTAATTTATTGTTAATTTATTAATAAATCATTTAATTAAAAAAATTATTTAATTGATAAGTATGTTATTTTTAACCCCTGCGCTATCCAACACTTTCCCTACTGTTGCACTCTCTGCAGTGGGAATAGTACTTTTTACCCCTACGCTATCCAACACTTTCCCTACTATTGCACTCTTTGCAGTGGGAATAGTAATTTTTACCCCTAACCTATCCAACACTTTCCCTACTGTTGCACTCTGTGGAGTTGGAATAGTAATTTTTACCCCTACTCTATCCAACACTTTCCCTACTGTTGCACTCACTGGAGTGGGAATAGTAATTTTAAGATTTTCACGATCCAACACTTTCCCTACTGTTGCACTCTTTGCAGTGGGAATAGTAATTTTTACCCCTAACCTATCCAACACTTTCCCTACTGTTGCACTCTGTGGAGTTGGAATAGTAATTTTTACCCCTAACCTATCCAACACTTTCCCTACTGTTGCACTCTGTGGAGTGGGAATAGTAATGTTTACCCGTACGCTATCCAACACTTTCCCTACTGTTGCACTCTCTGGAGTGGGAGTAGTAATTTTTACCCCTAAGCTATCCAACACTATCCCTATTGTTGCACTCTCAGGAGTTGGAATAGTAATTTTTACCACTACGCTATCCAACACTTTCCCTACTGTTGAACTCTCTAGAGTGGGAATAGTAATTTTTACCCCTATGCTATCCAACACTTTCCCTACTGTTGCACTCTCTGGAGTTGGAATAGTCATTTTTACCCCTACTCTATCCAACACTTTCCCTACTGTTGCACTTTCTGGATTTGGAATAGCAATTATAAGCCCTACGCTATCCAACACTTTCCCTACTGTTACACTCTGTGGAGTGGGAATAGTAATTTTTACCTCTACGCTATCCAACACTTTCCCTACTGTTGCACTCACTGGAGTGGGAATAGTAATTTTTACCCCTACGCTATCCAACACTTTCCCTACTGTTGCACTCACTGGAGTGGGAAGAGTAATTTTAACCCTTTCGCTATCCAACACTTTCCCTACTGTTGCACTCTCTGGAGTGGGAATAGTAATTTTTACCCCTACGCTATCCAACACTTTCCTTACTGTTGCACTCTCTGGAGTGGGAATAGCAATTTTTACCCCTACGCTATCCAACACTTTCCCTACTGTTGCACTCTGTGGAGTTGGAATAGTAATTTTTACCCCTACGCTATCCAACACTTTCCCTACTGTTGCACTCTTTGGAGTGGGAATAGTAATTTTTTTCTCTCCGCTATCCAATATTTTTCTGTATTGTTTTAATGTTGTGTATAATTTATTTTTCAAAAACATTAAAAATATTGTAGTTTTTTAATTTGTTATATATATTTTTTATATTTTTATTTATTATATTTTTGTATGTGTATATATGTATTTATAATTTATAAAATGTTTTTAACAATTTATACTTCATTAAAATAATTATTTATGAATATTATTAAGTAAGTATATATATTATATTTTATATGTATATGTTTAATTTATTTTAACATTATATGTATTAGTTATTATTTTTAAACATTTTAAAATATTTTTAACTATGTTTCTTTTAATTATATGTATTATTTACTTTATTTTACATTATTTTTTAACATTTAAAAAAACTATATTTTTTACAACGATATTTTTGACATCGATATTTTTTTCTCGATATTTTTGTACTTACCATGATGTAGATAGGATGTCGATATTCTTGACTTCCATATTTTAGTCACGATATTTTTGTACCTCGATATTTTTGTAATCGATATTTTGTCAGTGATTCGTATCTGTAAAATAATCTATGCAGAATATCTGTATGAAGAAATCCCCATTTTATGTTCATTTTGATATTATTCATTGATGTTCATATTTGTTTATAGCTTTTATATAGATTCTTATCAGTAGATACACACAGCAGAAAGAGGCTCCAACTTGTTTGATATAATGGGATACATTAATTGCCTGTGATTTGCTCCCCTGTTATTTTTGTGTGGTAACAGATGATGACACACTTATAAGAGGAGACCAGGCCTTGGGGATGTTATAGACAAATAAAGGGCATAGTCTATATCACATATTTTCCCCCTGTCCCTCACTACTCCAAGATGGCAGATCTCATGAAGGGAATAAAAGAGTGTTTGTAAATAAATATGGTGCCCATGCATCACACGCATATCGGCTTATCTGTTTAGAGGAGAGAGAAATGGCCCGAGTGATTGATCATTGAATGTTTGATTCAGGGCATTGGAAACCGCTAAAGCTATTATTTGAAAAAACATTACCTTACTAGTGAACTTATATATATGTTTATTTTTTCTCGTGTTAAAATATCTTTTTTCTTTCCCCTTACATGTTGTTTCGGTATTGACCCTTGTCACTGTGTTAATATTGTTTTCTTACGCATGATCGTTCCCAGCTCCGTCTTGGACTCAGTGCAGATGTATCATCTTCATCACGTGGCTTCTTCACCCTCAATCTTTTGTAGGTATGTCCTTTTTCCTTATTATGCATTTTCTTCTGTCTCCTTCTTAATTTCCCCTGCTTAACGTTTTCTATACCCAACACTTCACTTTCTTTCTTGTTCCTAGATCAAAATTAGTGTTAGTAGTTATCTTTTTATGTGATGGTCAATGTTCCCTCTAATTTTGTTACTCTGTGTGGGGCTAGGAATGGCCTCTGTGCACCGCAGTCAAGGTTATGTGCGTTAAAGACTAATGAAAATTCTCTAGGCAAGTGAGCACAGTGCACGAGCTTCTAAAATTACTGGTGTTTACTCCGATGTCTTTTGTATGAAATTAAAGGCAAAATGGTTCATTTATCAATATGTAATCGTCATTTTTGAGGCAACGGATTTAATGTAATTGCATTGCAAACGAAAATGGTCACATCAGCACCTTGTACTTTGTGCTCACCTATGCCAAAAAGCCAAAGCACAAGTCGAGCCTTCAAAAATGGTCTTATCAATCTAATTTTATGTTTTTATGAATTTCTTTAACTGCATGTTACCTCTATGTTGATGCAGACTGTGATGGGCAGAAATGCTAAGTGTAAACAGGAAGCCTGGTTTGGCCTCTTTCACAAAATATAAATAAATCCAAATTACAAAGAGCTAAAAAATGCATTCTGAAGTTGTGTGTTTTACTGGTAATTCAATAAAATATTGTAATGAAGGATGCATGTTGGGTATTCTAATCCCACTTATGATGACAGGGTCAAACTACAAGTACCAGAATGCAAAGTATAGTTAGGCAAGAAGTGTTGCTCATGAGGTGTCCATTTCTATGCTCATTGGCAATTAGCGTTTTTTGCCAGGTCTAGCGCAGCCCATTTCACAGGCTGCAATTCACTAATGTGAATTGCAAATAAAACACAATTTTCAGCCCCAAATGTCCCACCCCTTTCCTAGACATCAGCTATGGTGATTGGACCAGAGAAATCTAGCTGTGTCAGAGCAAGTGACACCAGCCCCCAATGTTGCCAGGTTTAGCCAGGCTTCTGCCTTTGACAAAAGTGTTACAGGAGCCCCACAGAGCTTGGCAGGCAGTAAACCACTGTCTTTGATTACTGTTCACCGGGCAAGTTTTACTTAAGATTGCAAGGGGTCCAATGTGATTAGCTCAAGCAGAGCTGCTGTGGGTTCTTACTACTGTTGCTCCATGTCTAGACAGTTCAGTTCTTTTAAGCACATCTTAAAGGTACAGATCTCCTGGTAGGCCATACAATTGAATGCTGGCTTTGCAATTTAAATATCTGTAAAAATACATCAACAGTCCAGAGACACACTGTGAAAAAGAAATTAGCTTAAATACAGCACAAATTGCTGTATTTAGAGGGTTGAAATTAGTTAACATGATGCACATCGTGGGTTGTATTTTAGTGTTTTGCTTCAAATGCACTGACTTTAAAGTATACCAGTATGGTGTTAATCTGCTATCTATGTTTGCAGGGGGAGGCAGAGTCTTTGCTCTGTGTCATGTTCCCAGGTCTGCGAAACTGGTGTGACTGCTGCTAGCACTACAAGCAGCTGTTCTCAGCTTATGCATGACCCATACGTGCCTATAGACCTGATTCAGGCGGGAGAGTGCCAATTTTTGAAGTTTGGAGTAAAAAGGTGCGGTGTCGGGACCAGCAGGGTCCAAGTGACTCACCACAAGCAGGTAAGTCAGAGCAGGCTCCAAACAAGCAGGGGAGCTCACTGGAGCCAAAGAAGACCCTCAAAAGGACCCACAGGCCGAAGGCAAAGGAGTTGCAAGAGGACCTCGAGCAGCTCACCAAAGGATGAAGGCCCACCGTGCAAAGGATGCAATGCAGGCAAAGATCTTGGCTGCAGGAGATGCTTGAGGTTGGAGCTTCTTGGAGCTTGTAGATCTCTGGAGGAGCGAGTCAACAAGCCTTGGCAATGGCAAGTCAACACGGTGCACAAGGGTTCTGTTCCAGCGGTTCCGACGAGGGATATTGGCCTCAAACTCGGTGGGAAGACAGTGCAGGCCTCAAGGAAGTTGTAGAACCACCACCTGTGTTGCTGAGCCTTTCGGAGTCTGTGGGAGGCCAGGATCAGCAGAACTGTCAGCTGCGTTGCGTTGCCTGCAGATGCAGGGGAGTGACTCCTTCACTCCAAGGGAGATTCCTTCGGGTGACTTGAATGTCCACAGGCACTGTGAAGAACATGTATGGAGCACAGGCACAGACGTTGCAGCAGACTTGCAGGATGATGAGGCCAGGAGCAGCAGGAGTCTTCCCAGTTGCAGTCTTGGTTCCCAACGCGAAGTTCAGCAAGGTCCAGAGTGCCTAGACAGTTGAAGTTGAAGTAGTATGTGATCTGAATCTTGACCCACGACGTATCTTGGGACCCACCGACAGGTAAGCCCTTAAGTACCCTAAGGAAAGGGTTGGAACGATTGTGGGGTCCCTCCCAGAGGAGGGGCTGGACAGTGGGGAGGATACTCCTATGTCCTTTGTCCAGTTTCACGCCAGAGCGGGAGCCAATTGCTCCCTGAACTGGTTTGGACTGGAGTATGCAAGGAGGGCTCCAAATGTTCCCTTAAAGCAGACTGAGTGGCAGTGGCAAGCGCTCCCACCCTGTCCCAATACACTAAGTCCTGTCTGGGAGGTGGTCACACCTCCCTGTGACAGGATACCTATTGTCCTGTCTTCCTCTGCTCGAGCTTGGCTCAGCAGCAGGAGGGCAGAGTCGTGTCTCTGGTTGGCAGCAGCCATACTTTGCTGTCCGGGTCTAGAAAACTGGTACCAGGAGCACTGAGGGCCTCCCGGAGGAGCTTTACAGTGCATGGAATCATACCTCCCACACCGTTTACGGTGTGGGGGTATGAACATGTTTGATACCAAACACGACAGGGTTCGTTACAGCCAGTTTAGAGATGGTCATCGCGTAATGATGCATGGCCACTCTATGTATCTTAATGGCTGATGCACTTACAACCCGGGAGAATGGACTCCGAAGGTTGAAGGGGTGTCCTGCTCATTCAGGGGCACTCTCACACTTAGAGCTGAGCACCCTGCCTTCAGGATTGAAAGGCCTGCCTTAGGGGTGACTTATAGGTTTTAAGTGCAGTGACCTCAGATATAAGGAAACTTATATCTGTCGTAAGTGGTGCTAGCACCAGCTCACACAGGCTGCAATGGCAGGCCTGTAGTCACAATTTGAGTGGTCTCTCATGGGTGGCATAATGCATGCTTCAGCCCATGGGAGACCCCTGGTGTACCTATGCCCTGGGTACCTTAGTACCATATACTAGGGACTTATCAGGGTACACCAGTAGCCAATCTAGAGTGTACCTAAGTACTCACCATGTCCAATTTAGGGAAGAAGCAAGGAGACTGGGGTCCTGATTAGCAGGATCCCAGTCAGACTAGTTAGTAAAACATAATGACACCAGCAAAAAGTGGTGGTGACCATGATAGCAGATCCTACTTTCCTACAGTAACTTTATACACAATATATACATTTCAAGGGTAAATAAGGGACGAAAAGAAGAAAAGATGAGTATAGAATAAGGGAAGAGAGAGAGGGAAAACAGAGTAAAAAGAAGACAAAGAAAAAGGGAAAGAAACAAGATAACCCCAAACATTTTTCTCAGAAAAGACAAGGGAAAAAAAGATGAGAAAAAAGAAAGTAAAAGAAAAAGGAGAAGGATGTTTGGTGTTAAGGTGTAACAAGAGTCATTTAGTGCCAGAGCACTCATTAAAGGAAAACAAAATGACAGACTCCAGGAAAATAGGGACCCACGGGCGGGGAGGGGACTGGTTGAATATGACATGAGAAAGCTCTTTTAAAGCCAGGTGGTCTTGCATGAGCAGATAATAAAAAAGGAGAAATAACCCGAAGTTCTGAATTTCTGAGCCAGAAGTAGCTCTAATGAGTGGTTTGCATATTCTACCCCCCATGATGAACTTCAGAGCTCAATCCAGCCCCCTTACCACTGATGTGACAGAAGAACCCATGATTCAAATGACAGTAGCACAAGGCAGGGGTCAGTGGTAAACTTCTGATTTAAATCAGCTGTCTGTCAGAGTCTGTCTACTGGCTGTCAGAGTCAGCCAGTAGAGCAAACGGAGGGACAGCTGGGTGCCATAACTTGATCACTGGAATTGATAAAACCAGAATTGCAAACCAATAGAAGATCTGACATACAGCCTAAGGCTGACATGGCTGAAAAAAACTTGAAACACACTAAAGGTGATAAGACGCTGGGTACGCCCGTTCTCACTGTGTCACTGGAACCAAGCTGTACCCAGTTGATAAGCCCATAAGGAGAGCAAAACCAGTTCAGGGAGGACCTGGTCTGGCAGTTCTGGTTGGACTGTTCCCATGAGGAGCAGGGTCAAGACTGATTTGCATATGGCTAAGTCCAAACTGAGGTGGCATGGTGAGCAAAGAAATGATGGGTTGGGATGCTACTCCGATTGATTGCCAGTGGTTAGACAAATTGCAAGCATTTCTCCCATCACCTATTGTGTGTTTCATGTGCCGCCCTAAGTGGCATGGGTATTCCCTGACGTGGGTCCCATGCTGACTGTGTCACTGAAACCAAGCTGCACCTGGGTGATGATGAGCCCATAACTAGGGCGAAACCAGTCCTGGGTTGCTTAACTGGGCCATAAACACAGCAATATCAGTGAGTCCCCCATGCCCCCATTACAACTGAGCTTAAGCTAGATGTTTCCACATCCCTAGATATAAATCAACAATAGGCTGACAGCCTCTCAAGGCCAAGTGATACAGCCGATTCAACTTTACTTAAGGCTGAACTACCAACATTATACACGTCCCCTCTTGTTCGGAACCTAGTGATAATAAAAGTACAGTGTCAATGCCAGTAGTTTCACCACCCTCTGAGAAGAGCTCAAATTATGAGGTTAGAAACTATGACCACAAGACTAGCACCTCCTCTCAAACACTGAATCAAGGAGCAAGACCTAAACTTATTTCATGCAGGAGCTTACTTACCTCTTTAACTGGCACTCCAGGGGGGTATTGAGAGGTACTATAAATCAAAAATGCGCCTAGACTGTTCTGGCAAAAGCTAAAGCCAAACAGTTATCTGATGAAATAATTGCCAAGAATGTAGAATGTAGAAGAAAACAAGCTGGAACAAATTGAATATGCCTCACATGTCCTGAGAACTGCTTCTCAACATTCCTAGAGACCCATGGGATCTAATAGCCTAAGCACAACAGCTATCAGGTGTTAAATCAGATTTCACAGTGTATAGGTAACAGAGGGCATGATTCGACCTATAGATCTGCATCTTCAAGGGTATATCTCTCAACACCAATAACGTCTTGTGCTGTAGACACTGAGGACTGTAGCACTCAATCCACAGGCTCAAGAGGTGCTAAAACATTGTTCTGTATGATACTTAAGGAAGTCCTTCCAATAAAGAAAAGCCAGTACACTCACAGAAAGATTTGAAACTATTGCACACACAGTGAACTGAATTCTTAGTAGGTGTTCCAGATGGTGTAGAAGGAAGCACCATCTGGAACAACTACTAAAGTGATAACAAGGGTCACTACTCTTATTAAGAACTACATTCTCAACAAAGGCTCTACCCCAGCTACACAAATTAGTACTAAGGCCCTGACTATGAGTTTGGCGGTCCGACTGCCCATCTGCTGCGTCTGCGGCCTCCAGGACACCACAGTGTCGGCGGTCTATCACCTGCTGTGTTATGAGTTGTGCTGTCTGAAACGCCGACCGCAGCGATGGAGCTGTTCCCGCTGGGACTGCGGCGGCCTGCAATGTTGGCGCTGCGTTCTCCAGCGCCGTCAGGTCCTCAGTGTACCCGCCGAGCATATTACGACTTCACAGTCGGACTGGCAGTCTCCCAGTGGCGGTTACCCAACGGCGGTCGACCGCAGCGGTATGCGCACAACAGTGGCCATTGGAAGGATTTAAAAACTACACAGCTGATGTGCTTTTGCCAAGTGGACACACCTGCAAATCATACTATAAAACAATCCCCATCCCTGACCAGGATCCTTTGCTTCTCACTTACAGCACAGAAAATAGGAGACACCGTTCTGGCCCAAGGCAGCCCCTTATTTCTTTCATCTCACCATTTAGCACTCTTCACCCCCTGTAATTTTAGAATTGCATGTTTTTACCTGTATCACTTTTTTGTTTTTCCTTTCATATAGTCACTCACAGTTTTTCCTTTTTATCATTCCTGGCCAAAAAAAACACGGCTCACTGAGGCTGAGTTGACAGTCACGGTGGATGAAATCATTAGATTAGAGCCCCAACTTTTTGATTCCCAAGTCCAGCATACTCCTCTCAGTAGGAAAACGGAAGTGCGGGACAGGATAGTCAACAGAGTGAATGCTATTGGTACCACCCTGTGCACACAGAGCAAAATTAGGAGGAGGTGGACCAACCTCAAGTTGAGGGTGCATACCAGGTACAACAGCCACCACCTGGAGGCCCAGATGGCAGGCGGTGACCCTCCCAGCACCCCATTACAATTCTTTCCCTGGGAGGAGAAGGTCTTGGCCATCCTGCATGCTGAAGGCTTGACAGGAATACCTGGGGGACTGGACTCTGGTAAGTTACACTTCAATAACTGTCACAATATCACAATGTCATGTTTGCTCTCAACTCTGCTTTTGCTAATGTGTTGTCTATCTACTTTCCTGATAGACTCCTTTTGTCCCTTTTCACTTGTTTGCCATGCCACAACTGTTGTTCACTCATTATGCAGGTTACCATTTGTCAAGTGTTGGTGAGTTGAGATTGAAGCAACTGCAACTACCACAGGGCTCTGTGACTGGAACTCTAACCAAGGTGCTAGACTCCTTTTGCCCCTTCTCACATGGCTGCCATGTCACAACTGATGTTCACTCATCATGGACTGTGCAATGTACAGACAATGCTCCACTCACATAAATGTCTGAATACTTTGCTTGATGGTGTCCTGGTCTCATCAACTGAAACTATTGATGGCATGAGTGACATGCTAACAACTGTGTGCCCCCAATACATGTACGCCATGAAGGAAAATCAGCTGATTAGTAGTGTCAGGTGACTCCTTGACTCTGCACTTCTCACTTAATGAACAATGCTAAATATACAACCGAGCTGTGCGTTTGCCTGTATTATACACAACTAGGCCTTGGAATGGTCAAATGCACATGTTACGACTACACTGTGTTGGTTGAAATGCTTTGGAGATGTCATGTCTATCCCTAAAACCAAAATGACACATATCTGCACATCTAGTTAGCTGATGAACTCTACTACATGTATTGAATGTCCTTAAATGTCTAGTAACTAATATAAACTCCACGCCGATAGATAACAATACTTATCTCTATCTATTTTGTTTCATTCTAGGTCCCTATTTATTTTGACACAAACGACGTGGATGTAGATACCTCACTTCCAACAATAACATTGTTCTCTTTTTCTCAACAGGTCGATCGGCCACAGCACCTGCTCAGAGGTTGAACACCGAACAGAGTTCTGCTCCACCCCAGGATGAAGCCCTCAGTGATGACAACACTCCTGGGGGTGTGGATGTGGATGACGGTCTTTGCTCATCTGGTCAGCCTGGACAGATGGCAACAGTGAGGCTTACTGTGCCCACAACCACACCTCCCACCACAGGTGCAACAACACAGCCAACCACTGCACCCCCAACCTCTGTAACTAGCACAGTCAGTGCTATCCTGTGCCCCCCAGTCCTTGATTCTTAGGGGGCTAACACCACCCCAGTCACTGAGGAACCAGGACCCAGTAGGAGGGTGCAGCCTGTGCCAAGGGCACAGGGCCGTGGGGGTAGGGGTCATGGGAGGGTAACTGTGGGCTCACAGAGTGAGCCCATTGGGGACATGGACGCCCATGTTGCCATCACCCACATCCTGGGAGTCTACCAGGACCCCCAAGGTTTGATGGGCAGGCACTTACGGAAATCCGGGAAATGAAGCAGCTGCAGAGATACAATCAATCAATCAATCAATCAAGCATTTGTATAGCGCGCTACTCACCCGGAGGGTCTCAAGGCGCTAGGGGGAGGGGGGTCCGCTACTGTTCGAACAGCCAGGTCTTGAGTTGCTTCCTGAAGGAGAGGTGGTCTTGGGTCAGGCGGAGGTGGATGGGTAGGGAGTTCCACGTCTTGGCAGCCAGGTAGGAGAAGGATCTTCCTCCCGTTGTGGCTCTTCGGATGCGGGGGACGGCGGCGAGGGCGTGGTTGGTCGATCGTAGCTGGCGGGTGGGAGTGTAGAAGGTCAGACGGTCGTTGAGGTATCTGGGGCCTTGGTTGTGGAGAGCTTTGTGTGCGTGGGTGAGGAGTCGGAACGTGATTCTCTTTCTGACGGGGAGGAAGTGCAGGTCTCTCAGGTGTCCGGCGATGTGGCTGTGTCGGGGGATGTCCAGGATGAGTCGAGCTGAGGCGTTCTGGATGCGTTGGAGTCTTTTCTGAAGTTTGGCTGTGGTTCCGGCGTAGAGGGAGTTGCCGTAGTCCAGTCGGCTGCTGATGAGGGCCTGGGTGACCGTCTTCCTGGTTTCGGTGGGGATCCACCGGAAGATCTTCCGCAGCATGCGTAGGATGTTGAAGCAAGACGAGGAGACGGCGTTGACTTGTCTGGTCATTGAGAGGGAGGAGTCCAGGATGAAGCCCAGGTTGCGTGCGTGGTCCGTTGGTTTGGGTGCGTTGCCCAGGGCAGGGGGCCACCAGGAGTCGTCCCAGGCGGAGGGTGATGATCCTAGGATGAGGACTTCCGTCTTATCTGAGTTCAGTTTCAGGCGGCTGTTCCTCATCCACTCGGCTACGTCCTTCATCCCTTCATGTAGGTTGGTTTTGGCGGTTGTGGGGTCGTTGGTGAGGGAGAGGATCAGCTGGGTGTCGTCGGCGTAGGAGATGATGTTGAGGTTGTGTTGGCGTGCGATGGCTGCGAGGGGGCTCATGTAGACGTTGAAGAGGGTGGGCTGAGTGATGATCCTTGTGGTACGCCGCAGATGACTTCGGTGGCCTCGGAACTGAACGGGGGAGGCGGACTCTCTGGGTTCTTCCGGCGAGGAAGGAGATGATCCACTCCAGTGCCTTCTCTTGGATTCCGACGTTGTTCAGGCGTTGCACTAGGGTGCGGTGGCAGACTGTGTCGAACGCTGCGGAGAGGTCCAGGAGGATGAGGGCCGCTGTTTCCCCGTTGTCGAGCAGGGCTCGGATGTCGTCGGTGGCTGCATATACCATGGAGGTTACCGGCATCCACACTGAGGTGGCCGGCATCAACACCACATGGCCTCCCTGGTTGAGGTGCTGCAGGACATCAACACTTCCCTCTACAGGGCTTTTATGCCTGCAACTTCCTCTTACTGTGGTCAAAGTACATCCAGACCATCAACACCTGCTGCTGCCACAGGAAGGGAGGCCCTGTCAGATGACGACATGCCTGCAGAAACCCCATTTTCAGCAGCTGCAAAACTTCCCTCTGAGGGGACGTCCACGCAAAAAGTGGGGATGGCAAGACACCCACCACTGCCAGTAAGAAACCTCACACCTAATTTCCTCCTGTGTATGCAACACATTCACTTTGTAGGCTATTCCTGCCCACCTTTTCCTATCTGATGGGAGTAGTATGTTGGACTTTGGACTCCAGACAATTTGGACTCTACAACGATGGTTTCATCCACCACAACTGAAGACTTCACTTTTGTTTTTCATTGTGTAATTTATAGTAAATTTCTTGATCTTATTCTTGTTCATTCCATTACATACATACATCACCAAATCATTGTCTCCTGCTGTAACTCTCACATATAACAATGTGAATGAACTACCATGTGAACTTTGCAATGTCAAAATTAGGTACTTCTGGAAGCATGGGTATGTTGTTTGTAAACAATGTTCAACGCAGGATCACTATCATGTCACAACAAAACACTCATTCACTGACTAGTGGCATGCATGAGAGAGTGAGATGTGAGTGTCTCCACTGATCCTTACAAGGCAATCTGAATATGCAATACTAAAGAGTGGTGTGATGTGCCTGCCCATTGGGACTCTAGTGATCCCACTTCTTCATGTCATAGATAATCAGGGACACCCAAAAGCTTCAAAGGTGTATTGGCTTGTGGATATACAATCTATGACTGACGTTATCACCTTCACCAAGCAGGACTGGGGATGTTCATATGGCTATATGGAGTCCTGTGCTGTGTGAATTCTGAGTATCTATCTCCCAAATGTTTGGACCTCAATGTTTTCAGGGAACTTTATATGCTAAATGTGATACATAGCTAAACTACATGAGTACAGCTTTCATTTGACTTTTCAGGTAGTGAATATATGACGTGATTTGGAGTACAAGGTGTCATCAGTGTGCAATGAGAATTTGTATGTGACATGATGTCTGCAACAACACTAATTGGTGGGACATTGTGTTGAACTTGACCTTCAGCACATCATGATGTGTTATGAGCAATGGTTGATTTATTTAACTCTGAGCATTGTGTAAATCTCAAACTTGTATCCATCCTATTTGGTTACATCATTTTACAATGGTATACTACAAGTGCCAAAGTATGCAAGGTGATCAACTATCCTAGTATGGACATAACGATGGAGTGTAGACAACTCAATCAATACATTTGGGCCTGTCTGGGGTTATGACATGAGTGGAACCAACTGTTTGCAGGTTATGGAGCATGCATCCATGTGATCATGCTAAATGTGAAGCTTAGAGTGAATCATGAGGTTGATGTGATATGTGCTCTTCATCAGTGTTTTCTGTTGATTTGTGATGGTCAGGTGTGGAAATGCAGTTGCAATAAACCCATGTTACATGACATTTCAGATACATCCAGGGTAAGTGAAGGAGAAGAGGGCAACATCGATGGGGACACAGCTGGTCACAGCGGTTCCGGACGTGAGATGTCAGACATGGAGGGAGCCAGTGACCAGGAGGGTGTGGGGAGTGCATTGGAGGACAGCAGCTCAAGCTCTTAATTTTCAGAGTCATCCTCCGGTGGACACTCCCGAGTGGTGGCGGTCCCCACAGAATCATTACCACCTTCATCCTTGTCCGCCACCCCCAGTTTCATCGCCACCCTCCCTGTTGTCTCCTAACAAGTTGGCCGGTCCTGCTCCCTTAAGAGGGGAGCAATCTCCTTCACTGCAGGCACCAAAGCCCCTGACCCTGGTAGCCCTGCTTCCTTAAGTGAGGAGGCTATTGACCTTCTAAGGACCATCTCTGTGGGTCAGAATGCAGTCTTGAATGCCATCCAGGGGCAAGGCAACCAGCTGACCCAGATGATGGCCTACCTGGAAGGCATTCACACTGGTATGTCTGGCCTACAGAGATCATTTCAGGCTCTGGCCTCCTCCCTCACGTCAGCTCTCCACCCATTCCAACTTTCCACCCCATCTCCTCCCTCTTCCCCATCCAAATTCCCTATTCCCATTCCTATCCAATGCACATGCACACTAAGCAAGCAGGTACTTCATCAGACACAAGCACCCCACACAAACACAAAACATCAAAAAAACTCAAACATGCACGCACACATCAGACACTCACCCCCTCACCACCTCCACCACCCCCAGCATTCCCGCGGACAATACAGCAACAGACACAGACCCCTTCACAGCCACACCCATACCTGCAAAGAACACAGCAACAGACACAGACCCCTTCACAGCCACAACCATACCAGCAGACAACACAGCAACACACACAGACCCCACAACACCCAGCATGTCCACAGCACACACATGCACAAAACGCAAATGCTCATAGTCACCCACACAACAGACACTAACACAACACACAGTTCAGACAGCAGACACAGCTCACACTTCCACTCCTTCTTTCTCCCAACCCAAACTCCATCCCAAACATCCTACCCGTTACCCCCAGCAGATGTCTTGTTTGCCCTGGCCCTTCCCCTTCCCCTGTGAAACTCAACCCCCGCCCAAAGTTCCAAAAACCTCTCTGACGCCCATCGCTTCCACTTCCCTCTCCTCCTCTGAGAAACAGCATCCCCACCCCACTGAACCCAGCCCAAGACCCACAAACCCATGAAGACCACTGCCAAAGACAAACCCATTCCTTCCACTTCCCACTCCACCCCTGAGAAACAGCACCCCACCCCCCTGAACCCACCCCAAAACCCCAGAAACACAAGAAACCCCCCTCCCAAAGACAAACCCATCCTCTCCACTTCCCACTCCACCCCTGAGAAACAGCATCCCCACCCTCTGAACCCAGCCCAAAACCCCACAAATCCAAGAAGACCCTTCCCAAAATGAAACCCACCCCTCCCTAAACCTCTGCCCCGCCCCCAAGTACCATATTCGAGGTGCCTGCTGTGCCCAATTGATGCCCCTTTGTGAGGAGGTTCCCTGGCAGTGTCAGTTAGGGCAAGTTTGGTGGCACAGCAATGTGCTGTGGCACATGACATAACAATAGACTGGCCATTGGCCTTTGTTTTCCTTGATCGGTTGTTCGATTTGGAATAAAACGTTTCATATTTTTGAAGACATTGGTCCTGCCATTACTATTCTAATTATTTGATGTTCTTGTATTGTTAGTAATGTGTGACCACATTTGTGTTTGTTTGATTCCTGATTGCTGATCCATTTGAAGTGGTTAGTATGATGTGACCTTGGGCCTAGTTCTAAACTTACACAGGAGAGGGGCTAAAGTTAGATGGATGTATATGTGGGATGAACTCTGATTGGTGCAGACATTGCATGGGGTGTTGTATGATATGGTAAGTATTTCGGCTTGTCCTGGCCACTGTCCATATCATTTAGGTTGCAGTTGTCCCTATGATGTATGTTGGATGTGTGCTAGGTGTGTTGAAGTTAGATATGTGTTTGTCCACACATGGAGGGTGTTAACTTGTCATACCTTTGTGGAGTTCTGAATGGATATGTGCCCATTATCCTGTGTGTACCTTACACCTACTTTGTCTAGATGTCTGACATACGCTGTTAGTGCTGTGTTTGCTTTCATGAGTTGCACTTACACATTCCCTACGCATGCATGGCACTTGGTTATGCTATTGTTTGCCCCTGATTTACTTCAATTCACAGGTCCAGTGCACATTGAATTTGTCAGGCATGTGCAAAATGTACAAGGCCTCAGGGCCCCAGCCAATCAGGGTTCCCCCTGATAGAGGCATACCTATCCTGCAGAGAATGTAGTTTTTCTATCACTATCATTAATTTTTTTCAAGATTTCAATCTTAAAGAAAAACAATGCTGGTAGCTGCAGGTTCACCAAGGCGGATTGCTACCAGGAAGGATATAGTTTTATGTTGCATCATGCATAGGAAATAACCACCCTCTATTGAGAAATGAGATCTCTGATACCAGAATTTTGCTCTCTTTTAATCCCTGTGGCAGGAAACTTCAGGAGCATCTTTGAAAATTAGCTGGCAAGGATCTGTTCGGAATTTTTCAGAACCAGAGTATGCAAAACTATTTCTATCGAAATGTCTGTGATTACTAATAATACTTTTTGACCCCTTCTATTTTTCTAACTTAAACTTTCATACAGTGGAAAGGAATGTCAACAGAGAATTTCAACCCCCATATTGCGGCTGTATTCTCTTACATCCAACAAATCCCAGACAGGAGAGAGAGATGGTTAGGTGCAGAGGACTGGGTTGGGGGGAAGAGTGGAGAGGATGGGGGAGGTGTGCATCTGGGAAGATGGGCTGAAGCAGGGGAGAGATCAAGAGGGGAAAAATGCCTCTTCTATGGTTCTGAGCTTTGAGTCTAAGAAAATGTTACAAGAATACGAATGGTTGAGATCCCTAGCTGGAATGGTGATGGCCTGTGAATTAAGGTTAAGTAGATTCTTTCAGAAGCCTGGAACACCAAACCAGATATAGTTTGTGTTAGAAATCGGGTTACTGGTTGTCTGGAGTGTGAGCCCTGGTCAAGCAGCAACCACAATTCTTATCTGGGTAAGACACAAGCAAACCCCAATTTAAGCTGTGCTCAACCCCCTGGTAGCTTGGCACAGAGCAGTCAGGCTTAACTTAGAAGCAATGTGTTAAGTATTTGTGCAACACTTCAAACAGTAAAACAGTGAAAACACCACACAAAAATATCCCATACTATGTTAGAAAAATAGTGGTTAATTTAATAAATCAAACAAGACTAAAACCACAAAACTCCAATCAGTAGAACCGGAGATATGAATTTTTAAAGAATAAACTATTAATGTAGCACCTAAAAGCATAAAGCACCAACTGCAGCTATCTGATCCCAGTAGACTAGGTCAAAATCAAAAGTTTAATGGCTGGGTGTCACGGACGGGTGGGCTGGTACCTCGTGTTGGTGGTACTCTGCGGCGATCGATGCTTGCAGGGCAAAGAGACGGGCTGGCGGCGGCTCTCGTGATTTTCAGTCTGAGCTGTGCGGTTCCGGTGTGAACAGGACAGTTTATAGTCGTGAAGAGCCCAAAAGCTTCAACAAAGGAGCTCAAGAGCCAAACCAAGGGTCCAGGACCTCAGAGGTACCTCTTAGTGGTCTGGAACTCGCTGAAGACGGATCAAGTTGGAGTTGCAGGTCCAGTTCTTCTTCCCCAGGCAAGAGGGCAGCAGGCAACAGGTCAGCACAGCAGTGCAGCAGTTCCTGTAGAGCAGCAGTCCAGCAGAGTGGCAGTCTTTGTAACAGAACAGCAGTCTTTCTTCCTGGCAGAGTATCCCAGGTCCAGAAGTGTACGGAAGTGGTAGTGTCTGAAGTCCTACTTTTATACACAGTTGTGTCTGTCTTTGAAATGGGGTGAAGCTTCTAGAGTCATGCCTTTGAAGTGCACAGATGCCCTATCTTTCCTACCCTGGGTTCAGACTAACTATAGAGGGTATGCAGCCCTTTGTGTGTAGATAGGACACAGCCTATTCAAGTGTAAGTGGGGCTGTGCCCAGCTCCTCCCTCCCATCCTGCCAGTGATGGCCCATTCAGCCACACCTAAGCACCCATTGTGTGTGGCTGTCTAGGAGAAATACACAAAGTGTAACTGCCAACTATACCCAGTCATGTGACCAGAGACAGGCTGCAGGCACCAAATGGCTAAAGCATGAAAATGCCAACTTTCTCAAAGTAAGAAAAAAGGGGGGTGGGGGGTGTCCTAGCCGTCACATTCAAATGCTGCTAAACCAATTTAACAGACTAAAGGCCATCAATTCAATTGATATGGGCTTGAAGCATTTATTTGCTACTTCGTTCTGTACACTTTACTCCACATTTAATCATGGGTCAGGTAAGTGCGGATACATTTCAGTCAAGAGCAAATTAGAGCAAATTATACATATTAAGGCAACAAAGACATACAGACTTGTGATAAAGTAATGTGATGTAACAAACAATACATGAAGCGTGATACATAACAACAATTATCTAAACATATCACCAGTCTTAGTTCACAAATGGAGCAGCTACTAGGACAACCTTTAGCATCCACATTGTGTAACAAATTCAAGAAGCTGCTACCCACGGGGAAAAGAGAAATTAGGACCAGTAGTGAGACAATTCAAATAAAATTTCTACTGGGGGAAACCTAATTAAAAGCGAAAGTCCCCGCGTTGTGTAATGCCGACGCGTTTTGATTCCCAAGGTGGTTTGTGGGATTCTCTTCAGGGCGTGGACTGGTTTATCTAAGAAACATAAAGGGGGTATGAATTATACACGAGGAGGGACTCTAAACTTCCCAATTACTCAAGTTATGTGGTAATTTCTCAAAAGTACCTGATTGAATAGAGAAATAAATTCGCACGTTGCAGGCGAGAAGAGGCAGGTTAAAATGTGGATGGCACGATCTAAAATGAGAACGGGCCCACCATCAGTCATGCACATGGTTTGCTAAATGTAAATATTTTGTAACTGGAGGAACAAGAAAAGGCACTTACTTGTGCCAGACGGGCGGTGCTTTAACAAAAGATATAAGAATGCTTGCTGTCGGTTAAATGGAAATCTAGTTGTACTTTGGTTTGACGACCTATAAACAGAAATGAGTACTACATCCATAGAGTAACTAAATAGATACATTGTAGCTTTGTGGGCTAAAGGCAACACTTACTTTTGCCATGCCGGCGATGTTTTCTTTGATGCTTCCTTTCAGCTCTCAGTCGGTTCAATGGCTGAACATATAGCTTGAACAGCGCCACTCCGCAGCAAATTTCACAAAGCGGTAAAAAGAGTTGCTTCCTTTAAAGTTCGCACAGAAACGGACCGCATCGCGTCTCTCTGTGTAAACAGAAAAGGACGTGGCAGTGTGTGTCTTATTCTATAAAAAGAATTTAGCGCACCCGTGTAGTAAAAGTTTGCATAGTCTTACTTGCAATCGGCTGTGAAGGTCATCTAATGGTGTCTCATTCCCAGTTTCTCTCTCGAGAATGCTTCCAGGTCACAGGAAGTTAAAGAGTGACCTGATCCCATTGCATTATGGTTAAGTGAGTTTGTGAAGCTATTGAAAATGAGCTGTGCTCTAAGTAAATCATAATTTAAGGGAAAGATAGAACATATATATCTTTTTAAAGGTTTGTGTGTACATTGGTATTAAAAAATATACATGGTTCCAAAGATTATTTGATTCATGGTGCAAACTGGAAATGCAAAACCTGGACTGGAACTGTTTTAGCATTTACCCATTTCTGACATTTCATTCAGGCCTCTGGTGATGCTATTGAAGCAAGCTATCATGTAGGCTTCTTTTCTTAACAATGAAGCCTCAGGGTCACCCGCTCTTGGTGATGGTTTAATGACTGATAGCACAGTCCATTTAAACTCAAGTTTGTGGTGATTGGAGTCAATGAAGTGGTTCACCATAGGTGCTGATACAACTTTAGTTTTTTATACTTGATCGGTGCTGCGCTATGCGTTGACAAATCTCTTGCGTAGAGGGGGGTGCCAAGTCGAAATGGCAGTTTAAACTGCACACACAGACTCTGCAATGGCAGACCTGAGGCATGTTTAAAGTGCTACTTAAGTGGGTGGCACAACCAGTGCTGCAGGCCCACTAGCAGCATTTAATTTACAGGCCCTGGGCATACGTAGTGCCACTTTACTAGGGTCTTACAAGTAAAGTAAATATGTCAATTGGGATAAGCCAATGTTTCCATGTTTTTAAGGAGAGAGCACAAGCACTTTAGCACAGGTTAGCAGTAATACAGTGCACAGAGTCCTAAAGCCAACAAAAAGGAATTCAGCAAAAATTGGAGGAGGAAGGCAAAAATGTTTGGGGATGACCCTGCAGAAAGGGCCAGGTCCAACAATTTGTCTCCATGAGACCTACCTTAAAATAATCAAGGTTAGCAAAGCATCTTGCCCCAATAACTACAAAGTGTACTCGCTCCCTAAAGTATATGTAGTCATAAACACTTCATCCTTTTGTGAGTATTAGAGGTGAAACAATATTTGTCTTGGATCATATGTATCTGATTCAATCTTCTAAAATAGATTGAGAAGGAAGATGGACACTCACACATATATCAGATGCTCAAAGAGACCTGAATTGTAATCCTGGTTTATTATATGTCCCTAATTATTATTATTATTTTTTTGTTTAGAGTTTTATATAGCGCGAACTAGACCCGAAGATATCGGCTATCAGAGCGCTTCACATAGCACCAGTTTCGTTGCACAAGGACACATTCATATTTTTGTTAGGCATGGGGAGATTAAGTGATTTGCCCAGAATCACAGTATGTTGAGCGTCGTTGCCGAGATTCGAACCTGGTTCCCCAGCTTTGACGTCGACCGCTCTAGCTGTAAGGCTACATCCTCTCCAATTATGATATTCCAAACTTTTGCTCCACTCTAACTGTTGAGATGTCAAACTGTGTAGGACCTATTATTATTGCTGGTGATTTTAACTGTATTTTGGATGCTAAGCTAGACACTTCTAAGTCTGTGCACACAGAATGTATAAAACAAACTAGGATTAACCTCTGCAGCATAATGAACGACCATTTTCTAGCCCTCACAATCAGTATTCTAGAACAGACCATATCCTGATAAGCACTACGATGATCATTGTATGATTGACATCCACCATTTGCTATTTTCTGATCACTACACTCTTTCAATCTCTTGGCAACAGTCGAGAGAGCCAAGTTGGTCTTTTCTACTGAACACTCAGGACAATATTATGTACATTAAGAATGAAATCAAATATTTTTTTCAAAATAAAATTATGCACCAAACAGTATTGTGTGGGGCTTTTTTAAACTCAGATGTTAGGGGAGAGACTCAGTCCTTCTGAACACATGTTACTATGGCAAAAAAGATATAAGAAGATATGCTCCCGAAAAACTCGATCAGCTTGTAAGTAGGCACTCATAGCAGCTGGCAGACTTTTCACAGGCTGCAGAGTGTAAATATTTAGAAATCACTGCTCTCAAAGGCCAAATTAAAGTGGCTCTTAACACTAAAGTAAATAGGAAAGTTTCTTTTCAGTTTTAGGCATTTGAAACTTGAGAGAAATTACTGGCCTTCGTGAGTAAATTGCCATAAAACTCGAATTTTATTACATCTATTAAAAATGATAAGAGTAGAATCTGTCACAGCAGACCAGAAATCCTTGAGACATTGCAGCAATTGTACACTGAATTATATCAAGATACTACTGATTGCAAAAGTCCCATTACTACTTCCTATCTTAATCAATTAGGGATCCCTGTGGTTGAGGAACTGGAAAATATTCATCTGGTCATGAAGATCACAGAAGAAGAGATTAGAATCCTTTTTTAGGTCTCGCGCCTAGCGTTGCAGTGCTCAGCACTGCTCGCGCAGCGCGAGACCTTTAAAGGGCTTTAGAAGCTAACCACACGCTCGTGCGTGTGGTTTTGCTTTCCGCGGCTGCCATTGGCTTTCGCGTGCTTTTTAAAAAAATCCAGCACGCAATTGGGCAAAGGCGGGCGCATATCCCGCCTTGCTACGCCCATTCCCGTCTGTGGCCAGCACGCGCAGCAGCGCGTGTTCGTCTCGCTGCCGCTGCCGTGCTCCCTCCCCCCGCTCCTCTGTGGTGCACGCGTACCACTGGTTTAAAAGTCTAGCATTTCGGGAGCAATACATGTTTATGAAAATTTACCCATGTCATAATTGCTCCCATCTCTCAAAAAAGGCTACGGAAGAGCAGGTAGTTTCTTTTAAATACCCCGCTTTCGAGAGTGGCCGATGTTCTTGAAAGTTGAACAATCCGGGAGTGAGACGAGTTTTCGAAAGTTGGCTGATTTGGTTCGTGGGTCGATGGTTTAGGAACTTCGCCCGTTCTGGGAGGCAAGAGTTATTCTGCCAAACCAGGAACATGGCAAGTTTTTAAAAGTTAGATTCGGAATGAGAGCATTATTGTACATTTTACAAATTCGGGAGGAAGGCCGCTTTTCGAAAATTCACACATTTCAGTTGCGAGGCCATTTGCTTTACTCTTTGTTGATTCGCCAAATTTAGAAGTGTAGTAGATTTTCTAATCCTCACAAAATCAGGAGTCAGTCTGATTTTTTTAAATTCGTCATAGAATTCAGTAATTAGGCCGAGGTATTAAACTTTAACAATCGAGGAGCGAGTCTGTTTTTTCAAACTACCTAGCAGTGCAGTGTTTTGGTTTTTTTTTATGAAAAGGGTTTTTACACTATGACGCGCAATTTAGCGTTTTTTTTAGGGAAGCCGGGTGTTTCAGAGCGTATCAGGTAGCATGGCGCAGGTGTTTGGAACTGCACACATTTAGGAAAGGAGGGTTTCCGAAAGTGTACACGTTCAGGTGTGCAATTGGGATTATACATTCATAACTTGGGGTAGGTGATTGACTAAGAATCTGAAAGTGAAGACGTCAGAGAGGGGGTTACCCCTCCCCCTCGTTTCAGGGCCCTGGGCATCTGTGACGGGGGCTTTGGGGCCCTACAACCCGACCCTATCTTCGGTGGTACTTGCTCCTGTGAAGGACGGCATTGGGGCGGTCCGAATACCAACTCTGTGGCACCGGGGCGGCTCCGTCACCAGCCTCCTCGGGGCCTCTACTTCTTTGAGGGAGCGCGGGAGGCTGGCCAGGTCGCCCCTCAGGTTGCCAGTCTTTGAACAGCAGCACAGCGCCTACACCTCCGCGTTACCGGGACAATTCTGTGCAATTAATGTTCGAGAGTATTTTGAGAATGTTTCAAGAAAGATTCATATCAACTAACTGCCTTCTTAGGACACTAATATTTGCGTTATGAAGGGTTAAGAAGTGGCGTTAGGGTCAGAGCTGCCGACTTTGGAACTGGGGGCCAGGTTTGAGTCTCCGCGTCGGCTTCACATCCTGTGATTTTGGGCAACTCACTTAATCTCACTGTGCCTAAAAAATACCGTGACCTTGTTGCGCTGGGTTGAGTTTCATTATAAACCTGCAAACAATGCACGCTGTCATGAATGTCCCATGTTCTGCAGAGCCCACTGGCCTCACTGCTGATACTTGGCATCCCACACTGCCCCAGCCGTAGTTCGGACACCACCCCAATGCCCCTCAATGATTCCGGGCACCCTCTATCTTTCCTAGTGCCTCTGACCCGCTAGGCCTGTGTCCGACCTCTTGCCTGTGCCAGTCACCCACATGCCCACAAGACCTGTTTGCGGGCACCTAGTGCTTGTCAGGGTCAGCCTTATGCCAATGAGTTCGTTAACCGGACTCATCTGCCTGTCCCAGTCACCGACGCCCACAATGCTTGTATGCGGGTCCTTTCTGCCTTCCCTGGTGACCCTGCGAGGACTTTCTGGCTCTCATGGTGACTATGCCACCCCTTTCTGCCTCACCGTGTGACCCTGGTCCCTTCACACTTCCACAAGGCCTGTATCCGGGCACCTTTGCCTGTCCCTCCCATTCACCAACGCCCACAATGCTTGTATGCCGGATCTTTTTGCCTTGCATGGTGACCCTGCGAGCAGGGACATCTTAAGGGTTTTGGGGGCTTGGACCGAATGTATTTGGAGGCCCCTGTTTGGAATTTAATCCAATTTCAAATCTTCCATGCCCTCTTTGGCAAAGTTACAAACATAGCAGGGGGCATTCAACTGTTGCTCCATCTAATATTCGGGGACAGTTACTTGTGTTTCAATATTTTAACACAGCAGCAGCTCACTAATATCACTGCAAATAATCTGTGACACCCTGCCATTTCTCATATGTGAGGTCCTGTTTTGATCTAAAGGAAACTTTTTTATGGATGTTGCATGCAACATAAACGCTACATTTCTCTGAAAAAATGTCAGTAATAGACTCACTCACATTAGACATTAGTTAAAGGCGAAAAAGTATTTAAAACAAGCTGTTTAAGAATGATGCATGGTCATCAGGGCAAGACTCTGCAGAACAAAGCTGGCTCTATCAGGGGAACCCTGGATGACTGGGGCCCTGGGCCAGAGCCCACTTCGCCCATGCATTAAAACGTCTCTGCCTGCGAGGCCTCTCTGCCTCACCCGGTGACCCTGGGCGTTCACACCTCCACAAGGCCTGTATCAGTCTTCCGTACACACGGCATGTATTCGGCCCCTTCAGCCGGTCCCAGCCCTCGTCGTCCACGAGGTCTGTATGCGGTCACCACGTCCACTACCCTTGTGTACCACTCCTTTCTGCGTTTCCCGTGACCCTTCACCCCACCACAGGGCCTGTATTGCCCCTTTCTGCCCGCTTCGGTGTCTTCAGGGTTGGGCTGGCCTATTGGGCAGTCTGGCGATGGGGGAAGGGCGGCTCTGACAGGACAGTGTATGGGCTGTTTTGGGGCTTTTTTTAAGGTCTGATACAGGCTTCATCTGGGGTGGGTGTATCTTTTGCTCACATAGAGTATGTAATTATCACAGGAAATGCACATTTTAATGCATGCTACACGAGGAGGCTGTCCACAGGACAAATAGTGACTTTCACCATGCTCTTCATTGTGAGATAACCATTTTCAACATCTGTTTGCCAGAATAAATGATCTTGTGTACCTTTCCCTCATGAAAGTCCATGAGACTTTTTTGTTAGAACCAACAATCATGAGCTGAAAGCCATGCAGTAGCATAAGCATGATGAAAACAGGAAATGATGTGAGTTACAAGTAGCCCAGGAGATGGGATCTATACAAGATTACAATCATATAATAAAAATTCAGCATGGTGTAGTTTCATGTCCTCTTAATATTTAGATCTGTTGCTGACAAAATTTAATATGTGGTGGAGAAAGATCAGTGTCAATGCATATTCAGTGCTTGTTTACCTCGATGACGCCCCCTTTGGCTTTTGCTTCCACAACGCTATGCTTTGATTTAATAGAACGGGTTTAATTTATTGGCTTTCATGGAACGCGACAAAGGACTAAGTCTTCTCAGAACACTTTAGAAAAGATTGGTTCTGACATACTGACAAATTCAGTAGCAGTTTTAGAACAAGCATTTGCAATGCAATAGGTCTCGCATTACTGAATGTTTGAGCTATTGGTGTTGCATTATTATTAGCAATGCCAATAGCTCAAACTTTAATAATGCGAGACCTATTGCATTGCAAATGCTTGTTCTTATTTAGCTCCAGGGCCTGACAGTATCCCGGGAAAATCTATAAAATACTAATAGATAAAATTACACCACTTTTTAAGTATGCTTGATAAAATTAGTTTAAAGAATCAAATTCCACCTTCATGGTATGAAGCAATTATCTTGATATTTCTAAGCAAAGACAAATATGCAAACAAATGTAAATCCTATCACCCAAAATCCCAGACTCTAATATATTTACTAAGTTACTAGCAAACAGGCTCATTGCCACTATCTCAATGCTGTCTTCTAACTAATAACAGGGTATTGTACTGGGCTTAGACACTATTTGATTTAATAGCTTAGCAGCATCATTGACTGACCTTGCGGAGACACTGCAAGAACCACTATTTACCATATTACTAGATCCTGAGAAGGATTTTGACAGGTTATCCCGGGATTTCCATTGGGCTGTCCTTCGGACCATGAAGATTTATCCTGAATTAATTAGCCTGATTGTACCTCTATACCAAGGAAGGAGAGGACATGTCGTAATGGCCAGAGCTGCCAACTTTGGAGCTGGAGAACCAAGTTTGAGACTCATCGTCGGGTCAACATCCTGTGATTCTGGGCAAATCACGAAATCTCTCTATGCAAATTAATTAATGTGCCCTTGTGTAATGCAACTAGTGCTCATGTAAAGTGCTCCAAAACTTTCTGGTCGAGTTCATGCTACATAAAACTGCAAAAAAAGAAGAAAATACCAATCCCCTGAAGCCGAACATGAATTTATGGTAAACTGTCTTTCACAACTAATATTTGTTGCGGAACTCAACAGGGGCATCTACTGTACCCTGAACGTTTTGCACTTTATACAGAACCCTAGCACAAACTATTGCAAGCAAGACTTTCTTCCATTGCAACACTAACCCCACCCATCTCCATAGCAGCATATGATGTTACTATGTTCTCTTACGCACTTAATACACCATTGGTAACTACAGAAAAAGACTGCTAATTATTATGACGGGGGATATACGGACGATTTGTATTAGATTCTACCATCTGCATAATGCTGTTATGCTCTCCTCTAAACTTAACAATTGCTTTAATCTTAATTATACTGCCTAACTTCAGTCTAGTAAGTTGTTACTGGGACAATTAAAGCATTTACCACTCTTTTTGGTGGGCGGATAAATCTTTTTAAAATGTATATCCTTCCAAAAGTATTTTTCTTTTTTACACTTTACCGCTTTATATACTTGCTTTCTTTTAAAAGATAATCAGAAAATCAGCATCACTATATCATGTTTTATTTGGCAAGACAAACACCCCGCACAGAGCTCTTAAATTTCTTAAATTGTCTGTAATCCCGATTGGAGAATGTATTACTGGGCTAGTTTAGGTAAAAGAATGCAAGCCTTTTACTCACTGGCGACATCACAAAGCTGTTAGCTGACTTGTTTTTGAACGATATTAAGAGAAAGTCAGCACTGGGTATTCTCTAAAACAAATTGACTAAAGTCTCTCTTTCTCTAATATAATGAATATCTGGATTGATATGTGTAACTTTTTATTAGTCCCAGAAATTCATTAATTGACAGCACTCAAAGATAACTATGAGCTCTTTTTTTTGTAAACAAACTTTATTAGTGTTTTGCAGATCATACATCATAAGCACTGTATCGCATTATACATATGAGGATGTCTACAATATAACATTGATGTATTTGGATACCTGATCCCCAAAGGAAACAAACATTTACCTCCCTCCTCCCCCCACATCCCATGAGTCACTACAAAATCATACATTTGTTAGCGAAGAATGGTATGTCTGTGTATGCTAAGGAAAAGTGTGAAATGGTGGGTGCACATCTCTGAGCTTTGTGTGTCAGCCTTTGCAAGTATCAGGGGGCCTCTGGAGCATCAATGAGGGCCCAATGCACCTTAACATGGAAATAGGTTTGGTGATCCCGCAGGCGAGGCTATGGGGGTGTCAGATTCCGGGGCAGTAAAACTGTTTACCTGTGTATCCCAAGCCCGGGCTGCTTCTAGCGTGCCCATCCTGCATCTAGGTTCCATCAGGTGCAATCTCGCCTTGCAGCTCGCCCACTTTTCCATTTTCCTTCTCCAAGTAGTTACTCGGGGCCCTCCCGGCGACTTCCAGCTCCTCATGATCTCGCGTTTGGCCAAGTAGCATTCCAAAAGATAACTATGAGCCCTTATAACTTTTTCATGAAAAATACTTTGTCAACTGGCTTCAGAGCACCATTAGTAAATTAGGACATTTATTTTAAGGTAACTGAATGAAATCCTTCCAACAGATTAAAGTAAAATGTAACTTACATATCAATGATTTGTTCAGATACTTGCAGATCTCACATTTTGTCATTGAAAAGATTACTTAATTTCTCCCTCTATGTCAACAAACATTTTTACACTTTTTAGTTGGCTCAGGCATACTATCCATCTCTTATTTATCCACTGAATGCCTTAAAGTTAAACCAGATGATAAATCACGATGATCATAGAGATGAAATGTATGGCTATCTGAAAATCTAAGGGTCAGTCAAATTTCCTTGAATCTGGATAGGTTTTGCAAAGTTATTACTCCCGCCCAATTAAGAAACTGACTTTACAGCACTCTCTATGATGTTTATATAACTCCAGTGAAATTAGCTAAATGGTACAAACAAGTCAAACTTTGTCTATGAATCTATCAGTATCATATGGATCACATTAATATGTTTGCTACTCGCCAGACTCTTTTTGAATTTTGGATCACCATTTTTCAAAAACTGAGCAAAATTATCAATTAACTTGCTCAACCGATTCAATGCACCAAACTGCCAGGGGCTACACAGATAATATAATCTTTTATGCAATGTCAACAGCCCTGTTACTTATTGCTAAGCAAGGGAAAGACTGACCTACCAGGAATGGTGAAGGGACTTAAACATAGCTTTTGTCGTAAGACAAAGTTGTTTACTATCTCATCTATTATTTATTCTAGCTTTAAACCTTTTGTTTATAGAGAAGGCAAAATAAACACATGTAGGCTTTTGAACGCAACAAAGAACAAATTAAGTTGTCTGTTTATGTAGATGCCATACTTTTGTTTATCGCAAACCCAGAATTATCTATTTCAGCCATTTTGGAAAAAGTTAAAAGGTTTTCCTTCATTTCACGGTGTAACTATATTTGGAAAAATGGGAGATCCTTCAGTGTAACTACATTTGGACAAATGTGAGATCCTACTGCTTAAGTTTGTTGAAAGAAATTCACATCCCAAAGTTCCACTCTTTATAAAATCCTTAAGCCTTCTAATGTTGACAAAAATCTGACATAGGATTACACTGGGAGGGCAATCTAAATATTAATTGGTGAATTAACTTGTGGAAAAATATGGCTAAAGACCCAGAAATCTTCTTGTGCAGAAAACACTACTCAGTCTTTATTTCTTATCTAGAATAGACTTCTTATAACAACATGGGTTTTAATTAAGATAAGTCTCACTGCTCCTCAGAACTGTTGGTCTTGTAATGACATTGATAATGACCTAGAACATTTTCTATGTACATGTCATCACACTCATACATTTTAGAAAACAAATTTTGGGAACAAGTAAACAATATTTTATTCAAATGTTCCCTTCACCTATACATGTATATATTCTTCGGAATTCTCCCAGAAGACTAGAATGGCTGTTCCTGGAATGTTAAAATAATAGATCTCATGCTAACAGTTGCCTTTCAACAAATCACCAAGAACAAATAGCAAAGGATTGGCTGAATTGCAGAAATATCTCTTTTCAATTGTGGTGGTACGAAGTATGGTGTAATCATACACTTGACAGAACGTATGTGTTTCCTGTTTCTCCTGCCTTTAAAAGAGAAGCCATTTGGTCTCCTGTAACAATTTATCTTAACACTACTGCTATGTTTCATAATACACATCATCCATCAACAGCAGTGCAGACCCGCTTGAAAGTTGTTGCTTTTATATTACAGTTTTAAACACTCTGCTTAATATTTAAGATATATTTACACCTACACATTGCTTGTACACATCACTCGGGTTTATGATATGCACTGATCACATATATTTTCTCCATACAGTTATTAAGCTCATTGGGCATGGAATTTAGTCAGCTTACTACTAATTGCGTATTATATACTGTGGGCCTGATTCACAAAGGTAGACTTACACTTTTGTAAGACTGGACAGTCCTATCTTTTTATGTGCAGAGACTCTGCACTCTGAAAGATACTACTTGTAAATCCCTATGTGAATACCAAACAATTGTAAACTTACACAAAGGTGTAAGTTTACCTTTGTGAATCAGGCCGTGTGTTTCCATCATTTGAGATAATTTATACTTACAGCTAGATGCTGTTTATTCCTTAAGAAGGGTTTACTCTTTCTGTAACTTGTACCTATAATTAATAAATGCTTTATAACCTAAACTAATCAATATATGAATCAATGGTTAGTTTACCCAAAGAGGTAATGGGAATAGCATAATGCAACTTACTATGTTCTATTTGAATACCACATAGTGTAATTTTATTCCTCACTAGCAAACAAAAATAACCATTGAAGTTAAAATTAAAGTTACTAAAGTGGTACAATTAGCTTTGAAGAACACCAAACTAAAGTGGGAAGATTGAAGGAGATTTTCTTCAAAGACAAAGGAAGACAGCTAAGGCATCTACAACAGAAAAAGGCTAAAGGTACAAAAATACAGTCATATAAAAAAAACAGATATCTTAACTGTATTAGAAACAGAGAAACATCCATGGATTGAATTGTAAGATTGAAGGAAGCAGAAACAGCTGTTTCGTACAGGATTGTGAAAAGCTTTCATATAGAAGAATCTCTTTTGCACAGAGGACGCATTGGACACCATTAGTTTATATTCACAGGTAACTGGCACACACGTAAACAGAAGGGTGATAACAGCCCATTCATCAAGGATGGTGGCCAGCTGGAAGAAATGATACCGAAGCTGGATTCTGCAATGGGACTAGACGGGATACATCTTAGGCTACAGAGGTTTGAGGAAGCATTGGCAGCTACATTGATGACCGTGTTCAGCCAATTGCTGGAGACAAGTATTGTTTGTGGACTGCAGACAAGTCCATCATATCCCACTTCCTACAAAATCAGGTTGGCCCTGAGCTGACAGTCACATCCTATCATTGGCTGGATAGTCCATACCAGTTTGGCTTCCTCCTTCCTCTCCAGTTTCTACTCCCAAATGGGGTGGAGCTTTACGGACTATTTTTGCACAGGAAGGTTCTCATTTCACACCAAGCCAGACCACGTCATCTTTCTCTACTTCCTTCTCAGACCATCCTCTTTTCATCAGTAATGTCCCTACTTTTATCATGATGTTTCTGCTTTTGTTTCTCCTCTCCCTACTCAGCATATACTCTTCATTGTCATTTTCACCTCTTTCATCTTATCTTTCATCTCTTATCGACACATCCTACTGGTCTCTTTGACTAGGTTTTCTTCTCCAAGCAAAACCTGCATCTGCTCACCCTTATTATTCCAGCTCCACTTCGCTTTCTCAACTCTTTAATCCTTCTTTCCCTCTGCATGCTCCTTGATTGTGCCTGTTATGTCTTTACAGTGTGCTGCATCTTTTTTATTAATTTCCTCACCTCACAAGAACATTTTGATTAGAACTAAAGGTGTTCTCAATAAGAGCCAAGAGCTACATGTAGAATTTGATGCTTTGGCTTATTCTTGGCGGTACAGAGGTCAGTTCAACCCCTTCTAGATGCCACATGGTCTCTTCTGGTCCCACAATTGGAATACAGTAGGATGCCCAGTGCACCTTAGTTCCATGTAGCCCTAAAAAGAAACCACCTGGTTTCTTTAGATGGATGCACTATAATAAATTATTTAAATACAAAATAAATAAAAAACGGCGTAGTCCTCTTTATATGGAGTGAAAACTGTATCCTTAGGACGGATGTTGACAAACTGGGCTGTTGAGCCTCTAACATGACAGCAGCTTCTGGGATAGGAGGTAGCTGGGCTGCAGCAGACAAGAGCAGAAGGACAGAGCTGGGGCCTTCAGGAGTGAAGACTCCAGCTACTGACAAGGGTAGGCTAGAAGGAAGGACTGTTCACATAGTAAACAACCAGGGTGCATCTGATTGGAGGAGACTGGACCTGCAAGTCATGATCGATCGGGTAGTTGGAGAAGGTTGGTATTGGCTGAGGGCCAACTGGGAGTGAAGTACATTGGTTGAGACTAAACTGAGTCCATACCAAGGGAGATTTCCAAGTCTGAGGCTGTGCTGGTAAGACTCGACCTGTTGGTGACTTGCCATCACCACAGAGTAATCCAAAAGCCCCAGGGACCCCAGTAATGAATACAGTACCTTCACTACAAACCCTTAGTGCATTTTGTTCATTCTTCAATGCATCAGGACCTAGAATATTTACCGGGCACGTATGTCTGTGTGGACCCTGGAAGTCCCTGCCCACATCTTGTCTTGCTTCTCCCCAGTCAGCGCATGTGCGGAATCCACCTCCTGTTCCCGCTCATGGCGTGTTTTAGCTTTATACACTACCCCCTTGCTCTCCAGAAAAAATCACAAATATATAAAAACATGGAGGGGGACATGAACAAAGGATGCAGGCTCTTGAACTTTCAATCAGTAGATATCCCTTCCAAAACCCCCACAGCTATAGGCACCCCTGAGAAATACAAAAATCATATTTTCTCCGTTACATACTCAGAATGGCTATCCACAAAAACAGGCTAAGGAGACTGTAGATCATGGTCAGAAAAAGACTGCTGGGACGTGACCTGCGACATGTTGAATACAGATGGCACTTGCCAGAAAGATGGACAGTTTAACTCAATTACTAAGTGCCTATGGACCAGAGTCATTAGCCTAGTGGGCTAGGAATGGGAAGGAAGAAAGCAGAATATAAATAGACACAGTCACAAATTACATACCCTGGAGAAAGACTGGGATGGCGCCATGGCGAGCAGAGTGGTGTCAGCATCTTGGATGTTTTGACCTAGTATGATAATTAAAAATAACATCTAGTTTTAATGTAAATGTTTAGCTGCCTTCTTATGCCACCTGCTGCAGGTACTATGAAACTGTCCATATCCTATGTTTCTAGAGATCTCATTGGAAAGTGATGATCTAAACAAAAATTAGAAGTCATGGGCATAAATATGGAATAATATGTAGAGACTCTGAATCTGTTTGGTCAGTGGAAGAAGTTGGATATCCTAAAAGGCTCGGAAAAGCCAAAGCTGTGTGGGACCCCACTCATATGGAATGTCATTCAGAGCGGAAATTAGCCATTGTTACCAACAGTGCTCTCTGAGCAAGAATGAAGGAATTTGTTTAGGTGTAGGGTGCTGGGCAGCATTATTCTGGAGGTGAGTGAGAATGCTATGTCTGTCAGTATCAGAGGGTGCTAAGGAAATTGTGGAAAACCAGCCCTGCAACACTGCCAGCATCAGCTTCTCATCTCAGTTTATTCTAAGTAGTCACTGTCACTAACTTTTGATGGCCTAAAACCAGTCTGAGGGGCGTTCAAGAGATTGCTGTTTTCTGTCAAATATTGAGGCCGTGCTAAAATGGCGTAGCCCATCAATTTGATGGAGCTATGGCAAGTTATAGATGGTGCTGAAATTGGCTAAGTGAAAATGGTCTAGTTGTACTTGTTTAAGAGAGGCTTCTCAAAGATGAAGTTAAATAATGTTGCTGCTGGCATCCAATCTTGAGTAACAGAGACACTGGTAACTTGTTGTAATGAGAAATGATTAGTCCTGAATTAGAATTTGGTGAACGGGTTACTCTGTCACAAACCTGATGGATGTCCGGCCCACCTTATTACAAGTATGTTATATCCTTTGGCACTTGCAATACGTTGGACAGGGTATCTGTCACGTTTCCGACTCTAGATCAGGCACGAAGGGGCCTATTTACAATGAAGGGACGGAGTGCAGCGTTAGCCTTCCTGGCTTAACGCTGCACTCCGCCACTTCAGAAACGAAGGGCTGCACCATATTTACAACAATATGGTGCAGCCCTGCGTTTACCCCTTTGCTGGCGCTAAACTTAGCACCCTAGCACCAATGCAGGCACCCTTACACCTTAGTGCAAGGGAGTCTGCGTTGGGGGCAAGATTGTTTATGTGCAGGAAGGTCTTCCTTCCTGCACATAAACAATCTTTAAATGATGTTTTGTATCTTTTATGTGTGAGGCTTAATGCAGCACACATAGAAGTTGCAAAATGTAATTTCTTTTCTTGATTGTTTATGTGCAGGAATGGACACCTTCCTGCACATAAACAATCAATGGCGTTTTGCTGTTTCTATGTGTACTGCACAACTCAGCACACATGGAACCAGCATAAAGGAGGAGAAATAAAGTATTTCTCCTCGTTTCGCCTGTTTAAGAAGACCAGGTTTTCCCTGGTCTTAATTTTGGCGCTGCCTCCTATTTGCGCCACCCTTGTATATAGGGGGCAGCGTCAAAATCAATGGGTGTTGCGGTGGAACGCCCTCCACAACACCCATTTCCCTCCCCTTTCACGCTAAGTACAGCATAAAAGGGTGCCTTATTAACAAGGCAGCGTTAAGCCACGTTAAGGGGCTTCGTAAATAAGGCGAAGCCCCTGTCGCCACCACAACGTCACTTTCATTGACGTTGTTATGGCGATAGGGGCTTGTAAATATGCCCCCAAGTCCTTACATTTAGCTGCCAGAAACAGGTTAACAGGAGATTCTGAGCAGTGTCTTGTGTGACCTGATTAATAAATCATCTGCTAATAAAGTTTTCTCTGCTGTCAATATGGAAAGAGTAGCTCATTTTTTCTAAAGATATGGACTCAAGGAGGGTCTCTGGATCTGGGCAGTGTTAAAGGGATTGTGACAAAACACCCATAAAACACCATTAGATTGCACAGCACAAAAGAGGGCGTCTGCTAATGGGCAAATAGAAACTGGACAGAGTATCAAGCATCCGGAAATGCCAGTGACTGAGGTCTCCTCCAACATAGGTAACGGAGACATACTGTTCAGGTTGCTAAACATAATGGCACAGCTATCCACACATTACAAGTTATTTCATCCTACAGCAATGCTATTTATTTGGGGATTGTATTTAAGCCTTCAGTTCTACTTTAAGTTGTTCTCTGAGTATTACACTTTTCTGGTATTTGTTTTCCACTTTCATCATGTAATGTCATGCAAAGCCCTGTGACTTTACCCCCCGATATGTGATCACCGGCAAAAACATGCAGTGTCAGTCCCTGCGGTGTTGTGTAGGGGTATACGTGCTTGTGGTGTTCTACTGTCGCAGATAACTTGATTGGCACCTCTACCTTTTTGCAATCTGACTACAGACAGCTTTACCTATCTCTCGAAGACAGCATTGTTACCAGTACTGCAACGCATAGTGTGCCAAATCTGTAATTCTGTGCCAGCTACATTTATATATGTGAAGCCTCTGTTCCTAAGGGCGCATTAGGCAACCACTTTTGTGGAGAGACTGAATTCACTCTCTGTCCCCGAGTTAAATAAATATGTAAATAAATATGAACTTGCAAAAAAAAACATTTTCAAGTGCCAGTGTTTGTTTCACGTTCTCTCTGCGCTTTCTTAGAATTTCCAAACCGCTTTCCAAAATGTGATTTGCATTAATAACAAAAGTCGCTGAAGCAAAGCACGGTCTCCTTTCCAGGTGTGCTCTGCCAAGAAAACGCCGAAGGGGGCGCATCTCATTTTCAATTCACTTTTCCATTCAGTGTCAAGTTGGTCTTTTCAAAGTCCCATGGGGGCTGCGGTGTAATAAACACAGCCCTGCACACAGGAGAAATTACAGACTAGAGTGCACTCAGAGCTTTTGAACATTTATCTTCAATGGCAGCACTCTGCTTTGTATTTAAAACTCATGTTCTTTGAAACTAGTGATACACTATCTCCTGGAAGGGTGCACACAAAGACTCCACTGTAGGCCTCTTACTGTGCATTTTAAACTTAAGGGAAGAGTGTGGTGCGGTGCCAGCTGGGCAGTCAGTGTGTTGTTAGAGCCTATGCAGACCTCCACACAAACTAAAAGATGTTTTGTTCTCCTTGAGGTCCCTGCACACTCTGATAGCCATGTCGCCTCAGTAAAAATGTCTGCCACCACGAGCACATTATGGCCTCTGTTACTAGTGCCCAGGAATAATGTTTGTTATTTCCTTGCACTGAAAATATTGTAATCGGCGGTTCCTACAATTCCTTGGCAGGTAAAAATCTAGAGGTGGGCGCAAATGTTGCATAATTAAACAAAATGACAGCAAAATTAAGTGAGATTACGCAGAGTTATATGAAGATCTCAGCCCTGCATTTAGCTCTAGTTTCTTTGCGTTCAAAATAGACCTGAGTATGTGTAGGAGGCTGAGTTAGTATATCGTGCACACTTATTCAAGCGGTACACCTTGCACTAATCCAGGCAACACCTGTAGTGGTTTTAGTGGTCTTTGATAACCATAGAACGCTATCAAAGTGGTAGCTGTGGAGAGCAGCCTTCAGGCTTATCTTGAAGGAGTGTTGAGCAGCTTGTTTTACCAACTTTAACCCCTTCCCTGCGCATGACGGAACCACGCCGTCATGAGCCACGGGCGGCATGTGCTCATGACGGCGTGGTTCCATCATGCTGCGGCTGCTCCGCCCACGCGGTACTGATTCCCCGCCTGTGCGGGCGAATTAGTGAGTGTGCAGGGTCGTGACGGAACCACGCCGTCATGAGCACAGCTCGCCCGTGACTCATGATGGCGTGGTTCCGCCACGAGCATGGCGGCACCGCGCTCACCCCCCACACCCCCCAGCGCCGCGGCGGAATTACCGCCGCGGCCAAGGGGTTAATCTGTAGTGTAGGTAAAATGAAAAGAAACCACACAGTGTGTATACAAAAATACTTGTATTGATTACACAACACTCACTAACACATTGGTATATCTCCTACCCGGAAATATAAACACAATACACAGGAATACTTAAAATGCAATCAGGTAAGTAGCACAAATTACAGTGGTCTCCAGGGGGGCCCACACCATATACTAAGAAAGTGGAATGCGAACTGCAGCAGTGGAAGGTACTTGGCTCAGAAGACCCAGAGGAGCCGGGGACACAAGGAAACACTCAAGGTAAGTACCCAGCAGCACTAACGAGGCTGTGTGCAGAGTAGAAATACAGCTGTGTGTCTAATAGAAGTCAAGGGGGAAGTTGCAGTTGCAGTTTTGCAGAAGAAGGACCCTTCTCAGAGGACCCTGAAGAATTCCCTTGGAGGTCAGAAGGTTGGAGAGCCACCACACCCGTGGATGCCCCGGCAACCAGGTTACCTACACCAGTAAAGCCAGATGCATAGGGGTCAGAAACCTCCATAGACGACAATAGAAGACTTTGAAGAAAATGCCTCTGGAGAAGACTGTTAAGAAGTCCAGTGGAAGGGTGGATTCTTGAAGTGTAAAACCTGCAAACAGAGGGGACAGAGTCTATGCCACTTAGAGGGGACCAGGAGGCACGATGACACAATGCCCACCGATGTCAGGGGGTTCAGAAGAGTCAACCATTACCTTGTAGCTGTGGCTGTGGGGACCAGGCAACACTGAGGAAGACCAGGAGCTTTGCAGGAGCTGTCCCACATCGGATGTTAGTGACTAGGTGGTCGGTGTCCGGCGCGAGCACCAACAAGCCTTGGTAGCTGCAACTAGTGTGGAAAAAGAAGAAAGAGCAACTTTGGGACCAGCAAGGTCCAAGGGACTCACCAACAGCAGGAGAATCAGGGCAGGCCTTGAGCAAGAAGCGGAGCCCACTTAAGTGGTAGAACACCCTCAGGAGGACCCACAAACCGAAGGCACAGGAATCGCAAGAGGACCTCGAGCAGCTCACCAAAGATGAAGAGTCATGGTGCAGAGGATGTGGTGGGGATGCTGATCTTGGAAGGAAGAGAGGCTGGAGGCTGGAGCTTCTTGTAGCCCAAAGATCTCTGGAGTGCAGACCCAACAAGCCTTAGCAACGGCAGGTTGATGTGGTGCACAGGGGTTCTGTTAGAAATGGGGGTCTCTAGTTGGCAATGGCTGGCCACTGTCCTAGTAGGGACCCTTCTTCCTAAGTCAGAGTGAGAGGGCTACCCCCTTTGATAACCCCTGCTCAACCCTGTGGTAATGTAGCACGAGCAGCTAGGCTTATCTCAGAGGCAGTGTGTGAAGCATTTATGACCATACACAGTAACACAGTGAGGAACACTACCAAGGGACACCACACAAGGAGTTATAAAAAATAAGTATCTTTATATATAGGCTTAACACAAGACCAATAACGATAAAAAGCCACAATACTGTCAAATAGGATCACTCTTGGAATGCTGCAAAAATAGTTCAAGTGCGCAAGGAGGAGTTCAGTTCAAAGCAGTGGTCTCTGCGACCCTTTTACTTACAAAGTACCTGGATTTCGTAGCAAAGTTAACAAATTGTCGCAAAGAAGCTGTAGCGATGAATTTCTGCACGCGAGGACGGCGATGCGTTAAATCCTTGCCGCGAGGGAGGATGATGCGCCGATCTGCTGATCCGTGTGGAGCTGATGCGACAAACTTCTGCACGCTAGACCGTTGATGCGATGACTCCCTGCCGCAAGGGAGGAGGCGAGGCGACGATCTTGTTGCGTGTGCGATCGGGTTGCGATGCGAAGAAATGGCGCTCCGCGAGGGAGCGACGATCCTGATGCGATGCGATGAAAATGGCGGACGCTCGACGTCCGCGCTGCGATGTCGTGAAGCGATGATCTCGGTGCGATGGCTCGATCTTTGGTTGCGAGCACTCGGCGGCAGCAGCGCGATGATTTTTCGGCGCTCTCGGCTGCGGCGGCTCGTAAACGTGCGTTAGCGACGATTTCAGCACTCTCTTCTCTGTAGTAGAACTAGAGGCCCTGGAACTCACAGGAGCCTCACCTGCAGATAGAAATCCTCGCTGGGAGGAATCAGGAGGCTGGTGGTGAAGTCTGATGTGCCTGAGACTTCAACAGGAGGCTAGCTCTCTCCTAGCCCTTGGGTGATTGCTTTAGCAAGATTGATAAAAGTTCTCTCAAAGTCCTTTTCCTCTTCTTCCAAGTCCAATGGTAACCACTGCAGGCCAATCCAAGAAACAGCACACAAGCACAAGGATAGTCACCTCCTGCAGATTCCTTCAGTTACACGGACAGAGGTTCGTCTTGACATCCAAGAGCAATACACCTTGTAGGGGTTTCAGCACAGATATTTATACCCCAAAAGTCTTTGTTCTCAAAAGCTACAAGTCACTGAGCCTAGCCAGAACCAGTTCTGTTCAGTCCTGTAGCACTTTGTTTACCAGGCTGCATCCTTCCTTTCAGAAAGAGGGGGTCTGCTATCAGACACACAGTAGGAGGTGGAGCCAGCATTCACCTTGCCAGACACAGCCCTATTCAGGTCAAGGAGCTACCCCTCCCCGTACTCTAAATGCAGATCTCTCTATTCAACCCAGGTCTGACTCAGCCTGCCCTGTCCCTCCAAAACCAGACAGCCAATACACATAACAGCAGAGCACACTGGAAGGCTTAGGCAAGAAAATACCTACTTTCTAAAAGTGGTATTTTCAAACACAGAATATAAAAATAAACTTCACTAAAAGATGTATTTTAATATTCTGAGCTCAGGCATACTAAATTCGTTTTTCTACCATGTTCCTGGGGTCAGTTAGGACTATAGAATGTAATAGTCAAACTGCCCATTCTAGCCTATGGGGAACAGGTAGCCTTACAGTAGTGAAAAACGAAATTGGGTGTAATTCACTACCAGGACATGCTACACACACCAAGGCATGTCCTACTTTACACACACAATGCACCCTACCATAGGGGTGACTTACATGATGCCAAGGGAAGGTTCAGGGGCTGGGAAGTGGGTGCACTTCACAGCCAAGATGGCAGTTCTGGACTGCACACAGACTCTGCAGTGGCAGGTCCGAGACACACTTTACAAGCTGCTTCTGTGGGTGGCGCAACCCAGCGCTGCAGGCCCACCAGCAGCATTTGGTTTACCAGCCCTGGGCACACACAGGCCACACTACTAGGGACTAACAGGTAAACCAAATAAGCCAATCATGGATATACCAATTCACATGTCATATTTACACAGGGAGCATCTGCGCTGTGGCACTGAATGGCAGTGGCACAGCGCCCAGAGCATCTAACACCAGCAAAAACAGAGGAGACAACAGCGAAAAAGGAAGGGAGACCCACGCCAATGGTGCCAGGTCTAACACGTGTCCCCTCCAGCTGAAATGTGGGGAGAACTACCCATCCCCTTGGAAGTTCTCATCACTAAGGCGGAAAATCCGGACAGACCATCAGCATTGGCGTGTTCTGTACCAGGGCGGTGTTCCACCGTGAAGTCCATACCCTGTAGGGAAATGGACCACCTCAACAACTTGGGATTCTCACCCTCATCTGCATCAACCATCTGAGGGGCCTGTGGTCTGTCTGAACCCGGAAGTGAGTCCCAAACAGGTATGGTCTCAGCTTCTTCAGTGCCCAGACCACAGCAAATGCCTCACGCTCAATTGCACTCCACCTCTGTTCCCGTGGAAGTAACCTCCTACTGATGAAGGCTACAGGTTGGTCTAGTCCCTCCTCATTTATCTGTGACAGAACGGCCCCCACCCCATGCTCTGAAGCGTCTGTCTGGACAACAAATTCCTTAGCAAAATTGGGCGCCTGGAGTACGGGTGCTGTACACATGGCAGTTTTGGGGGCATCAAAGGCTTTCTGACAGGTGTCAGTCCAGTTCACAATCTTTGGCCGCTTCTTGGAAGTCAGCTCAGTCAAGGGTCCAACAATGTTGCCATACCCCTTGACAAACCTCCTGTAGTAACCCGTGAGTCCTAAGAAGGCCCTCACCTGGGTCTGGGTCCTTGGGGGCTCCCAAGCCAGGATGATTTCAATCTTGGGCTGCAGGGGCGCCACTTGGCCACTCCCCACCTGGTGTCCCAAATACACCACAGAACCCTGCCCAATCTGGCACTTACTGGCCTTGATTGTGAGGCCTGCTCTGCGCAGCGCCATCAACACTTCCCAGAGGTGGCGCAAGGGGTCCTCCCAGGAGGAACTGAACACTGCAATGTCATCCAGGTAGGCGGCACTGAAATCCTCCAGCCCAACCAACACCTGGTTGACCAACCTCTGAAAGGTGGCAGGGGCATTCTTCATCCCAAAGGGCATCACACGGAACTGGTAGTGCCCATCTGGTGTGGAGAATGCTGACCTCTTTTGCCCCATCAGTTAAGGCGATCTGCCAGTACCCAGACGTCAGATCAAACGTGCTGAGGTACCGGGCAGCCCCTAGCCGATCTATGAGCTCATCAGCTCTGGGGATGGGGTGCGCGTCGGTCTTCGTGACCGAATTGAGACCTCAGTAGTCCACACAGAACCTAAGTTCAGGGGTGGCACCAGGCGTCGCAGCTTTTGGTACCAAGACCACGGGGCTGGACCAGGGGCTGCTAGAGGACTCAATCACCCCTAGGGCAAACATTTTGGAGACCTCCTCCTTAATGCAAGCCCTGACCCTGTCAGTCACTCTGTAAGCCTTGTGCTTGACAGGAGGACTGTCCCCGGTATCCACCTCATGGACGCACCAATCAGTGACACCAGGCACCAGGGAGAACAAATCAGAAAATTGCCCCAACAGTTGGTGACAATCTCTCTGCTGCTCAGGGGTCAGTGTGGTGGAGAGGATCACACCCTCCACTGACCCATCCTTCTCTCCTGCACACAGGAGGTCAGGAAGAGGCTCACTCTCCTCCTCCATCCCATCATCTGTGGCAAGAAGCATGCCCACTTCAGACCTCTCAAAGTGGGGCTTCAGGCGGTTCACATGCAGGACCCGCAAGGGGTTCCTGGGAGATTGAAAGTCCACCAAGTAGGTAACTGGACTTTTGCGCTCCACCACCTCAAATGGACCGGTCCACTTATCTTGGAGCGCCCAAGGCTCCACTGGGGCCAGTACCCAAACCTTCTGACCAGGTTGAAATTCGACCAGAGTGGCATTCTGGTCGTGCCAACGTTTCATTTCCTCCTGGCTGGCTTCCAGATTTGCTTCAGCAATTTTTCTGAAACGCCGAGTCTGGTTCCTGAAGGCCAACATGTAGCTAAATACATCTTGGGGAGGTTTCCTGGGAGATTGCTCCCAGCCTTCCTTGACCAGACTCAGAGGTCCTCTAACCGGATGGCCATAGAGCAGTTCAAAGGGACTGAACCCTAAGGACTTCTGTGGCACCTCACGGTAGGCAAACAACAGGCATGGCAAGAGGTCGTCCCACTTACGCCTCAGGGGCTCTTCCAGGCCCATGATCATGCCCTTCAAGGTCCGGTTGAACCTTTCAACCAGACCATTACCTTGGGGGTGGTAAGGAGTGGTGAACTTATAAGTTACCCCACACTCCTTCCACAGAGACTTCATGTACTGGGAGATGAAGTTGGTCCCCCTGTCAGACACCACCTCTCTGGGGAACCCTACACGGGAGAAAATCCCCATCAGTGCACGTCCCACCACGGGGGCCGTCACTGTCCTGAGCGGGATGGCTTCAGGGTACCGGGTGGCATGGTCCACCAAGACCAGGATGAACCTGTTGCCCATGGCTGTCTTGGGGTCCAGAGGCCCCACAATGTCAATGCCCACTCGCTCGAATGGGGTACTAACAACTGGAAAGGGCTGGAGTGGGGCCTTGATCTTCGCCCCACTCTTCCCACTTGCCTGGCAAGTCTCACATGTCCTGCAATGAGTGTCTGAACTCTTGCACATCTGGGGCCAATAGAAGTGGGCGGCCAGCCTCTCAAAGGTCTTGACCTGTCTACAGACCCCCTGGGCCCCGACCCCAGTTCAGCGACTCCATCGCCGACTTCATCAGCACGCACGCCCTGACCTCTACCGACTACATCCTCCTCGGAGACCTGAACTTTCACCTGGAGAACAACAACGACAGCAACTCCACCACCCTGATCGACAGCCTCGCCAACCTCGGCCTGAGCCAGCTCGTCACAACACCGACCCACTCCGCCGGCCACACGCTTGACCCCATCTTCTCCTCAAGCTCCCACGTCTCCTTCAGCCACACCACGGAACTCCTCTGGACCGACCACCGCTGCATCCATTTCACCTTCCAGAAACCCACCACACACCACCGCACCCAACAGATCCCACGCCGCTGCTGGAGCAAAGTCACCGAAGACCAACTCCGGGCAACCCTCGCTCTCAGCCCTCCCTCCGACCCATCCAACACCGACGACGCTGCCTGCAACCTCAGACGATGGATGGACGACTGTGCCAACACCATCGCCCCGCTGAAAAAGCTCACCTACAGCGACACCACCAAAAGAGCCAGCTGGTTCACCTCGGAACTCCTAGCTTCCAAGCATCCCTGCCGGAAACTAGAGAAGAAATGGCACAGTGATAAGACACCGGACAGCCACACAGCCCACAAAGACGCCATCCGTAACCACCACCACCTCATCAGGTCCGCCAAGAGAATCTCCTTCAAAGACCGCCTCGACAACAACGCACACAACAGCAAGGAGCTTTTCAACATCGTGAAGGAACTCTCCAACCCCAGCTCCAACACCAACGACATCCCGCCGTCGCAACCCCTGTGCGATTCCCTCGCCACCTTCTTTCACCGCAAGATCGCCGACATCCACGACAGCTTCAACACCCAGACAGCCCCAACTAAGATCGATGCACAAGACCCGCCACACACCATCGACCACGACCCCCTGCCAGCCTGGGCCAGCGTGAACATCGAGGACACCATCAAGACCATGAGCACAATACACTCCGGCTCCCCGTCAGACCCTTTCCCGCACCACATCTTCAACAAAGCCAGCAGCTCCATCGCACCCCACCTGTGCAACATCATCAATCTCTCCTTCGAGACCGCGACCTTCCCAGAGAGCTGGAAACACGCAGAGATCAACGCCCTACTCAAAAACCCAAGGCGGACCCGAGAGACCTCAAGAACTTCCGGCCCATCTCTCTGCTTCCGTTCCCAGCCAAGGTCATCGAGAAGATTGTCAACAAACAGCTAACCCGATACCTCGAAGAAAACAGCATCCTGGACCCATCCCAATCAGGGTTCCGCAGCAACCACAGCACTGAGACTGCCCTCATCGCCGCCACCGACGACATCAGGATCCTGCTGGACAATGGTGAGACCGCAGCCCTCATCCTGCTGGACCTCTCCGCCGCCTTAGACACTGTCTGCCACCGCACTCTACGCGCACGCCTCCACGACGCAGGGATCCGAGACAAGGCCCTGGAATGGACCACCTCCTTCCTCGACGGCAGAACCCACAGAGTCCGCCTCCCACCTTTCCGATCCGAAGCCTCCGAGATCATCTGCGGCGTACCCCAGGGATCGTCCCTCAGCCCAACACTGTTCAACATCTACATGGCCCCGCTCGCATGCATCGCCAGACAACACGACCTCAACATTATCTCCTACGCCGACGACACTCAACTGATCCTTTCCCTCACCAAGGACCCCTCGCCGCCAAAGCCAATCTCCATGAAGGAATGAAGGCCGTCGCCGATTGGATGAAGATCAGCCGACTAAAGCTGAACACGGACAAAACGGAGGTCCTCATCCTCGGCTCCAACACCTCAGCCTGGGACGACTCCTGGTGGCCAACGACGCTGGGAGCAGCCCCGACACCCACCGACCACGCACGCAACCTGGGAGTCATCCTCGACTCAACGCTCTCCATGGCCAAGCAAGTCAACGCAGTCTCCTCCTCCCTGCTTCAACACCCTCCGCATGCTTCGCAAGATCTACAGGTGGATCCCGACAGACACAAGAAGAACAGTCACCCAGGCCCTCGTCAGTAGCAGACTGGACTATGGGAACGCCCTCTACGCGGGAGCCCCGGCCAAGCTCATCAAGCGACTGCAACGCATACAAACGCCTCCGCACGCCTGATCCTCGACGTACCACGCCACAGCCACATCACCCCCCACTTGAGGAACCTGCACTGGCTCCCCGTCGACAGGAGGATCACCTTCAAACTCCTCATCCACGCACACAAAGCACTCCACAAAACTGGCCCAGCCTACCTCAACAGACGACTCTTCTTCTACGTCCCCAACCGCCAGCTCCGCTCCGCCGACCTCTCCCTCGCCACCGTCCCTCGCATTCGAAGAACAACCACCGGCGGCAGATCCTTCTCACACCTCGCCGCCAAGACCTGGAACACCCTTCCACTAAGCCTACGACAGACCCAAAACCTGCTGACCTTCAGGAGGCTACTCAAGACCTGGCTGTTCGACCAGTAGCAGCATCCCCCCCCCTTCCCTCTCCCCAGCGCCTTGAGACCCTCGCAGGTAAGTAGTGCGCTCTACAAATTCTGTGATTGATTGATTGGTCTGCCCCAGATGTCCTGCCAATGGAATGTCGTGAGCCAACCCCAGTAGGAAGGCTCTGAAGCACTCGGGTACCACCAGCACACGGGCTGACCCCGGCTCAGCAGCCTTAGGCTCGCTATACAGGAGACTGTTCTCCCAATAAATCAGATGTGAACCAGACATGTCACCTTCTGCCTGGGCTGCAGCCTGTCGCCGCATATCCTCAAGAGAGGGGCAAACTCTCTGCTGCTCACAAAATTCCTCCCTGGTGGGTCCCCCTTCCTGCTGCCAATGGGTCAGCTCAGGCAGGTCCCCCAGTTCGGCGATCTGCTCCCCGGTAGGCTCCAAGGCATCCCCCTCAGGGTCTGCTCCCTCCTGGGCCGTGGGAACCAAGGGGGCCGGCTCCCCGTGCCCCCTGCCCCTTCTCTCTAAGGCAGGGATCTGGGCCATACTCTCAGGCTCCAGGTCCTTCTCAACACCCTCCTTGGCTGCCATGGACCGAGTGGTAGCACACGCCCACTCAGGCAGACCCAACATTTCCAAGTGAGATTTCCTCTCCACCGTAGCCCACGGGGAGTTCTCTAAATCGTTGCCCAACAGACAGTCTACAGGCATGGCGGGCCTCACAGCCACCTGAAGAGTTCCTGAGACCCCCCCCCACTCAAAGGGAACCTGAGCCAACTCACATTGGCTCTCTGAGTTGTCTGCGGACACTACTGGGTAGAATGCATGGGGGACAACCTGCTCTTTGGACACCAACCGGGAGCTGACAGCCGTTATACTGGCTCCTGTGTCTCTTAAAGCCTCCACCCTATGGCCATTGATGGTCACCCACTGCCTGTACTTTTTAGTGTTAGCAGGCAGTGCAGGCTTAGGGACCATCTCAAAGTCTCCTAATGAGACAAGGGTCAATTCTACTGGATCCCACCCACCTTGGGCACCCATCTCCTCCCCTCCCAGTGCTACACTAGCAAGCTGGCGGGGTGGTGCACGGGGTGGTGCATTGGTATCCCTCTGAGGACACTGGGGATCAAAGTATCTGTGGCCCACTTGACCACACTTAAAACAAGTAAGGGGCCCCCTCTGAACAGGCCTACCTGTCGGGGGCACTGGCTTCTTCTCTTGGCGAGGCTGGGACACCACTGCTTGGTTCCCTTGGGAATTACTTTGGGGCCCTCTTTGGAACTCCCTCGGTTTACCCCTGTCCCCCCCACTTCTCTGCTGGGGACCCTGCCCACCTTTGGCGAAGTCTCCCACTGGACCCTTGCGAACCCGGGTGCTCACCCAGCGGTCAGCCTCCTCAGCAAGCTTCCTAGGGTTAGTCAGCTTGCAATCAATCAGGTGCTGGTGTAGCTCAGGAAAACAGTTACTAGATAAATGCTCCCATGCAATCAAATCATAAAGCTGCTCAAAAGTTTCTACATTGCTACCTTTTACCCAGCGTTCCATTGCTCTGCAAAAAAAAGACACATATTCAGCCCACGTGGTACCCTCTAGCAGGTCCTAAACCTCTGCCTATACATCTCAGGGGTCAAACCATAGCGGGTCATCAACGCTTCCTTCATGTGGGCATAAACCATCCTACTTTCTGGGGCAGGTCCAACAAGGTATCCCTCCCCTCACTCACAAAGCGTCCCCACAACCCCGCTCCCCAATCCTTCTCAGGGACCCGGTGGGACACCATGGCTAATTCATAAGCGGCAAACCATTGCCCAATATCTTCACTTTTGTGGAAATCCTTAATAACCTCCTTGGGTATATACACCCTACTCTCAGGATGCACTACAGGTATGCTGCCACCAGAGGGGGAGATCTCTATACTCTTTGCTTTAATCGCCAACTCCCTCAATATTCTCTCATGCTCAAGTTTCATTTTCATAATCTCAAATTCTAACTTCTTGTTCTCTAGGTCCCTGTGACCATCCATTTTAAGCTTATCCATCTCCATATTATGCCGCCTATCTCTCTCCCTGTCCTCCATCTCTTCTGGGGACAGACCCTTAGCGGACACACTAGTGCCCGGGCTGGAAATTGCTTTATCTCCTACTAAGTCTACTACTTCGCCCTGCTGCTCTCCTGCATTCTCTTCCCCCTCCACAAGCTCTCCCATATTCTTAGGGGCATCCCTGGCGTCTAGCCAGGCCTTCAGCGCCTTGTAATACCCCTCCCTTCTAGGGAGACCTGTGATAGGTACTGTGAATTGTTTGCAAAAATATTTGAGCTGCTTGGCATTGTAGGTTTCTAATTTCTCTTCTTCCCAGGAGAGATCCTCCGAGGCATTGGATCTGGGCTTGCCCATTGTAGTAATAACTGGCAATATTAATCAAAAATAGAATCAAAAACCTCAAAAACGTATGTGGTTGCGTTATGGTCTGCACTCACTAGTAGTGTACACTATAATTACTGTATGCGATCATAAATGCAAGTCCAGATCCTCACCGCTGCCCACCAATGTTAGAAATGGGGGTCTCTAGTTGGCAATGGCTGGCCACTGTCCTAGTAGGGACCCTTCTTCCTAAGTCAGAGTGAGAGGGCTACCCCCTTTGATAACCCCTGCTCAACCCTGTGGTAACGTAGCACGAGCAGCTAGGCTTATCTCAGAGGCAGTGTGTGAAGCATTTATGACCATACACAGTAACACAGTGAGGAACACTACCAAGGGACACCACACAAGGAGTTATAAAAATAAGTATCTTTATATATAGGCTTAACACAAGACCAATAACGATAAAAAGCCACAATACTGTCAAATAGGATCACTCTTGGAATGCTGCAAAAATAGTTCAAGTGCGCAAGGAGGAGTTCAGTTCAAAGCAGTGGTCTCTGCGACCCTTTTACTTGCAAAGTACCTGGATTTCGTAGCAAAGTTAACAAATTGTCGCAAAGAAGCTGTAGCGATGAATTTCTGCACGCGAGGCCGGCGATGCGTTAAATCCTTGCCGCGAGGGAGGATGATGCGCCGATCTGCTGATGCGTGTGGAGACGATGCGACAAACTTCTGCACACTAGACCGTTGATGCGATGACTCCCTGCCGCAAGGGAGGAGGCGAGGCGACGATCTTGTTGCGTGTGCGATCGGGTTGCGATGCGAAGAAATGGCGCTCCGCGAGGGAGCGACGATCCTGATGCGATGAAAATGGCGGACGCTCGACGTCCGCGCTGCGATGTCGTGAAGCGATGATCTCGGTGCGATGGCTCGATCTTTGGTTGCGAGCACTCGGCGGCAGCAGCGCGATGATTTTTCGGTGCTCTCGGCTGCGGCGGCTCGCAAACGTGCGTTAGCGACGATTTCAGCACTCTCTTCTCTGTAGTAGAACTAGAGGCCCTGGAACTCACAGGAGCCTCACCTGCAGATAGAAATCCTCGCTGGGAGGAATCAGGAGGCTGGTGGTGAAGTCTGATGTGCCTGAGACTTCAACAGGAGGCTAGCTCTCTCCTAGCCCTTGGGTGCTTGCTTTAGCAAGATTGATAAAAGTTCTCTCAAAGTCCTTTTCCCTCTTCTTCCAAGTCCAATGGTAACCACTGCAGGCCAATCCAAGAAACAGCACACAAGCACAAGGATAGTCACCTCCTGCAGATTCCTTCAGTTACACGGACAGAGGTTCGTCTTGACATCCAGGAGCAATACACCTTGTAGGGGTTTCAGCACAGATATTTATACCCCAAAAGTCTTTGTTCTCAAAAGCTACAAGTCACTGAGCCTAGCCAGAACCAGTTCTGTTCAGTCCTGTAGCACTTTGTTTACCAGGCTGCATCCTTCCTTTCAGAAAGAGGGGGTCTGCTATCAGACACACATTAGGAGGTGGAGCCAGCATTCACCTTGCCAGGCACAGCCCTATTCAGGTCAAGGAGCTACCCCTCCCCGTACTCTAAATGCAGATCTCTCTATTCAACCCAGGTCTGACTCAGCCTGCCCTGTCCCTCCAAACCAGACAGCCAATACACATAACAGCAGAGCACACTGGAAGGCTTAGGCAAGAAAATACCTACTTTCTAAAAGTGGTATTTTCAAACACAGAATATAAAAATAAACTTCACTAAAAGATGTATTTTAATATTCTGAGCTCAGGCATACTAAATTCGTTTTTCTACCATGTTCCTGGGGTCAGTTAGGACTATAGAATGTAATAGTCAAACTGACCATTCTAGCCTATGGGGAACAGGTAACCTTACAGTAGTGAAAACGAAATTGGGTGTAATTCACTACCAGGACATGCTACACACACCAAGGCATGTCCTGCCTTACACACACAATGCACCCTACCATAGGGGTGACTTACATGATGCCAAGGGAAGGTTCAGGGGCTGGGAAGTGGGTGCACTTCACAGCCAAGATGGCAGTTCTGGTCTGCACACAGACTCTGCAGTGGCAGGTCTGAGACACACTTTACAAGCTGCTTCTGTGGGTGGCGCAACCCAGCGCTGCAGGCCCACCAGCAGCATTTGGTTTACCAGCCCTGGTCACACACAGGCCACACTACTAGGGACTAACAGGTAAACCAAATAAGCCAATCATGGATATACCAATTCACATGTCATATTTACACAGGGAGCATTCGCGCTGTGGCACTGAATGGCAGTGGCACAGCGCCCAGAGCATCTAACACCAGCAAAAACAGAGGAGACAACAGCGAAAAAAGGAAGGGAGACCCACGCCAATGGTGCCAGCTCTAACAGGTTCAGTCCCAGCAGTTACGACGAGGGATACTGGCCTGAAAATTGCAGATACGACAGGTCAGGCCTCGATGGAGTTGCAGAACCACCACCTGTGTTGCTGAGTCTCAGGAAGTCCATTGGACGACAGGAGCAGCAGACCGGTCAGCTTTGTTGCGTTGCCTGCAGATGCAGGGGAGTGGCTCCTTCACTCCAAGGGCAATTTCTTCGGGTGTCCTTGATGCTCAGAGGTCTGTTGAAGGACCTGGAAGAAGCACAGACATAGACGACGAAGAAGAACAGCGAGACCAGGAGCAGCAGGAGTCTTCCTTGGTTCAGTCTTGCTTACAGTTGAAGTCAACGAAGTCCAATTGTTCAGACGGTCGAAGAGCAACATAGTTTCAGGCTTTAGTCTTGTCCCACAACGAATCTAAGGACCCAGCCAAAAGTGAGCCCTTAAGTACCGTAGGGAAAGGGTTGGAACAACTCAGGGGTGCGTCCCAGAGGAGGGGCTGGACAGAGGGGAGGATACTCCTATGTCCTTTGTCCAGTTTCACGCCAGAGCGGGAGCCAAGGGCTCCCTGAAGTAGCTCAAACTGGAGTTTGCAAGGAGGGCACCAAATGTGCCCTTCAAAGCAGTCTGGTGGCGCTGGCAAGCACCCCACCCCAGCCCAATACACCAAGTCCTGTCTGGGAGGTGGTCACACCTCCCTATGACAGGAAACCTATTGTTCTACTTTCCCCTGCTCGAGCTTGGCTCAACAGCAGGAGGATAGAATCGTGTCTGTGGTCGGCAGCAGAAGTAGCTTGCTGGCAGACCCTGAAAGGCTGTTACCAGGAGTACAGGGGCGTACCCAAGGGAGCCCCCAGTACATGGGATCATACTTCCAACACTGGAATCAGGGTTGGGGTATGATTCCAACATGTTTGATACCAAACATGACCAGGTTCAGTACAGCCTCTATATAGTTAGGCATCTCGTAATGACTGATGTCCACTATATGTATTAAAATGGCTGACCGCACTTACAAGGCTTGGAGAATCGACTCTGGGGTTTGTAGGGGTGTCCTGCTCATGCAAGGGCACCCTCACACTTATAACCATGCACCCTGCTTTAAAGACTGAAGAGCCTGCCATAGGGGTGACTTATAGGCTTTAAGTGCAGTGACCTCAGATATAAGGAAACGTATATCTGTCGTGAGAGATGCAAGCACCAACTCACACAGGCTGCAATGGCAGGCCTGTAGTCACAGTTTAAGTGGACTCCCATGGGTGGCACAATACATGCTGCAGCCCATGGGAGACTCCTGGTGTACCTATGCCCTGGGTACCTTAGTACCATATACTAAGGACTTACAAGGGTGCACCAGTAGCCAATTGTGGAGGACTTACCATGGTCAATTTAGGGGAGAAAGCACAGTGATTGGGGTCCTGATTAGCAGGATCCCAGTCAGACTAGGTCAAAAACACACTGACACCAAGCAAACAGTGGGGGTAGCCATGAAAGCAGATCCTACTTTCCTACATTGATCCTGTATTCCTCACAAGTAAGTCCTAACCCTTCAATAAGTGCCTCTTCCAAAACCTTATAGGTGTCTGCATCCTCTTCCCTTCCTGCCAGGAGTTTGTCTCTACCTTTGTCTGTAAAGGAGAGCCACAGGATAGTTGCCCACTGCTCTTGGGGGACATTCTGGACTTTAGAGGCCCTCTCCATAGCAGTAACCCACTTATGGATATCATCCCCAGTTTTAAAAAGGGGCACTATCCTGCTGAGATCCTAGAATCGAAGTGCTCCTCCTTGACTCTAGTCTCTCTATTGCTCTCACCATTGGGGTCTAACCCCAAATTCCTCCCCTCCTTCTCCACTTCTAGGACTTCCATCTCCAGGGCCAATTGCTCCCTCTTCAGCTTGAGTTTGGCCTTCTCAAGCCTGAGCAGATTGTACCCCCTATCTAGGATGGCCTCATCTAAATTAGAGTGAGTGGACCCAGCATCTGATGCTGAGGAAAGGGCGGATGAGGAAGAGGAAGACTTCCTCCTCCTTGGAATCCTGTGAAACAACCCCGGGGGAGTAAAAGTGGGCCTACTGGCATGACTCCCTCCAGTACCATCAGTTATGGTACAGGTGTAAGGTCCTCCAGGGGAGCCTCTTCAGGTTCCTCCTGGCCATGTCCATGGACAGAGCCAGTGGTACTATGTACCTCTTGCTCTTCAAGGTGAACCCTCCCACCAGGGCCTTCCTCCTCCAGTGACCTCCCAGGATTCTGGATGTCATCGTGGAGGAGTAATTCCTACATAAAAGATCTATTGGGGTTACTACCTGTCTTAAGCCCTCTAGCTTTACAAAGAGTCCTAAGTTCCTGGAACCTAAGGGCACTGTACCTAGACTCCTGAGTCTGGATAGATTCCCCAGTAGTGGACATGGGGCTAGTATAGTGTAGTGTACCCTACTCTAGCAATCTAAACGTCCAAAGGGTTGGAGAAAGGGCTATGATAGACCCTTGACACTTACCTAAATGTTTAGCAAAAAAATCTTACCTATAAGTATTGTGTAATTGCCAAAGGTAGTAGTGGTTTCTTGTGGGAACCTTACTTATGACAAAGGGGTAATGCAATGCAAGCCTTTATCCCAGCCGCTGCACCACCAATGTAGGAGACAGGCTCAGTATATAGTGTCCACCTATGGTGAGGCACTGTGCACTGAGTCCAGGCAACCCCTAGTGATAGTGTTTAGGTCCCTGAAAACCAAAGCTCCCAAGGGGTAGCTGTGGAAAGCAGCTAAGGCTTATCCAGGAGGGGTGTAAAACAGTCGCATGTACCACTATACTCAGTCAGTAAGCTTTTCACATAAGAAAGAACCACACCAGGTGAGTAGAAAAGTTACTTTATATTTGTTACTACACACTAGACACTAACTTGGTATATCTCCTACCCGGAGATATCAATTACACACAAAGAATACTTAGAAAAGAGGTAGGTAGCATAGAAAAACACACAGGGCCCCACCGGGAGGCAAACCCACATACTAAAATAGTGGAATGAGGAATCGTTACCAAAACAGGGCTAGTACGCAAGGTTGGAGGACTCCAGGGGAAGCAAGGAAGCAAGTAACCACCCAAGGTGAGTAGCCAGGGACCCCAAGGCTCCCGAGTGCACAGTGGTTACACAGGGCCAGACGTCAATAGGACAACTCAAGGTAAGTCGCAGTTGGATACCCAGAAGATACGGATACCTGCTCCAGGGAACCCAAGTGCATATGGGTAAAATCATGTTAGAAACCTCCGAAGATGCCAAAGGAGGGCGATGGACGTTCAGCAGGAACAGCGTCTCGTGGACCAGGCCGGTGGAAACAGGATGAAGAATCCAGGTGAGAAGAACCTGAAAGCAGAGGGGACAGAGTCCAAACCACCCGGAGGTGACCAGGAGGCACAGGAGCACAATACCAGCCCAGGTTCTTGCTGTAGCACAGTGAAGAGGAGACAGCAGCTGTGGAGACCAGGCGACGTTGCAGTAGCCCAGGAGCCTTTCATGAGCTGTCCCACACTGGTGGATGAGTACAGGAAGGTCAGTGGCTGGCAGGACCACCAACAAGCCTTGTCACACGCCAACAGCGGTTCGCAGGAGAAGATGCATGGTTGCAGACCAGCAAGGTCTGTGGGACTAACACAGCAAAGATAAGTCAGGGCCAGCCATCAGCATGCAGGAGGGCCAACAGAAATCAATGGAGCCCCCTTGAGGACCCTCTGGCAGCAGGCACAGGAGGTCACAAGGAAGCCCCAGCAGCACACAGAAGACGAAAGCCCACGAGGCAGAGGATGCAGGCAGGACGACGTGCTTGGAGCTGTGCAGTGCTGGAGGCAAGGGTACTTGGAGCTTGAAGATATTCAGTGGAAGGAGCCAACAAGCCTTGGTAACGCCAAACAGACACCGTCCGCAAGGAGGCGGTCTAAGTTGGCTGGAGAAGGATTACAGTCTCCCAACTTGCAGGGAAGGCTGGTCAGGCCTCTAGAGAACCAACAAACCACTACTTGTGTTGCAGAGCCGGGCGATGTCCGTGGCAAACTGGTCATCGACGTCGAGGTGCCCGCAGATGCAGGAAAGTGACTCCTTCATTCAAGGGAGATTCCTTCAGGCTAGGATCGAGGCTGAGTCCTTGGTGACTCAGAGGATGCACGGCCACGGAGTTGCAGATCTTTGGAGAACGACAGGGATGAAGATGCAGCCGAATTGTTCCTAGCCATAGTAGTCTCGTCGTGGGTCGTGGCTTAAAGAATCTTCAGTGATAGACAGTCGGTTCCAGAAGTTGTTGTCAGGACGAATCTGAGGACCCACCCTCAGGGGAGCCCTTAAGTAATCCTAAAAAGGGAAGGACCCCTTCTCTGGTGACCAACCTATCAGAGGGGGTCAGGGACACACCTCAGATGTCCTAGCCAGTCAGATTCTCCCAGGGGCCAAGATTCAACATGGCACAATCAAGTGGCCACCTAGAGGAGCTCTGGGGCACCTCCCTTGGGAGGAGCTGGACAGTGGGGTGGTCTCCCCTGTCCTTTGAGTAGTTTCGCGCTAGAGCGGGAGCCAAGGGCACCTGAACTGGGCAAAACTGGTTTATGCATGGAGGGCACCAAATGTGCCCTTCAATGCAGTCTGGTGGCGCTCGGAAGCGCCCCCACCCCACCTAATTGTAAAGGAGAGGTGGTCACACCTCTCCTTCGCAGGAAATCCTATGTTCAGCTTCCCCTGCCCGAGTGAAGCTCATCAGCAGGAGGGCACAACACTATCTAGGGTCGTCAGCAGTGCGGGCTGGGAGTCAGACCCTGTAACGCTAAACAGGTCGGTATTGGGGGGTCCTCTAAGGAGCCCCTCAGTACACGGTATCATGCAACTAGCACTGGAATCAGTGTAGTTGCAAGATTCCAACATGCTTGATACCAAACATGACCAGGTTCAGGGCAGCCATTATGTAGTTGGACATCTCGACTTGCCAGTGTCCACTACATACCTTGTAATGGCTGTATCACACTTACAAAGCACAGAAAATGAAGTCCGGGGTTTGTAGGGGTATCTGTATCATGCAGCGGTACCCACACACTTAGAACCGTGCACCCTGCCCTTGGACTGAAGGGTCTACCATAGGGGTGACTTATAAGTTTTAAGTGCAGTGACTGGGATATAAGGGAAACCTTATATCTGAAGTGAAGGGTGCATGCACCCTGTCACGCAGGCTGCAATGGCAGCTCTGCAGACACAGTTTGAATGGGCTCCTATGGTTTGCACAATACAAGCTGCAACCCATAGAAGACCCCTGATGTACCAATGCCCTGGGTACCTCAGTACCATTTACTAGGGACTTATAATGGTACCATAGTAGGTCAATTGCGTGGTGTACAAAGCACTTACCAGTAAATTTAGAGGAGAGACCACTGTCACTGGGGTCCTGGTTAGCAGGATCTCAGTGAGCTACAGTCAAAGCACAATGACACCAGGAAAAAAGTGGGGGTATCTATGCCAGACAGATCCTACTTTCCTACAGCTGGGATGAAGGCTTCATGTCCCTGCCTACTCTTGGGGAAGGAAGGCTCGGAGGAAAGGCCCATCGGGCAGGGCTGGAAGGCATGAGTGAACCCTGGCCCCTGGGAGCCCTGGCGGGCCGGCCGGGGCCCTGGCGGCACCTAGCTGAGAACCAATGGACCTCAAGGGGGTCCCTAATAATCCAGAGGGAAAACTACCCCCTTTCTTTTAATCCGTGCACACAGAGTGATAGAGGGGACCGGAGGCACGAACTCACCCAGTCTCCTGGATCCCTAGCTGGGTTCAAGGAAGCAAATGAGCCCTCATCGGGACTACCAGGGCAGCCCGGCCATCTGGATGCACCATTGGAAAGTATTGCGTGAGACCAGATGGCCGAGGGACTCGGAGTGACAGCCATCTGGACTCGCTGTGCCTCAACGAAAGGGCTTCTGCTTGTCCGTGGAGGGGACAGGGACGGGGACTCTGCAGCCCGGGTGCTCGGAGCCCCAGCAGGGCATCGGGCACAGGGCTGCGAGGGGGGCCCTGAAGGACCTCCGACCTGGGGGCCACAGGCACCTTAACATGCAGGGGAGGCCTCTCCTGGCCTGATGGACCCCCGTCCTGGGCCCTTGGTGGTGCAGCAGACCGGAGAATGGAGCTCAGGGCGGGAGGGCTCATATCTCAGGTAACTATTCTTAATTTATCATTCTAGCATGGCAGATGGCACAGTTTTCAGGCCTTGTGGACAGTTGGGCTGGGGACGGGAGGAGGTGGGGGCTCGTTTTAGGGCTCAGGGAGTGGGGCTAGGGTCTGAGTAGTTTTTAGGGGGCTCAACAGGGGGCAGGAAAGGGGCAGTTTTCAGGCCTAGAAGGCAGTTTTTAGGGTTCAGGGCATGCCAGAAAAGGGCAGTTTTCAGGGCTAAAGGGCAGTTTTCAGGGCTCAGTGTGGGGGTGCTGGGGCCAGAGTAGTTTTTTGGGGCTAGGGGGTCGGGATTTAAAGCTCAGTATAGGGGGTCGGAGTAGTTTATAGGGCTGGGGCAGGTAGAATACACCACAGGAGGGCCGAATTTTAGGGCTCAGGGCAGAGGGGCAGGGGTGTGATCTTTACCACACATGTCCCTTTACCAATCATGTCTTTACCACGAAATTGCATGGTAAAGGCATGCGTGGTAAAGGTATGCGTGATAAAGATGCGGTCATGGTTGAGACCACGTGGTTCAGGCATGCATTCTTGAGGCATGCGTTGTTCCATCACACAACCGACTTGAATAGTCTGAATTGTCACACTCAAAGGAGTAGCCAAAAAATTTAAATACCCCCCACTTTGAGCCATACCTCTGGTCACACTGAACTTGCAAAGCCAGCAAACCTGACCCTTCATAGATGAGTTCCATTCACACTTTCTTCTCCTTTAAACCAGCTTATCTATCCATCCTCTCACTTTTCCAACTCTCCATTCAACAACCTGTTCTTCCTTTCATATTTCCATCCACTCACACATCCAACTATACTTTCTTCATCCTTTCACTGTTTCACATATACATTCGTTCTTCCACCTATCAATATATCCCTGTATCTATCCGTCTTTCCAACAATCAATCCTTTGTCTCTTCTTTTCTCATCATTTCACATACTTGTTCATCCTTCCATTCACTCAGACTTTACTTATTGGTCCTTTCGGTCGTCAGTCCATGCTTTTACCTTTTCTATATTCTTCTTTTAACCCTTCCATTGATTATTTTACCCTTACATTTTGTACATCCTTTCACCCTGCCATTGATTCATTCATCCTTCCTTCCTTTCACCTGCTCATCCTATCTTGCACCTTTTCTTCTTTCTTCCCTTTTATGTTTTCTTCCTTTTGTTCACCCTTCCTTCCTTTTTTGATTTCCTCCTTTGCATCTACTCATCTTTCTTCTCCAATTCCTTACTTTTACGTTCTTTTTATCTCTCTCACTTACACTTTCCATTTTCCTCTCTCTGTGTTTTACTATTTTTATCATTTCTTTTTTTGCTTTCTTCACTGTGCATGCCAGTCAAGGACACAGCCCCTGTCATACTATTTCCTAAGGGTGTTATTTATCAGCATTCGCCTGCAAACATGCAGACACATGCAGCCCATAAATAATGAATGTTCTAGAGGAATGAGTTCACCAGCCCATGGGGCCCAGTGAGACCCCCGCTTAAGCTGCTGAAGCGGTGGACCACTACACCACTGGTCACCCTTGTAGGTGTGCAATGGTTACTTTTTGTGTTGGGACTGTCATTGGCAGCACTGGCGGGGTAATGGGTGGGGCAAGCTGCAGTGGCCTCCTGAGAAGGGCCCAGGCACTTATGTTGGTTACAAATTAAGCACTGTTTACTACTAATTGCCAATGCCCACTCCAGGCTTTGAAAGTCCACTGGGAGCAAGATCTGGGTACACTAAGGTTAATGCAGACACCCCCTTGTTGTTGTGGTTCTTTATTTGTATTGATTGTTTGTGAATTGTTTTTAAACTGAATGATATATTTGAATATTAAATTTCTCTTTGAAATGCATGATTTTTTTAAAACCTTGTAATTTTAGATTATATGTATATACATTATTTTAATAAATTTTGGGAATAAGTACGTTATATATATTTTTTGCACTGATTTGATTTTTTAGTTCATGTTTCCTACGCCTCTGAGCATGGTCCCCCCTGTTTGAGTGAGAAGTATAGATGATGTATGCAAAGAGTAGTGATTGTGTTTAAACATTTGCTCCCAAAGGGATTGCCTTCTGACTTTGGTCTAATGCAGACACCCTACAGGGGTAACCATCAGAGCGGGGATTCCCCAGGTACAACTTAAAATCCTGCATTCCTCCTATTACACTATAACCCAATTGTACAAAATGGGCAGAGCCGACCATGATAGGGGTCTGAGGGGTTGTGGGGGAGTAGGGACACTACCGCACACACTCTGGGGCTTTGCCCGCCCCCAATTTATTTGCAAACAAGTAGAACAATGTGTTTCCCCAATGATCAGGGAACAGATTAACCCTTACACCGCCACTGGTGACTCTGGGGCTATGGGGAGATATGACAGCGCCCAGATACAATCCACTCTTCTGCACTCTGGCCCTGATGGTGGCTCGACGTGACAGGGCACGCTCCATAGAAGTGGCGCCCCCGCCAAGACATGGATTGGTGCATGCGGGCCGAGGCCACTGTTTATAAGGCTCTGGGTTGCCCTTGAAAATTTGAAAAGATTTGGGCCAAATGGCAAGATTTCAGGGTAGAGGGTGAGTGAGGGATGAAGTTGAAGGGATAAAAAATTTCTTAACTGAACGACAGGACAGTTGGTATCTTAAACACCGAGTAAAGAACAGTATGAGTCCCAAGGACACCCGTGCTGTTGTCGCCGTCTGGAACCTATGTACACACGAGGATGGTATCTGCCATGAAACATATGATATCGATTTGCAGGCAAGTTGAAGAAAGTTTGTCTAAAGTTATAATAGATGAAAAAGTTAGTAAAAATATTGGAAGGATGCAGCTCTTCCAAACAGAACACTGTGAGAACAAAATGCTTCTGGGCTGGACAAACACATTAATATGGAGAAACGCCATGGAGTCAGGAGCAGACAACTGAGATAGAAAAGAAGGCTATCCAATCACGAGTATGGGGCGAACTTAAAGCCCACTCGAAGCATATGCTAAGTACTGGAAACAATAGTTTGTCTACAGACAGCTAAAGCAGTCTGTAACTGAGAATGAAAAATGACCAGACCACAGAAAGGAGCAGGCTTTATGAACAAAATAAAACAACCAGTGTTAACGAAAGAAGAAGGGTGAGACAACTTGAAACAATTCTAATCTGATTTGCCACTACTTGCTGACAGACTGCACTTCAGTGTTTTAGCTATAATTTGGATTAAAGGTGACTTCAACATTTACTCACCGGCTGAGTAAGCAATACATTTGAAATCCCCATTAGCTTCTTTTTATCGCCCATTTCATTATTTTCATACCTATTTTCCGGGCTTGCTCTAGCTGCTCGTATGTGGCCAGCTCCCCTCCTTCGTACTCACACACCGCCTTGGCCTCCTTGTAGGTGAGCTGGTATTTTCCATTGCGCGATTCTCTGTGGTAAACCCCAGCAGCTTGTTCTGTGGGAAAGTTATTGACAATCATTTCATGATACTTTAGGATCAAAGCCAAAAAGCAATTTTACAACCTCAGGGTACATGACTGTACTGCCAAAGGTACACCGAGGCTAGTAATATGTGATCTCACGTTTGTGCACTCCCTGCCCCCTCTTGGTCCTTATCAAGCAGTACACCTTCCTGTTTTGCATTTGTAGATTACACATAAATTCTGCTGTTTGGAACTGAAAAGTTATGTTTTCTCCCCATTAATCATGGCCTAGGCTCATTGGTACGTTTACTAATACCCTGGGTTCGGACTGTTGATTTAACTGGATCTGGAGGCAAGGGCTAGTAAGGCACAGGAGTGTTGCCCAGGGTGATAAAGGATTTTGGGCAATCTCCCATAAAAGTGGCCACTGGAAGACTACGCAGCGGCGGCTCCCCCTCTAAGGCGGAGGAGCGCTCGCCCCACTGCTCTGTGAGCAATTCAAAATGGAAAAATAAAATGATAAAAATGCAATGTTAATATCATTTTGTTTTTCTGTTCTGGCTCAGTTCAAGGTGCGGGGCGGGGCTGTCTAGAGCAGTTGGAGGAGTGGTGGGCGCTCTCTGAAGTGCGCATAACGGTTTGGCCGGCCGGCTTTGGCTGGCCAAACAGTCATTCGCACTTAGCAGGCTCTCCACCCGGCTGTATTGCACAGCATGGGTGGGGAACATGCACAGGCTCCCAGTCCCTGTCTGTGCGCGGAACCACGGCACTCAGTCCAATCACGACGCTGCTGTCATGCTGTCGTGAATGGCAAGGGGAGTCTCGGAGCCTGTGTGTTTCCTGCTTCCTGCTTCTGGAGTCAGCCGACCGAGGAGGACCAAGAGGCGGCGGCCGGCCTGCAGGTAAGTGATTTTTTTTTCCTACCCCCCACTGCCGGCCACCCCCGTTAAGTAGCAGGCCCCACTGGAGACTAAGTGGTATTGCTGGTGGCAGTCTTTGCAAGGCCCACAGAATCTAACACACTGAGAAATTCACCATCACCTCCTCTCACCAGCAGACAGTGTCAGGGAAAGGAACTCATCCCATGGACTGAAAAACTGAGCTGAATGCCGACATGGCATGGAGCTGCAGAAAAAACGTCCACTTGGGAGCTTATGTGGCCATGTTCCCCCTCTCCCTGTGCCTGGGTGTTCTTACTGACAGTCAACCCCGGGGAGAGGTAGGTATTTGAGTTCTCTGCACCAAAGGGTTCTATCTGTCTCCTGCACTGCTGTTGGTTGCAGTGGCTCCAATTATCTGAGGAACTGCAGTAGCGTGGATCTTGCGGATGAGACATTTCCCCATGCACTCTTTCCCCTCAGGGGTGGGAAGCTGGACACTTCCTGCTTCAGATCACCTGATGCACCATCTACAAGCCCTGGTCATGATCATTTCCACAGAGGCCTGTTGCTGTGATCTAGTGGACAAGGAAGACTACTCTGCATTTCTCACTGCTTATAGGGAGGGACTCTAGAGGATCCTACAAGAGCATACCTCAGCGCTCAGGAACTGGCTCTCTACCTAGGTAAAGTTCCACTGAAAATGTCGTGCTCTGCCAATGAGAAATTTCAAGTTGTACCATGTGATGATTCCTGGAGGTCATGGCGTCTGCTCACGCTTTGCTTTTGCACTCCAACTGTTTATGTGCCCGTCAGGCCTAGAACCTGTTGGAACCGTCTCTCTTGTTTCTACATCATCTCTAACTTGTTGTGTCCTTTGTAATGTGCCAGGGCTGCACCATGAACTATTCCTTACTCTCTCACTGGAGGCTTGCCAGTATGCTCACTCTGGCCTCATATGACCAGGATGGGGACCTTGCACAAACCCTTTTTTTTAGGCACTTGTCTGTCTATTTCTTTCTACATTGACTCATAACGTGTGTCACTGTCTGAGATCAAACTATCCCCAAGGGCAGCATGTGAAAGAAATGGGGCAGAAACTCCTGGTTGCATCCTGAACATCCAGAGGTGTGCAACCCGCACCACTGGAGCACCAATCACAAGCCTGGGTTGTTGTTTGTTCCCTAGATCCAAAGGTGTAACCTGATTCAATATCACAATAACCGTAAGAATAACATTGCAGATCCCAGCAACTGAATCCCAGCGAATTAGTTACATACAATCATGATCGATAGGCAGACAAGATGAAACACTGAGGAACCCAGTAATGTAATATTGCAGGTCTAGAAAGAGAGGTACACAGGCCCACTATTGTCTGCAAGGTGGTATGGCCCAAACACAAGCTAGAGTTTCACGCTCTACGATCAAACAATGCCCTTCTGCTCCATTGAGAAAGCACAAAACGAAAGCAACAACATTATCTTCAAACCTCACTAATCACCTCCTACCAGTTTCTGCAGTTAATGTAGTCTTCTTGTAGACATCAAAATGTGTGGGAATCTTCCTAATCCCTTGGTTAACTGTGTGGAATGCTTCCTCATACTCTTCAGACCAAACAAAACTAGCCCCTTTTTTAAGCAATAACCTCAAAGGCTGCACCACACTGGCAGAGTTACAAATGAACTTTGAATAATATTCTGCAAAGCCCAGGAAGGAGCAGGCCTGGTTCTTATCGCATGGGATGGGTGCCTTATTAACAGAGTCAACCAGCCAGTCGCTATGTCGTGAGAAGCACTCACTTGGAGCTCACCGATTCCTCCAGAATCTTCCACCTTGTTTTATTGGCTGCCCCCCTTCCTGCTGTGGACCAAGGGTGTCGATGCCTGGTCGGGGGGGAAGGGGTGAGGGAAACCACGGCCGATGCTGCACAGAGCTGACCAAGATGGTGGCCCTCCCTGCTCGGGTATTGGAACAGCCATAACACCAGCTGAGGCGGCCATCTCAGACCAACGAGAGCTACCTGATTACACGATAGGAGTCCAACCCCCACCCCGTTCAGAGAGACGCACACGCCTCACACCATGCCATGCTCAGGCTGGAAGGGACCAGGCTCTTGCTGTGGCGGCGCTTGGTGGGACAACCCTCTGGAAGAGGGTCACAGCTTCCTTCATTGAGGAATTTGGCTCCGAGAGCAGCCCGGGCTCTGACTCTAGTGTTGCTCTTACTCGACTTACTCCTAGAACTGCTGATGACATTATATAAAGACTACATCCACATTTTAGACTCTAGGAGGCGAACCAGCTGCTGGGACTGACCTTCTGCATACCTGATAGGTATGGCCCAGGCATTCAAATATCATTGAAAGCAGTTATTGCTCTTGTTGAGAAAATCTGGGGCGATAGGTCTCGATTTCTACACTGTGTTTCTTCCTCCACACTCACAAACCTGGTGTGTTCTGTCCTCTGTGACCACGCCGTTGGTGAGTTATTGTTATGAGTTAATACAGTTTTGACGGAGCATCATGGCACAATTGTCCTTGAGGAGGTTTTGTTGGGGTGTTGCAATGTTGTTCTCCCACTAACGTGGGTTGTTAACTGTGTTTTCCACTGGGCTGTACTCTTTCTACATGCTCGTTATTTGTGATTGGGTGGAATGTGTGGGGGTGGAGGGACACCCTGATTCGGTTCTCTCTTCTCTACTATGGCTGGAGTATATCCCACCCTGAGGGTAATTACTTGGAATGTGCGCAGCCTCAATTTCCCGACAAAAGACAGATTACAAATGTTCCTTAAAAGATGGCAGACCCAGATCGCACTCCTCCAAGAGACCCACCTCAATAAAATGGTCATGCAGGCTCTACAAAAAGATTGGCTGGGGAAGATTTATGACACTGCCTTTTCATCATTTGCTAGAGGGGTGCTGATTTGGATGCTTACTGGGACTCCCTTTCTATGCCACGTGAAGGTCATTGACCTGGAGGTCGATGCATTGTGTTTGGGGTAAATTGGATGATAAAGATATCACTTTCATTAATGTGTATACCGCAAAGATACATCAACCAACGTTTTTGTCCCCCATTGCACCCCATATGACCACTGTACTGCATTGTCCACTGCTAGTGGGTAGGGACCGCAATTGCATTGCTGATGCTAACCTTGATAGGTCTCACCCCCTTCCCTTGCCTTCCCGGTATACAAGAGCGATCAACGACTCTTTCATTGTTGGATAGCAGAATGGGGTCTCATTGACTCTTGGAGAGCTCACAACCCAGAGGGCCCCACATACTCCTACTATTCCAGTATGCATGATCAATCTGTTTGCCTGGATACATTCTTGTGAACCGCACCACTTCACGACTGGGTGATTCAAATTGAATACCTTGCGAAAACCCACTCTGACCATAACCTACTATTGCTGACCTGTACTTGGGGTATTACGAGACCCCCCATTCAGTCATGGAAGCTAAATGTCACTGCCGTAGATGACTCTGTCTTCAGGTCAGACTTAGGGAACTCAGTTCACAATTACTTTTTCCGAGAACCGGGGCACAGCATCCTCTCCTATAGTGGAGTGGGAGGCATTCAAACTGGTCATCCGGGGGTGTTGTATCGCTAAAATGTATGGGGTCAGGACCCAGTTACATACTGAGATCACTTGACAGGAGGACCTCTTAACAGAACTGGAGTTGCCACATGCTGGCAACCCGGCGCCCCCAGACCATCTGCACCTAGAGAAGGAAAAACTCCTATTGCTGTTAGAGCAGCTCAGGATCTACAATTATCAAGCTTACATTGTCAAAGCTTATGATGAGCGTGACAAAACTGGGAGGTTATTGGCATGGCTGGAAAGCTCCCAGATCCTCCAACTGCACAATGCCGTTGATGGTTTGGCATATACCCAAACAAAGATCAATGAGATTTTCTTGGCATACTATGCCCAACTTTATGCTTGATGGGGGTGAATTACACTTGACCCTTACATGACTATATCCTCGCAGCTGGGACAAATAGGCTACCCACTGCAGTGGCGACTTCCATGTGTGGGGAACTGGCATAGATGGATTACGAATCAAATTGTATTCAACATATATTGACAGACTAAACAAATCATTTAAAGAGGCCAGGGCCTCTGGCTGTCTCTGTCCAAAGTTATGGGAGGCCTCACTTGTTCCCTTCCGCAAGAAAGATAAAGTCCTTGACTGGACATGTCTGCTATACACAAACCTGGTGGTTCGTGTGAAGACTGGCACTGTTATCTCAGCACTGCGTCAAAATGAGAGAGGCGCTCATCACAGTTGCCCCCTCTCACCAAAATCTTTTGCCTTGCCAATGGAGCCCCTTGCCCATACACTCCAAGCGGGATGCCACTTTTGTGAGCTGTGGCTAGGTGGCCCGCCCCTCTACATCTCCTTATACGTGGATGGTCTTCTCCTTTACATCCAGGGTGAGTGCTCAGGCGTGGAGCTCTGGTAGATTTTGGTCTCCATTCAGGCCTCTGGGTCAACTGGGACAAATCCAACACGTTCACATTGTATGTCCCATCTATACGAAAATAGGTCGAGCTCTTTGTGGGAACCGGTTGCTTTCTGGTACCTCAGAATCAACGTGTATGACCCCAAAACAGAACTGATAGAGGGTAACATCAGGGTGATACTTGCCTCCTTAAGCCATTCCATATGCTTCTGGCTGTCCCTCCCATTGTCCGTAATGGGTAGAGTGGCTTTAACAAAGATTATATTTCTTCCCTGTCTCCTTTATTACTTTGCAGCCCTTCCAATCTGCCTCCCTAAATCCCACTTTAATGAGGTGGATAGCCTGTTAATCTAACACATTTGGGGACCGGGAGGCCATTGGATCGCCCTGAACAAGCTGTTCCTTCCCACAGACGAGGATGGATTAGCAGGACCAAACATGGAGCTTTATTACCTCACAACTCTACTGGAGAGATGGACATTGGCATGGAACCGCTGAGGGATTGAGATTTGTCTCCACCTATGCCACCTTATTGACCTTACTGCCCACACCACGACCTCAGCAATGTGAAGGAGCTGCAGACCCCTACTCTAAACCCTCCGGTTCACATGGATCTGGGTGATCCAGTGCACTGGGGCAAAGTTCTTGTACACAAAAGACCTCCTCTTGATGGCCCTACTACACCTCGTGCATGAAGGAAACAGGACCGGACTACATGACTGTTAGCGGAGGAGCATGAGCTTTCTGGGAGACTGGTATGCGAATGGGCAATTGTGGAACTTCCATGACCTGATGGACAATTTTGCCCTTACCCTGCAGCACTTCTTATTATACGACACAGTGATGGTCACTATTCAGCGATCATAAGGCAGAGAAGGACTAGAACCCCCTGAACATAGTTGCCTGAAGGATATCTGCGAACGATCACTTTCCTTTATAAGTCCCTTCTCTCCCAAACCAAATGCAGCTTTTCCACCTCCGAGACCACTGGGCCTTGGACATGAGCCTGGAAATCACAGATAAGGACTGGTCTAATGTCCCGACTACTACTCTTCGCACATCCCGCAGTGCCTGTTTCAAGTTCATTCAGTACTAATACCTTCATAGGGTATACTTAAACCTGAATCGCATCAATAGGATGTTGTTGGGCGAAAGGGCATCTTGCCCAAGTTGCCAGCTCTAGGGGTGGATTTTTAACATAAGGTATGGGACTGCCTGACTCTCACACCTTTTTGCGTCACGGTATTACGCCTTATCAATGATACAACAATCCGAAGCCTAAATAAGACCCCAGCTGTCTGTTTACTAGGGCTGATCCTAAACACCAATCCAAGAGCATCACCTCTAAATTTTCTGATCTAGCTGTCATTCTAGACAGCCAACAATTGTCCATGTTTTGGAAATGCCCTACAGGTCCTCCCATACAGGGGTGGAGATGGGAGTTTTCCAATTGGTGTGAATGCAAGAGTGCTCTGATGAACCTGGAGGTGCAGGAGGGCCGCCAGAGCCCCGACCACACGCAGGCATGGGATCTGATACTGCAGGCATACCCGCTCATAGCTGAGGGTGGCTGATTGCTCTCCATCTTGGACAGAGTGGCCCTTTGACGAGGGATGAGGTGGTGGTCCCTGGTGAAGGGGCCCTGATCTGTCTGTTTACCATACCGAGACTTCATATGGCTACTACGGTGATGCTGTGTGTGACTCCAAGTATATCTTACTCCATACCCCCTCACCACAAAGATTCACCATCCTAGACGGACAAGCCACCTCAGTGGCTGTTTGGTTAATTGTGTGCTTCATTTAGTTTATTGTTTCTCCTCCCACCCCACGTTTACTCGTGTTGTCCTCTAAGACTCACCCAGGCAGTTTCTTGTATGATCTAACCTATAAATCCATACTCCTAATTAAGGACTGCCATTTATGACTTATGTAGACGTATTTCTTTATGTAAACTACTATCATGAAGAGGCCAATGTTAGCTTTATTACCTCTGGAGTATATACTGAACTATACTGTTACTAATGTGTGATTTTATAACATAAATAAACCTTAATAAAATATGTTGTTAAAAAATAAAAATCTTATTTCAGCTTGAGACTCACACCTTCACCAGACACTGCGTTGTCCAGATACTGCCCCACCCAGTACTGATACTTCTTTCTTTTTAACGTGAGCTCACCTTCACTCACTCTACCCAAAACCAATTTCAGCAATCTGTCCTGGTCCTCCCTCTTCATACCGTACACCAAGTTGTCATCCTGGAAAAACATCACATTCTCGATACCCTCCAATACCATTTTCATTACTCTTTGGAAGCCTGCAGCCACAGAGGCCAACCCAAAAGGCATACAAATGAATGTATATAGTTCTAGGGGTATGACAAATTAAGTCATCATTCTGGAGTCTGTATGGGGTAATACTTGGTGGTGGGCAGCAGATAGGCCCATTACACTAAATAACTTTGCACATCCCAGGAGGGACAGAGCATCTGACATGTTGGGTAAAGGAAGGAGGTCTATACACATCATAATTTCCTTTGTCCTTCACCAATACCACTTGTGCAAGCCATTCCGAGGCATTGTGAGGCTCAATTTATTCTATACCCCCATTTTCAGTCTAGCCATCCATGGAGCCATCATGAGTTTCAGCACATTCCTTACCTTGTGCACTACAAGCTTTGTTCTATATTTTAAAATCATCCTGTGCTCAAAGTTCTTGAGAAGTCCTCAGACTTCAGAGAAGTTCCTCCTTGAAGACCTTGTTAAATAATTTCACAATGTCTTCGTCATCACTCAGATTCACAAGTGGCAGCACTTGACCAGGAGAATCATGATTGAGCATGCTGTATAAATCTCTCTGGTGCTTTCAGCCCATAAAGTAGCTACAATGTTTGGTGACGTATATATTTCCAACAGTTTCTCTATGCTTAAACTGGATGCTATTCACAGAGAAATCAATAGGTCTATCTTTGCCCCTCCTTAACCACCAAGTTTAATTATAGAAAGAACAGGGTAATATTCTCATGTCCTAATATGCTTTGCTAATTCTTGTCCCCTATTACAGTATAGCGCAAACCAGAGTCTACTAAAACTATCAATATTTTACCACTTACCTCTATGCCACATTTTGACATGGTTAAACATCGCTAAATGCAAGCGGTCCCGATTTCCTAATGCAGAAAATGTCCAAGGGAACAAGAGGAAAAAGGGGTTCACTGTTTGCATCCTCCCTATCTATACGCCAAACAACCACAAGCAAATGTGAGCGGTTTCAAAAGGAACACACTTTTAGGGAATTGCCCTTTTATTTTGGAGTCCTCTCTGATCCTTGTTGTGCCTTCCTAATGTCTATAGGACCAAGAGAGTCACAGAAAGTTGAAAGGCGAGGCTCACACATGCCCTTAGGTGTCAGTGGCAGCTCGCAGAGGGAGTGCTGCGAGGCGGTTAGGTGTCATGCTTCATCATTGGCCGCACCGCATTCTCCAGAGAATATTCTAGTGGTGAATGGGCTCTCTCTTGTTACGAGGAGCATTTTCAGGTGGTAGGTGTATGTTGAACCAGGGTCCAGTGAATCTAAAAATCCCTATGCCACGACCCAAGAACTTCCCTTTAATACGGGTGGACCTATGGGATGAATAAATGGTGGGGCGTAAAAATTAGGGATGACTTTTAAGTAGCGAGCGAGCACTGCATTTTATTTTACTTTACTTAAGTCTTGTTATTATTTTGAAGACTGTGTATCCCCATGACGGAGGTCCCATCACACCCATTTCCATAGAATCACAGTTACAAGAGGAGTAAGTGACCAGGCACTGTGCTCTCTGTAGAGAGGCCAAAGATGGATGGCCAAGTATTCTGAACACGTTTTTAACTGACTACAGGCACTGTGAGAAACGTGCAGTGCCTTCAGCCTCAGCTCCAGAGCTCTCAATTGCTGCATAAACACATAGCGCTGCTGGTGCGACTCGGTTTAAAGGACAGGTGCCTGGGATCTTGAATGATCTGATTTATAAGACTGCTGTATGCCACATTTCAGATTTCACCTTTAATCTTGAACATTCAGTTTTGGTTTCTACACGAAGATCACAGACAATTCCATTTTTCACGGAGTGATTAGCTGCAATTAAATAAAGCAAGTCTGTTTCTACAGCATTAGGAGCTGAGCATTTGCTACAGCAGAGTAGGCCCAAATCACAGTTCTTAATTAAAAGAAAATCCACCAGATGACTATTATCATCTTCTGAAAATACGCCACTTCTCTTCTGGAGGGAAATTTCCTCATCGAATGCGGGTAAATAACGGCCTCCCGCGATTTAAACAGCAGAGAAATATCTGCTGCGTGTAGTGTTCATGAATGAGCAGTGGATGTGCCCAATAACATCAATTTGGCACTCTATCTAAGATGGTGGAATACCTCACTTCAGCCAAGCCTGACATGAATCTTTGAAAGCAGGTGGCATTGCACATGCACCAGTTGAAACAGATGACGGCGTTGGCGCTGCGTTTGCCATAATATTCCTGTCACTGGAGAGATTCGGGGGCAGATTTACAAGCCCCTTGCGCCACTTTTGCGTCATTTTTAACATGGGAAAAGTGACGCAAAAGTGTAGTGTCTGAGGAAGGTCAAAACATGGCAAATAATTGCAGAACAAAAGTCACAGAAATGCGGGATAAACAACATATAAAGTCATTGATATTGAAAAAAAATGTCCATTTAGGTTTTATGACTCATGGGAGTACAGTGTTTAAAGTGCCAGTGTATCAATTTTTGGAAGAAGAAGAAAACTGACCATAAAACAGTCGCAGGTGGCAAGCTCCATCCTGTTCAACCACAACAAGCCTTGTTCTCGGAGTTTTATATAGCACGACCTTGACCCGAAGGTATCAGAGCGCTTTACACAGCACCAGTTGCGTTACACACATTTTTTCTTAGGAACAGGGAGATTAAGTGATTTGCCCAGAATCACAGGATATTGAGTGGTGTTGCCGAGCCTCGAACTCGATTCCCCAGATTTAAGATCGACGGCCCTAGCGGTTAGGCTACATCATCTCCCTTGTTGAACTTAACTATGAAATCTAACTGCACGGACCTACTAACATTGGTTTATGCGCTATCACCATCAAATACCTTACTAGTGCAGAAAAAATAATAAAGCATAATTCATTGTTTTCGACATAATAGGGCACTTGTTATATTAATTCATCGGCAATGCTTTTGATGCCATGTACATAGACAAGCTAAAGTAACAGGTGTTTACATAGTGCTCCGAAGTCTCTCAGTGGCAATATTTTGGTAAATGTTGGTACTACGCCGTTCTTAATGTAAAGCCCTGTTATAAAACGCCCCTCCCCCCCACCCCCACCCCCAGAAGGCATCAACACGTTGCACAAAGAACAAAGACTATGATCGGCATCACTTACAATGGAAAAGACGGAAACCGTAAAAAAATACTCTACAATGTAAAATCAAAACAAAGCAAATGGTGTTATAAACGAAAGAAGGAGAAAAGAGGGGGTAGATGAAGGATGGGTAGTAATGAAGTGGATGTGTAACTACCATGGCAGAGGGGACGCAGGAAGTCGGAATTTAACTCTTAAGGCATCCCATAAAGGGAGACATCGTGCAAATATTGTAAAGGCTGTGGATATCGACTTGACTCACAGCACGTGTTATATGGATATGTCCCTTTGTGCTGAGTCTTCGAAGGGAACAACTACACAGTGGGGGATATGTACAAGGAAGTGGCGGAGTGGGGAGTTAGGCGTCATGGCTATGGTGCAGCCTTGCGTTTCCCCCTGCGATGGTGCTACACTTAGCAGTGTAGCACCAACGCAGGCACCTTTGCACCATAGTGCAAGGGTGTCTGCGTGCAGGGGGATTGTTTATGTGTAGGAAGGTGTCCCTTCCTGCACATAAACAATCCTGAAATGCCATTTTGTCACTTTCATGTGTGCTGCTTAATGCAGCACACATGAAAGTCACAAAATGTCTTTTTAAAGATTGTTTATGTACAGGAAGGGGGACCTTCCTGTACATAAACAATCCATGGCATTTGCTTTTTCCATGTGTGCTGCACAAGGCAGCACACATGGAAAAGCAAAACGAGGAGAAATAATGCCTTTCTCCTCGTTTCGCCAACTTAAGACCAGGTTTTACCTGGTCTTAATTTTGGCGCTGTCTCCTATGTACACTGCCCTTGTACATAGGGGGGCAGCATTAAAATCAATGGGTGTTGCGGTGGAACGCCCACCGCAACACCCACTGCCCACCCCTTTCACGCTAACCATAGCGTGAAAGGGGGCCTTATTTACAAGGCAGCGTTAAGCCACGTTAAGCAGCTTAACGCTGCCTTGTAAATAAGGCTAAGCCCCTATAGCCACCACAACGTCGATAAAAGTGACGTTGCGGAGGCGATATGGGCTTGTACATATGCCCCCTTGCGCTCTCGGTTTCCTCGCTATTGCGCAGAAGTTCGATGTAGATTTAATTCACCTAAGTGAATTGTTTTTAATTTTTTTAGTAACATATGTGAACAAATGTGCAGTGCAATATAAATTCTGTTCTGACTTGTTTAAATACTTAGATACTGCCACCGTCCGGTGTCTCATTTTGATTGTGTGGTCCCACTCCGAGAGCAGCCAAGAGCCAGGTGGCTGTGGTTGACTGTCCTTTTTTTTCCCGACAACAACCAATCCTGGAGTAGCTCTCCTGCTGTTTATACTAGTAATCAGCATGAAAGTAGCTCCAGGATTGGTTGGAATGGGCAAACCCAGCGCTCCCTTAGAGACTGGGGGCCTGTGTCTGCTGCAATCCGCCCAGCTTTAAACAGCTCGAATTATTGCAGACTGAAGTGCGCGTGTTGGGCTGGCCGTCGCAAGCGAGACGGCCAATCCGACATGGGCACTTTGAGCTTTAGACGAGGAGTCATCCCTGCAGCAAATCAACAGGAATGGCCCGCCCCTGCTCTCGCACTTGGGCTGCACCAGCAGCGGCGTTCTAAAATAAAATAGTAATAACCATTTTATTTATGTGTTTTCTGCTGTGCTGCTGACGCTCCTCCATCCTAAAGGAGGAACTGCCACTGCTACAACGGGTCCTAGGCTTTCTTCCGGACCCAGATCCTTATTTTTCTAACTCCTATACTGCAATCATGTACATTCATTCATCAGCAGCCACGCTATACATATTAGTACAGTCCTGTTGGACAATGTTCGCTGGAGTTAAGGAGTTGTGGTGTATTTTTGGTCCTGTGGTGGGTAAATCATACAATATACCAAATCATAAATAATTGAAACACATAACTGGAGACATAAAAGGAATTAAATTATTAAAGAAAACATTAATAAAGACAAAGAACATACAAAGTAATCTCATTCTTTTCATGCCCGTAGTAACTATTTATAAAGATCGTGCCACATATGTGAAAAGTGCATGCTGCAAACCACTGCAATTCTGTAAGAGTGCAAAAAAAAATGCATATTTTCATTCCTACATCATCATGGAGGCTCTAATGATAGTGGACTACCGGCTCTGCCATGGGATTATTATATGAAGTGGCAGTAGCAGCTTAGCATGTCTTGAGAATCTATAGTGTGATCAGGCCTTTGAATTGGGGTCATGGGAGCTGGAAAGAGAAGACCTAGGGGCATAATTACAAGCCCCTATCGCCACCACAACGTCACTTTCAGTGACGTTGTGGTGGCGATAGGGGCTTCGCCTTATTTAAAAGGCAGCGTTAAGCCACTTATGACTCAAATGACTCATGACTCAACATATCAGCCAAATCGATCAGTGGCATAGCTAGACCCTGAGTTTGCCAGCCGGTGCAGGTAGGAGCGGGTGAGGGGGTGGCGGTCGACTGACGACCTGTTCCGGGGAGGAGAGGGTAGAGGGGGTAGTCGACAGACAACTTGCTCACTCTGCCGCCCCCAAAAAGAGTGCCGCCTGGGGCAGACCGCCCCCCCCCCCTCAGCTACGCCACTAAAATTGATTTACTTTGCCAGTGCTTGGTACTGAATCAAATTTAAGGCAAAAGTTAGGCTGTTTTGATGTCCAGATTTACAAAAACAAAAGTTTGAGGAAGTACTGCAGCAGGGGTGGAGTTGAAGCATGAAGTGTTTTTTCAGCGGGGGTGGCGCACGACAGACGACTTGTTCTCGGGAGGAGGGGGGCTAGTCGACAGACGACTTGCTCACCTCTGCCGCCCCCAAAAAGAGTGCCGCCTGGGCAGTAGCGGCCGGTGTTTACTACCCCCCGTACCGCATCACCGCCCGGCAGCACTCCCACCACCGGCCGCTACTGCGCCTGGGGCAGACCGCCCCCGCCCCCCTCAGCTACGCCACTGAAATTGATTTACTTTGCCAGGGCTTGGTACTAAATCAAATCTAAGGCAAAAGTTAGGCTGTTTTGATGTCCAGATTTACAAAAACAAAAGTTTGAGGAAGTACTACTGCAGGGGTGGAGCTGAAGCATGAAGTGTTTTCTCAGCGGAGGTCCAGAAGTCCAAGTTGAGAAACACAGGCCCAGACAAGTTTTTGTATATAGTGACGTAATCTCGCACATTTTACAGCATTTCGAGTTGCAATTGTTATGCAAAATGGCTGAGTTTACGTCATTATGTCATGTTGCATAATTGAGATTGTTCTGGAGTAAAAATCCTATCGGAGGTGCAACATGAACGAACCGAACATGAGCGACTGTTGATTGTGCCACATGCAATTTTGCACTATTTTTTTTAGCACAAACTGCGTCCTCGCATTTAACAAATGGATGTGAGGAAGCAGTTTGCACTAAAAATAGCACAAAATGCCCGATCGACATTTTGCATAATAACGCATCATTTTCTAGAACTTTTTGGGCCATTTTCGCAAAGGAAATTAGGCAAATTTCACAGAGGGTTAGAAATATTTCCATACAAAGGTGAAAACTCTCCAGTTAATAGAATGATTGAACGAATCCTCCTCCCTCTTTCTGTCTCAAAATGTATAGAGTGTCGCACTCAGTAAGGTAAGATACAGTGCATTATCAAAGAAAATTTAAATAACACACTGCATTATCGAAGTAAAATAAAATTACAAAACAAAAAAATTCTTAGTTTGATGAACGAAAACAAACACTAAATTAGTATTTTTAAACAGCCAAAGTACAGTTGTTTGTCCAACTCATGTTGAAGTGCGACACCATTTGGCATTTCTGAGATTTCTGCATATACATGCTTTTCAGGAATGGAAGAGGGCAAACAAGGACTTGCACTCCCATGAAGTCATACATTTCTCTTTGTCTCATGGTGATCATTGGAACAGACTCTTAAACAACTGAGTGAAATGCTATCATTTATGTGCGACCAGTGGACTTGACACTATGCCATTGATTTTGAAGGAAAACACTTTTATTGCTTGAGAGTAGTTTTATTTCCCTCAAGCATGTATTCAATTTTTACAAGCGCTGTATACGTGTTAACCCTTAGTTTCCACAATACTCTAGCCAGTGAGACGCCACGTAAGCAAATCAAAAAGAGACTCTTATAAGTAGCTCTGTTAGCGGCACAGATCTAGCTACGATTTTAATGCTAGACATCTCCGCTCCGCCCAACTGGCCCTGTCCACCATATCACGGATCCGCAAGACCACAGCTGGAGAAAGGTCCTTCTCCTACCTCGCTGTGAAGACCTGGAACTCCCTGCCGCTGCACCTCAGGCAATCACCATCGCTGCCGCAATTCAGTAAGGACCTCAAGACCGGACTCCCTCGACTGAACCGCAGACCCCTCCCTTTGGCGCCTTGAGACCCTCATGGGTGGATAGTCGTGCTCTATAAGATTACTGATGTATTGATTGATTGATAGGGATCTATTAGCCTGTGCAAGGAGGGACAACATGGATGCTATTCGCAAAATGCATGGGACAGCGGAAGCGAGGTGATATATCCTTTTACTACTGATGACTTCACAAACTCTAACATTTCATGTTCTACAAGACAAACTGACAACCCTTCCAGAAATAATGAGCATCCTTGTAGCTGACTTAAAACAAGAAATGATCACTGGAAGAAAACCTAAAGATCAATTAATTAAGGACGACGGCCAGCTAAATTCGTCATCGGGAAACTAGACTCAACTGACCCAGACGGGAAATTCAACACACACAATATTGAATAGATAGACAACATTTCCTTTTAGCATCAGTCCAGATCATATGGCTAGGTCGACAAAACCTAAGCAACTAAGGATTAGCTCCATATAAGCAGCACTGAGCAAGCTGAGACCATGCAATTATGTTTTTCACACAACACTACAAATAACGCCCCACGCAATATGATTGAATCCTCTCCTATAATACAACTCTCCAATGAAAATAAAAAAGATTAAAGAAATTGAATAAAAAGGTGAACCAGACTCTTGCCTGACAAAGGATTAATCATTCTTCATACTCCAGGGTGTTTACTATATTTGATGCTAGAAAAAAAGGCAATTGCTTGGAAACGCTGACGAACCCTACAGAGCACAGCCTTCATCACAGTCCACATATGAGTGCAGTAGAGGATAAGGCATTATGAGCAAACACCACAGAAAACCTTAATGAAGTGCAGCCCTTTGAAGTAGACAATCATTCTGCAGCAAAGAATCAATTGACAACTCCCAATAGGGAAAGCAAAATTGTCAAACAACATTCACATATGGCTCAGTTTCTGCCCAACGAAAACAAACTATTCTTTAATCGCTAACCAGTTGCAATCGATACTCATATCACCATAGCTCACAGTAACCAACCACCAGGAAAGACGGAAATGGCAACGCCCTAGAGGCTCCACTTGAAGCTTAAAGCTCCACTATTACTGGTTGGGCGACATCACATAGTGCCCAAGCATACTCCAACTGAAATTCACAACCAAGAAGGAAAGAGTCTTACTGAAGCATCTCTCTTGGTGAAATTTAAGCTCCTCCTGATCATCCAAGTAGAACAGCAAGAGAGCTCCACAAGTGCACTACTAGACAAGAATGCCAGCAAAATAATTCTTTACCAAGGATGCCCTTTGCCTGAGAGTGTGTACAGCTTAAACAAAGGGAACATGATCAAACTTTTTAAGGTGCTCCTGTCACTTTCCATCTTAGATTCTAAAGACATAACATCTGTGGCTTTTACGCCCAAAAATATGGAGAAATAAACAAATCAACTGAAGTCGTTTTTACAAGCACCGATGCTAGTGAAATAATATTAGAGAACAAAACACATCTCCTGAATCCAAGCTAATGATTCCACAACTTGATTTTACAACTTGAAGTATACCCCCATGTGCTCAAGGATAGACCATCAAGTAAGACTATCTTGAAACCAGAAACACAGCAAGGTGGTCGATCATCACTTCTTGGAGCTAAGGGACCTGAGCTCCATCCACTTTGGATAACCTTTAAATTAACAGTTAAGACCAGCTCAACAAATATTGAAAGAAGTGTCTGCAGCTCCAAATATTGGCCCAAGGACAACTGGTCATGGTCAAGCTGGAAACGACTACTCTAGTATACCTTCTATCTGTGCTCCCAACCAGAGAAAAGAGAAATTTGGGGCAGAATTGATGACCACGCTTCACTTTTTGGGCTTTCGCATATTGAGTGGTTGGTATAAGGCTGGCCAGCCCCCATCTTATATGCATTTCTCCTCACAGAGAAGAGCTCTCTTGGACTACACTGTGGTGCCTGTTGACAACTTCAATGCAACTGTAGACATCAAAATTGTAATTTTCCTAGGTAGCAATCATTCCCCTTACACATAGCTATTAATCATAATCACTCTCATTACTAAAATTGAATATCATTGGGAGACTCAACTGATGTAGAATCACTGAAGAGAGTGAAATGGACAGTGGGAAACCTGAACAACCTAGGAGAACGCTTAAGCATTATATCACACTCTGTCAATACTGGTGACAATGTTTGCTCTCATAAAACAAGCATTGGCATAGCCAATAGGTCTCGCCTTTGGGCCCTTATAAGTGTTTACCCATGCAACAGTTGATGTTGTTGCACCAAGGATATTGTGCTGAATAACTAAATACTTATAAGGTCCCAAAGGCGAGACCTATTGGCTATGCCAATGCTTGTTAAACTTGGTAACACTCTCTGGGCATTGGTTGCATTACGTTCGTACCAATTAAACACCCAAATACAGCAATATTTGACCTGTCCAGGTTTGCAAAGGTCCTTCCACTGTGCAGCAACACGTGCCGTCGCTTTTTTAGTAACCTTTCAACCGTTTGAGCTAGAAACTTTTTTGGGGGTTAAAATCTGCAGATTATGCGGCAAATGCGGCAACTCTATAATGATGTGAAAATCGCAGCAGCCACACAATCGCATAATTCCAGTGGCCCTGGACAAGACATAGTGATGCAGTGTGATAAAACATATTGATGGAGTGTGAAAAGACATAGTGATGCGGAGTGATAGACATGCCCAGAGGTACTCTTTATTTATCACAGTTACTGACACAGAGTTATATTTAGGGGATGATGCAGAGAGACAGACGTCTGCGGTGTGGCATGGATTTGTGTGGTGTGATGTGGAGTTGTGTAGTGGAAATATGTGGCATGGTGTGCTGTGCAATTATGTGGCTAGCAAATAAATGGGATTACATGTACTGGAATTATGTAGAGTGAGATTATGTGTTATGGAGTTTATTATGTGGAATGGTATTGGTGTTGCGGAGTGGCATGTTGTGGAGTTGAATTATGTGGTGTGCTGTTAAATTTTGTGGCATGATGTGGAAATCTGTGGTGTGAATTGGAGGTATATGGTGTGTTGTGGAATTGTGTTGTGTATTTGAAATTTGTTGTTTGGTGTAGAATTATGTGGTGTATATTCGAAATGTGTGGAGTTGAATTGTGTGGCCTGGAACTGTGTGGCGTTGAGTTAAATTATGCTTATTGGAATTAAGTGTTATACTGTAGAGTGCATTTATGTGGATTTCTGGTATGTGGCATAGATTGCATTTATGTGGGATGTATTTATGTTGTGTTGAGTAGAGTGTAATTATGTGGAGTGTAAATATGGAGCACTGAGTGGTATTATGTGGAATGTAATTATGTTGCATGGTCTAGAATTGTGTGGCATTGAATTGTGTGGTGTTGTGTGGAATAAAGTGGGTGGTTTGGAGTGGAATTATGTGGCATGTTGTGAAGTTGAATTTATTTTGTGCGATGCCTATAGGTCTCACATTTGCAAGAAGAGCTATTGGTGTTGTACATGACAATGTCTTTTACTGGTGTGTTATGGAGTGTAGTGGACATATGTGGTGTGGAGTGGAATTTTGTGGATTGGATTAGAATTGTTAGCTGTGGAATTGTGTGGTTTGAAAATGTGTAGTGTGGAGCGAATGGGTGTAGTGGATTTGTGTGGCATGATTGTGCAGTTGAATTATGTGGATAGTGATTATATGGCATTGAGTGTACTGGAATTAAGTAGAGTGTAATTGAGTGTCATGGAGTTAATTATATAGAATGGTATTGTGTGTTGTGGAGTGGTATGCAGTGGAGTTGAATAATGTGGTGTGCTGTTAAATTTTGTGACATGATGTGGTGTGGATTGGGTATGTGGTGTGTTGTGGAATTGTGTTGTGGAGTTGAATGATGTGGTTTGGCTGGAATTATGTGATGTGGAATGGAAACGTGTGGATTTGAATTGTGTGGGATGGAACTGTGTGGCGTTGAGTGCTATTATGCTGATTGGAATTATGCTGCATGGTGCGCTACATTAGTGTGTAATTTTGTAGACTGTCAAATGCATTTGTTCACTGCTATGCACTAATCCGATAAATACTTCACACAACTTAATTAAGAATGAACACATTACTTTATAAGTATCTAAATTTGATGAATTCATTGCAGAACATCTGCTAAAAGCAGAATACGCCACTAGCAGCGTTAAAAGCCAAAAGACTGCACACACAGCAATATCACTGAAAAGTGTGCCATGTTTGAGTATCTGGCAATATTAGAGAAACATTATGGATCATTGGAAACATGGAAAAGCCACATAACAGTTTAAATGAAACACGTTTTGACTGCTGCTGGACCAGTGCCTCATAACAGCATGCAAAAACTGTACGTAAGTAATTTACTTTATGGAATCAATAAGCTTGTTATCAAATGCAGGAGATGGTTACCATTTTTAACAAAAATTTACAGAACGCGTTTCCGCTGGGGATATTATTATAACTAATAAAGATGTACCTGAAAGCTGCTGTCTGCCCTCATCACTTCAAGCACTAAAATAGATCTGTAGATAGAGAGGTTTTCTAAAGTAATCAGCTGAGAACCAAGGAGCCCGATTGTTAAGGCTGCAAGGTAGCTGAACAGTGTAATCCGGAAGTGGTGACATATTGGTGAACTGTAAACACTTGACCGTGGGAGTGGACAGGACAGTTCATCGGAAATGTAAGTAGAAGAATTTTGAAGCACATTGGAAACCTGTAAAAGCAGGACCTGAAACATCTGGAGAGCTGTAAATCATCCAGGAGTGCTTCGGGGAGCTAGAAACGTGAATTGGGAGCGCTTGCGCAAGCAGTGGAGCTTGGAGTCACGCCTACGAACTTGCTGCAGCCCGAAGGACGTAGAGATGTGTCTGAGAGCGTGCGAGCTTTGGAAAGGAGATACAATAGTCTTGTCTTTGGACAGACATTGTTGACTGGATCGTTTCTTTCATGTGAAACAAACAAAAAAATAACAGAAACACAGGGACTCCCACCCAAACACACCGATCTATGCCCAGGAATATTTGAAATAAGGCCTTGGCGTAACACCTTAAAGCTGCTGACTGTAGAACAGGGGAACAGTGTTCGAGTCTTGCTTGCGTCCATGCCTAATAAAAAATAAATAAACACAGTCACATGATTACGAGCTAGAGTAGAAAGGGGAAGAGAGAGGGCCGATAGGCAAAGAGCGGGAGAAATAGGGCGAGAGATGGGCGGAGCGAGGCGCTTGGGAGAGCAAGCGAGAGGAAAGCCAGATGGCACCTCATCACGCGCTGTAAGGGTGCCGCGAGGAAAGCCAGATGGCGGCTGTGCGCGTGCCCGCGCGCGTAACCGCAAGCTTGAGGCCAGCAAAAGCGTGTGGTCGGACTTTTAAAAGCCCACTTACTAAATGTCTCGGCCAGAGCAGCGCATGCGCTGGCTCAGGCGAGACCTAAAAAGGGCCCCTGGTCAAATCCATACAAAGGCAGAGAAAACAGGGGTATGAAAACCACAATAGAAATGAAAAAAGAACATGCCTGATTCAATATTAGGGTGGAATATCTTGCCACAATTTAAAGCGCTAAAGAGTCACAGTAGAGCCAGGTGATTCAAAATATCCAAAATACGCAATTCAAATCATTTTACATAAAATAGTAAACATAATTTTTATTCCAAATTTCCAATTTTTGCTATAAAGCTTTTCAAATAAATACAAAGTTTGAATATATATAGTGTCCCGTAGGATATAAACATAATAAAGACACAACTGATATAGAAACGCAATCGCACCGAGAAAATTCATGCACTACCTCTCAAACTAAACAGTCATACTAACTCTCATACTCCATATATACCTTCCAGGCCACATATATCACTTGTACCATGAGACATAACGACAAACATCTATAAAATCAGAACAATAATTATAGAGGATCACAGGACCAAAATAACAATTCCTTGTCCAAGTATACTTATGGATACTTGTCATATAAATCTCCCGCATTTCATGGTAGGTCAATAGAATCCCAATATTAGTTAGTTCAAATAGGACCAGAATATTTGAACTGACTAATGTTGGGATTCTATTGACCTACTATGAAGTATGAAATGCAAGTTATATGCAGAAGATTTAAGCTTCTCCCTTATGGGCTTTCAAATTGCCTCCCTCTCAATAGGACTGTGTTTGATGATCTCTTTTGGTCCCTTGAAGTTGAAGATTTAAAAAAGTAACAAGAATATTAAGGATTGTGCTACCTCACCTCAATACATTCACTCTGTAGCTTTTTATGTCCATGTAAATGAGCCTATTACATTGAAAATGAGATGGTGATGGTGTAAGTAAACAATCGGTTTGATTAGTGTCATCTAGTTTTTGTACTTTTTACTCTACTTGGAGCTTATTCCAGAGCAATGGTTCCTCATAATTGAATTTGCTTTTTTGTTCTTTAAGGATTTATTCCTTGTAATATGATGGTTCTGACTGCCCATCTTTGTATATTTTTTATAGATTCCCCTACTGACCACCTCTTGAAGTAAAATGTAGTGTAGCGTGGTCCTGAAGAAGGTGGCTGGATGAAAATAAATCCCGCATCGAAACGTGCGTCGACCATCCTTTGAGAGAGACTTCAGCTCACAACACTACAATGGCTAAAATCAAATCTGTTTCCCCGTTGTTTTTTGTGTATGTGAAGAGTGGCTGGGTAGGTGTATATGGAGGGTATGATAGGTTGTGATTCTGGTAGTGTCTAGGAGCGAGTGGATGTCGTGTGGGGGTTATCTTTAATTTTAATGTTTTTTGTGCCCAATGTACAGTGTTTCATCAAAGCAACCTATGGAATAATATGTTCAAATTATGTGAATGCAACTATGAACTAGAGTTGAATGTGTTCTTTGGTGATATCAAGAAAAGACAAATAATAAAAAATAAAGACTAAACTATGTTTGACATTGACTAGAAGTATTTTTCTTAGGGGGTCAGAACCATAAGCATACATTCGGCACTAAGGAAGAAATACAGGTCAAGTGGGACTTTCTCATTGTTTTCTGCTTCAGAGAGCACTAACCATTTTAAAAGAGTATTGCACAAATAAATAATTCATTCTTAAAGACAAAACAAAAGTGGTGGTCTTTTGCTGGAAGATACAAAAAAGGGCAATGGTAAATAGATAACACTAAAATTGAACAAATTGCTAGGTACAAATAACTAGACTTATGGCTGGATGAACGTGGAAGTACTAAATTGTATCTAGCGCCAAAGAAAACTACAGCCTCAGCCCTTCCAGCTTCATTTTTTAAGCTAATTAACAGGTTATCAGGCATGACTCTAAACAAGATTCTTTGTGTAGTAAGGAGTAAAATGATGGCCTATGGACTTTCTGTGGGGCGTTGTCAACATGGCTGGCATAGCACAATGCAGCTCCTATAGACTTCTTTTTAAACTTTCTGACAGCTCCCAGCAAGCGCAGGTGCATTTAGAATTTAATTTGTTCAAGCAATCTAGAACCCTTAAGGCTGCTCTCTTTGTTTCATATTGCTCTAAGCTTGGAGTGACCCTAGTAGGCACCCTGAATTACTTATTTTGGCAAGAAATAATACCTCCCTAAAAACAAAATCTTGGTGGTGCATATTTGGAGAATTCTTTGCAGACCTTGCAGTTTAACACCATATGGATCACAGGTTATTTATAGCTATTAAAAATTGGCAATAAAGCAAGGAAAACTCATTCCGCTATCCAAAGACTGAGCAGACTTAAAACTTAGGGAACACATGTGGATGGTCCTAAGTATGTACAAAACAATGTGCGGCAAAAAATACCTAGAATTACCGCTCAGCTTAGAGCAAAAGAGAAAATGAGTCAGAATAAAGTTTTGGCAACTTCCCATTACAGGTTTCAGTTATGGTCAATGGGGATACAGGCAACAAATTACAACAGCAGTAGGCCTGGCGTATTTACTGTGAAAAGCATGTGTTAACATCAGTACATTTAAGGGTGGATGGTTATTACTCTGAATGAAGGCCTGCAGAGAAGAATGTTGTTACACGGAATCTCACAGATTACTGTAGTAGGTAGGGGTTTTGGTGTTGGTTACCCCCGTGACAACTGGTGGTTATAGAAGATTTGCTCTGTGAGAATACTTGTTAGGAACTTTTAGGAGAAAGAGTATTTTGCTTAGCAACTGTGATTTTGTGTACCTTTGTAATTTTATGACTGTGTTACTGATGGTTGCTTATGAGAAGCTTATAATCAAAACAGTGGGCCTGTTATTATCTGCTTATTATGAAAAGTTATCTCCAAGGCAGTAAGCGTAGTTAATTCATTATGAGAAGTATTTGTTAAAGCCAGTAGACTTTTATCAGTGAGTTGTTATCACACAGTGTTACAGGCTGTAGGCAGGTATTTTGTTACATGTAATTTCACAGATTACTGTGATAGGCAAGGGATTTGGTGTTGGCGACCCAATTTGAGAAACCCTGAGAGATCCTTCTTAGATCCTATTAAGAGCGCTTGTACATTGTTTGACAAACTGTATTTTGCTACATATTTGTAATGTTAGACTGTATGCATAATGGTTGGCAGTCTATGTGTACTGGAATAGGCCTATGTTGGTAATGTGTCAAGGCAATGGTAAATGATATAGCCTGTATCAATTTATTGGGAAACATTATGCCAGATTCCATAGGTTTGATCTCTTAATTATGGACCTTTATGACAAAGGCAGTAGGCCTGACTTACTTCTTGGGTAAAAAACGTGTGTTAAAGGTAATATGTTTTAAGGATGGAATTTTATTGCACTGCCCTAAAGCCTATAAACAGGTATTTTATTACATGGAATTTTGCCGCTTACTATAGTAGGCAAGGGATCTGGTGTTGGTTACCCCCCCTGACAAACCGTGGGTGCAGAATATTTGCACTCTGAGAATTCTTGTTAGACCCTCTTAGGAGCGATACTATTTAGCTTTGCCAACTGTAATCTTGCATGCTTTTGTAATTTTATGATTGGGAGAACCAGATCAGATCTTAATGGCGCCCATACCTATAACAGACCTAACCACACAAGTCGAATAGATTATTGTTTAATCACCTCCAACCTATGGCCTGTATTAGACAATATGATCGTGGTAAACAGACACGATAATGATCATAACCCACTTGCACTTTCACTAAGTATCCCAGGTAACGCACAGCCAACTCTAAATGGACATTGTGACCTGGGAGTGCTCTCATTTTCAAATAATCAGCGATCAGTTAAGTGGGGCTGGGTGGAAAAGCATCCGGAGGCGCTGGATCTTGTCAAAAAGAAAACCATAAATCTAATAGAGTCTTTAACTAAAATCCCTAGTAAAGATGCTGTTAAGAGTTTAAGTTTATGCCACGAGCATCTTTTCAAAGAGGCTCAGGAACTGCTGCTTGACCTGCCAAAAACAATGGGAAGTGATACCCATTGCATTGGTACTAAGCACAACTCTAAAAGTACATGGTTTAATCAGGACTGTAGAAGGTCAAAGAGGGAGCTTATCTGTGCTATAAAGCGTAAGGTTCTTCCTGAAATTGTGACTGGTAGAGCCAACTACAGGCGGGCCATAGACAGTGCCCAAAAGGAGTGGGAGAGCTCACTATGGCTAGCTTTACACACAGCACTAATTGGTAAAGATCAAAAGTCCTTTTGGAGAGAGGCAACTCATTGGCTCAAGGGAGAAAAACCAGAGTTGGAATATAATATACAGCCCGATGAATGGACAGCCTACTTTGGGTCTCTCTATGCCAATGAGAGTTACGGTAGTGGCGAGATGGGTGAGTCGCCAGAGGAGGGGTTGAGTGGGGATTTTGAGCCCCTGATCTTTTCCATAGTAGAAACCCATGTGGCGATCTCTTCATGTGAACCAGCGCGTGCCCCAGGCCCAGACAGAATCCCCAATGATTTGTACAAAGAAGACAAATGCCTTTGGGGCCGGTATATAAATAAGTTATCCAACCTGATTCTGTCTGGGAAACATCGTTTACAACGCACGCCTTACAACGCATGTCATTACAACAAATGTTTTACAACGCAAAATCCATTACAACGCATGTCATTACATCGCATAATCCATTACAACGCATTCCTCAAAGTAACGCCCCGGCGGAGTTAGAATAGAAATTGCGTTGTAATGGATTATGCATTGTAACGACATGCGTTGTAATGGATTTTGCGATGTAAAAAATGTGTTGTAATGACACGCGTTGTAACGCGTGCGTTGTAACGTCATACATTCATTCTGTCTGGAGCACCTGTTCCGCAATCGTGGCAGGTCGCGGAAATTGTGCCCATCTATAAGAGAGGGGACAAAACCAAGCCATCAAACTATAGGCCGATAAGCCTCATAGATTCTCTCCAAAAGATCTTTTGTAAACAAGTCCTAGTGAGGCTCCATGACTGGATGATGGAATTTCATATTTTAAGTGACCTTCAGGCGGGCTTTCGTTCTAAAGTTAGCACCCTAGACCAGGTTTTCCGCTTCATCTGCATCTATTGGAAGGAAGTGGACCTTAAAGGGGGTAAATTATACGTGGCATTTGTTGACTTGCGCACAGCCTTTGACTCCGTGCCCCGGGCGAAGCTGTGGAGAGTACTGAGAGAATTGGGCCTCCCGGCAAACCTCTTAGATATCCTAATCAGATTACACGCCTCTAACACAGCCCAGGTCAGGTGGGGCCCAAGAAATGAAGTAACAGAAAAAGTTCCTGTAAATTGTGGAGTGAGGCAGGGATGTGTGTTGGCGCCCACTCTTTTTACTCTCTTTATAAATGGGGTTATTGATTTCTTGGATAGGGATGGTTGCGATGCCCCGAAAATAAACGATAGAAGAGTGCCCGCTTTGTTATTTGCGGATGATACCCTTTTAATTTCTAAATCTCCCCAGGGCCTTCAACAACTTTTAAATGATTTTATACAGTTTTGTAATGATAGGGGGTTGTTTTTAAACAAGGGAAAAACCAAATATATGATTTTTAACAAAAGTGGGACAAAACATTCCAGTAGATCCATTCGTGCAGGTAGCACCCTACTTGAACAAGTTGACGTTTTTGATTACCTAGGAATTCGTGTATCCCCATCAGTAAACTGGGATGCACATAAGGAGAAGGCTAAGTTACACCAAATCTTCCAATGTAATCATATTAGCAAAATACACAGAAAAAACATCGTCACGGCAGATTGCTCCTGCACTTGAAATTTATCATTCTAAGGTACTGGGGGGCATAATGTATGGTATAGAGTTGTGGGGGATAGGAAATATATCGTCTTTAACAGCTGTGGAAAATCGTTTTCTTAGATCTTTGGTTGACCTCCCCGCTAGCACCCCTTTGAAACCTTTGTATATGGACCTGGCACACAAACAACTGAAACACAAGGCAATGTACCGATTGATAATGTTTTGGTTTAGGCTATGGACTGTAGAAGAGCTGGAGACTTATCGAGAGACTCTGTTAGATCTCCTGAGATTTCCTAAGGCATCATCAATAAACTGGTTTACCATCCTACGGAAATCTCTGGCAAAATTGGACATGGATGCCTACTGGACAAATCCAGAAACCATGAGGAAAATCTCAAGAGAAAAAATGAAAGAAGTGTTTTGGTATTCTGTTTCAAAAGAAGTTCTTTCAGCTCCAGTATCCAGCCTGACCGAAGTCTTTCTTAAATTGAAATGTTCTCCGTTCTTTGAGTCAACCATTGATGAAATTGTTCCACCGATGGCACGGAAACTTTTTCTGCAATTTCGCTATAAAACACTCCCTACCAAATTGTTTTGTTCAAAATGGTCTAGCAACAACGATTTGGTTGATTTTTGTCCCACTTGCAAAGGCAGTCCAGAATCCATAGTCCACCTACTCTTTTTTTGCCCGGCCTATTAGTGGCTGAGGAAAAAATTGATTTTTCTGTTATGCTCCTTAGTGGGCCGGGGGCATTACTTAGAGGTCCTAAGACTTTTGTGTATTGATACTAGACAACCTATTGTATTTGGCCTTGCTATATTCTGGCATGCCCTTTGGATTAGGGGTAGAAAATTATGTAGTTGAGACACCGCGTTTTGGAAAGCCTTGCCAGACCAGAATTTTATCCAACTTTTAAAAATATTTTGGTAATTATTGGCTGTGCTTGTAGGCACCCTAAGCACCTTAATTTGTGCCATACAATCTGCTGCTTTGCACATAGGCACTTTACAATTGTCCTGGGGGCCCTGTTACTTTGAATTTGTACTCATGTTTTTATGGATTTTTATTCTATATTCTTTTATCTATACCTTTCGGTGTATATTTTTTAGAAACCTGTGCTGTATACTTTTTAGGATCTGTGTGATCGTAATAAAGTTGTTGATGATGATGATGATTGTATACACAATAGTTGCAATGTGGGAAAACGTAACCTCCGTACACTAGACCTAAGTTGGTTATAGTGAGAAGGCAAATTTATTAGCTTCTCACTATATAACACATATGTTAACAACAATAGGCTTTTAGGGTAGATTGTTTTTGCATCACGTTAATACTTGCAGTCAGGTATTGTGTCACATGAAATCTCACAGATTACCTTTGGGAAGGATTTTGATGTTGGTTACCCACTTTGACAAACCCTAGGAGTAGACAGTTTGCACTGTTAGAACTCTTGCTAGAATATTTTTGGAAGGCCTTATGGGCTTAGCTGTCTGCTAAGATCTTGAAATGAATACAAATAAATAATACATACATCCATAAAAATAAATATATATACATATAAATACATAGAGGGCCTTTGAGTCAGCCCTCTTCTGCCATTGGTCTGTCTGCTTGTCATTTACACTCTGCTTCCATCCGTGATAGCGTACTGCTTGGTGTAACATTTCAGTTCACATCAGTCACAGGCTCAGTGAATGACAATATTTTTATCACAAGCACACTTGCACCTGTAAATTACTGTACTTCAGTATCAGCAATGGCATAACATTAGCACGCACAGCCCCCGCGGACCCGAGCTCCAGGGGGCCCCCTCTGGCACTGTGCATGGGTGGCGGACCCCTGGCCTCAGAGCTCCTGGCTGGGTCCGGGGGCAGAGTGGCCCCTTCATATGCTTTGCAGGGGGGGGCCCTCAATTTTCGTTACGCCACTGGGTATCAGGGCTGGTTGGTCAGTCCTTTGGTTTTCAATTTTCCACTTTTATAGTTTCCCTTTCATTTCTTCGTTTCTTTTGTTTTAATTTTTTTAAAGAGGATACTACTACTCCTCTTAAGGACACTCCTCTTAAGGATCCTCCAATACTACGTCGGAGGAGGTGTTTCGTAGGAGGCTGAAAACTTGGCTTTTTCCTTCTGCTTATTAGGGGTCTCCTCTGTGTATTGGGCGTGTACCATAACTTTTGAGCTGGGACACTCTCTAAGTAGCCACGCGCTTTATAAAACCTCACATTCATTCATTCATACAGCTTCCCAGGCAGTGCTAACAGGCCACGTGCTTGCTTCTCATTTCATCTGCACTGCACCACATCCCGCGTGCCCACTTTCGCTAAACCAGGACACCATTATGGAATGCTATTATCCATGGTGTATCATTGTTTTACCATTTCAACATGGCCAACATGTTTGTTTTAAACATGCTGGCCATGCTGGAACTTTAAAACAATGATAGACTATGTGCAATACCACTGCAAGACGGACACCCGCTGCTATGTTTAGTTTTGATATTGGAGCATATGCCCACCGAGTTTAGATGGCAGTATGTTCTCTTTTTACTCTGTAATTTATATTGCATATGTTGTTAAGTTTGTATTGTTTTATTGCGCTTTTGTCAGAGGGTGAATGCAAAAATGAGTCAGTGGATGGATGAATGGATGCATGAGAGCAAGTATGATGACTTATTGCATGCCAAAGCCCATTAATGGCACGAAAGGCACTTTAATTCATAAGCTAGACCTACTGGCATTGCCAATGCTTCGTTAACATTTATGGACATAGCTTTTAAAAGATAACCAAACTCGCTCCTCGGATGGACAACAGAGCATAGAACTTGTAACAGGTGTTCACATGGAAATCATTTTAAAAAACACAATATAACAGAATTTTCTGTGCAGATCAACCTATATCGACATTTAAGTTTCTGTTTTTACCGCATATCTCTGATCGGGAGAACGCTTCTTGTGACTACTCAGGGATCAGACTGGCCACGTTTTACAGGCCTCACCTTATTCCAGTTTGCTACCTTCGCAGAAGCCTCCAACAACTTGTATATTAGGAAAACTATAGCAAGATTATGCCTCCTTTGACGAGGCAAATGATGCCACCAGTCTAAAGTAACTTACTCTGCAAGTACAGTACAACAGTGAAAATTGTTACGTTGGCCTGCCAAGACCCCCATTTGACAGTACATCCCAGTGGTCCTCATATTAATGGATGAGACTACCTCCAACACCCGGCCATCCCCATGTTTATTACAGTCCTGATGTTGGGAAATGGTGGAAGCGCCATCACAAACAAAAAGACAGACACATTTTTAAAAAACACACCTAGATGTTCCCTCTGAGCGTTTCACTGTCTAAAATAGAATTCGCTGTCTTCCTGATATAATGCCCAATATGCCACATATACTCACACAATTGACCACTGTGTTTCTTTTTTTTTTGGTTCTAGTTTCTCTCACTTGGGGTTATACTTTTCTTCTTTTTTTCAAAAGTCCTTTATCACACACATATTTACTAGTGTTAAGATATTTCATTGTCTTGCTTATGAAATAAAATTTGATTTGGCTGAATCCAATGTAACTATAAAATACTGGCTATTTCTTTGAATTGAGTGTCTCCATAGATTAAATCTAGACAGAACCTGGTCTGTCAGAAACAGAAACCTAAATATTGATATAGTTTAATCTGCGTCGAAATTTCTGTGTAATCATATTGTGTTTTTTTTTAAATGAGTCTCATGTGAACACCTGTTCCAAGTTCTACGCTTGATGCCCATGTTCACGTGGACATTAGGGTTGTTCTTGTTTTTGTTATACTGGACAACAGAGCATGACTTTTGTTACAGTGGCTCCAGTTATTTCCTTGTGTTTTTAAAAGTTTTAATGTTTGGACTTCGCTATTGCAATGATTTTAATTAGTTGTAAAGACACTTGCTAACTGCTGGTAATACCAGAGATGTTAATGGTGTAAAGTGCAAAAATATCCAGTAACCCAACTACTGGACACTTTTTGCGCTCAAAAACGTCTTGAGGGTGTTGTATTCCATAGCACTGTGTTGTGTTGTATATTGTTGGGCTTTTTTAAAATTATGTATTGTATTGCAATTGGCTGTACTGTATTGTATTGTGTTGTATTGTAGTACCATGTACATCATCCTACTGATGAGGCGTGTACATCAAAATAGCAGTTGTACTGAGTACATTTAAGTATGTACCTTGGGGCTTATTTACAAGCCCCTTGTGACGCACCGGCGGCGCAACCTGCTGCCCCATATTTACAAGGACACGTAAAGCCACCCAACAGTTTGCGTGAAAGGGGCGTGCCATGCGTGTTGCTGTGGGTGTTCCCCTGCAACAACCATGGCTTCTGCCACATTTCCAAATTTATGAGAAATCGTAAACCTGGAAATGCATCAGATTGCTACGCCTTCCCAAGGGAGGCGTAGGGAGGCGCAAAGAGGAGAAATGTTTTCATTTCTCCTCATTTTGTTTCTCTTTCTATCCGTGTTGCATTCTGCAGCACACATAGGAAGAGGAAATCACCTCCTATGATTGCTTTTGTGCAGGAAGGTACCTTCCTGCACAAAAACAATCATCCCCGTGATGCAGCCACCCTTGCACCATGGTGCAAGGGTGCCTGCGTCGGCGTATGGCAGCTAATTGTGCACCAGCGAAGGGGAGAGCAAAGGGATCCGTCATATTGTTGTAGATATGGCGCATCTCTTTGCTTCGAAATTAACGCAGCACGGCGCAGCCAAATGGCTTGCGGCACCGCGCTGCGTTAATTCCTTGTAAATAAGGCCCCATGTATTTTACTACACAATGCGAAAGCAAGTCTTTTGACTGCATCTTCCTGAAAATCAGCGGTTTTCTGGGGTGCCGAGCATAATTGTTACCTTATGTGTTTCATTTCGGTATGCGTCAATTAACGAATCTGTACACTTTTGTACAATGTACAGTCGAACATGTACAAACGCTGCTGCGCTATAGGACTTGATGTACTACACACACATTGATGCATTGGCATTTCACATATTTGGCCATAAATTAAAGATGGGGACTGATGAGATGTACACACTGCGGTACACTCTTTGTAGAAACAAGCCTCAAGTATGCATTTTCCGCTCCCCTGCAAAGAAGTCTGATTGCAGCTTTTCTATTCCCGCTGTCTGCTTGTCTTGGAACCTACATCTGTACTTTGTTTTAACCATGCCTCATTATTTATGTAAAAAAATGCCAAGGACATTCTCATAGCAAACAGGCGAGAGGAGGGTGCACTTACAGTCCTGTCTCCCTTAATGCACAGATGGTCTCAGTGTTCACGTGCCAGAAGGAACTCCCAGTTCTTAAAGTATCGTCTTATGAAAGTCAGATTCCAGATGTACAAATGGCTTAGTATTAGTAAGCACTCAACATGAGCAATGCTTCGAAAAGGGCCATGTGCAGATATAGTGATATCTATATACATCCAGTAGTACAAAACTCTTGGATGGTTGTAAAATTACCACCAAACACGGAAGAAACAAGTAAAATTCGTGTCACGTGACGCCGCAGCATGCTGCCAGTGAAATAGATGCGTTGACGCAAGCAGCAGCTGAATCTCGTTAACGCCCACTGTCGCCAGACTCACTCACTCTTCTACTCCTTGGCACTTGAGACATAACTTTTAGGGTAATTTTAAAGAACTTGAAATGTGGAAGGAAGGCACTTTGCACACAATTATTTAAAAAAAAAAAAAAAAACAACAACAACAACAAACAGAGCATTTATCTAAAAGAGGTGGGTGCGGGGAAGCAGCCAGGACAGAGGCGCGCCAGTCTTGGACCCTATTAAATTGTGTGATCCTGGCCCAATCAGTTGATCTGATTGCACCATTGCCCTTACCATTCATGAAACTGCCTAGGCTCCCCAATTACTAGCTACTGTAAAAAGAGGCCTTTACGTCATACGTACATTTCTTGCATGTTACGCATAAAAGGGTGAAAGTAGTCACTTTAATTCTGTCTGCGTAGATGCTCCTGTTTTATGACTGAAGCCAGTGCTCAGACATGCCTTAAAAGTACAGGGAGAGCTCATTCTTTCAGGACGTCTGTTTCGAGCTGCGTGCGCCCCTCTTGCCTTGCCGCCAGACCAGTCTTCAAAGAGCAGGTCAAGATAACTCCACAGGAAAGAGAAAGAAAGTGCTTTGCGCACTTTCCCGCTGCCCACGCACTTTATTTTCACAATCAAAATATACAACCTGGCATCAAATAGCAAAGGGTTATGACCTGCGCAAAGAGGGAAAAAAATAACTGTGGTAACGTTTTCTTGACCCAACCATCAATCGATAGAAATCCGAAAACTGTACAGTAAACTTAAACAATTTTGAGTTCGCTTTGTGAAAATAAAATATTCTTATTAAACCATATTACTTTACAATGACCAGACAACCACAGTATTTCCCTGTAGCGTGCTCGCCCGCCGTTGTCTGGATTCATTATGTTAAGGGTCTGCTGATAAGGGGACATTTCCTCATATCTGTAAGATAAAACGCTTACCGAGCCATATGGAGTTCCGCAGCACTCCGTCCTTGTAGCCCCACCCCGCGGCCAAAGCCCACTGCACGACCAGGGAGTACACGAAAAGGATCATTGTGCGGCTGAAAGCCTGCAGGGCTCAGGAGGGAATCGTGAAGAGGGGCTTCAGTAGTAAAGCTCGCAGTGGCTGCCTAAATTCTTCTCCCACATCTGGCCCTCAGCTCTTTTAAGGTTTTTTTTTCCTTTCCAGGAGTGATGTCAGTAAGGCTGATCCAATTGTGCTGCAGCTGCAACATTTCCCAACTATGCGGTGACTATAGGAATGAGACTCGACGTCATCTCTTGAATTAAACATATCCGAAGGTGTGGTGGTCTCAGCATAATTCTTTGGAAACATTTTATGTACTCAAAAACGTATATTTCCCAGTTTCTTTGCTGCAGAAAACCCACCGGTTCAAATTGCCCCATTTTCACGTTTTGGCTCTCAAATGGTTTTATTTATTTACTTTGCATCACTTCACTGTACTTAGGTATCTGTCAAAAAGGATGCTGCACATTCGAATAGAACAAATGGAACATATGATTTGAAAATCGTCTATAAAGTCTGTGGGCAACAGGATATCTTGACAAATAGTTTCTGTTAAAAAAAAAAAAGAAAAAGAAAAAAAATGAGAGTGCCACGAAGCCTGGCAGGCAGAGGGCTGGACGAAGTCTTCTGCTGTCTCTTATCCGCTCTTTGAAATGTTCACCTTTGAATGCCCATTCACAGCAAACTCTAGAATATTTTTGATAACTGATATATTTTTGCACTCGAAAATTCCCAAGATGGAGATGGGTGGGGTAAATATAATGCATCCATATGCATGCCGGCTACTGCCTCAGCCCACTATTTGTAATGCATTAAGATGGCCGCTGTTACAGCATCCATTTATGAACATCCTCAGCATCCATTTTAGGACATCCTCATTCCCCACTCCTCATCCCTACTTCTTATCCCAATTTCTCATCTATCATCCCTACTTTTAATCCATCAACCTTACTTCTTTTTTCATCATCTTTGCTTCTCCTCCAGCATCCCTACTTCTCATCTCCATCATTCCTACTTTTCATTGCTCCTTCTCATCCATCATCCCTCCTTCTCTTCCATCATCCCTACTCCTCATTCCTGCTTCTCCTCCCTACTTCTCATCCATCATCCACCCTTCTCATGCATCATCCCTACTTCTTATCCTTACTTCTCTTCCATCATCACTACTTCTCATCCCTGCTTCTCATACCTACTGCTCATCCATCATCCCTACTTCTCATCCATCATCCCTACTTCTCATCCCTACTTCTCATTCATCATCCCTGCTTCTCTTCCATCATCCCTACTTCTCATCCCTGCTTCTCATCTCTTCTTCTCATCCATCCCCCTACTTCTTATCCATTATCGCCACTTCTAATTCATCGTCCCTACTTCTCATCCCTGCTTCACACCCATCACCCCTGCTTCTCATTTCTACCACTCATCTATCAATCCTACTACTCATTCATCATCTCTACTTCTCTTCCATCATCCCTACTTCTCATCCCTGCTTCTCATCCCTACTTCTCATCCATCATCCCTACTTCTCTTCCATCATTCCAACTTCTCATTCCACATCCCTACTTCTCAAACCTACTTCTCATAGATCTTCCTTACTTCTCATCCATCATCCCTACTTCTCATCCCTCTTTCTTCTTATCATCCCTACTTCTCACCCATCATTCCTACTTCTCATCCCTACTTCTCATCCATCATCCCTACTTCTCTTCCAACATCCCTACTTCTCATCCCTCATCCCTGCTGCTCATCTCTACTTCTCATCTATCACCCCTACGTTCTCATCCATCACCCCTACTTCTCATCCATCATCCATACTTCTCATCCATCATCCCTGCTTCTCATCCATTATCTCTGAATTCTCATCCCTACTTTTCATCCAACATCCCTACTGCTCTTCCATCATCCCTACTTCTCATCCCTCAGACCTGTTTTTTATCCCTACTTCTCATAAACCATCCCAACTTCTCAACCATCATAAAGTCACTCCACCTTCGTATGCACTACTCTCAAATGTAACCAAATCAGCTTTATAACTTGACAGGAAAACGAAATAGTTCCCTCGACACATCCCAGGGCATAAAAATAGCAAGATAAAAAACTTTAAAGCTGTAATCGTAGCACTAAGGGCCTGCTAGCTGCGCATCCGCGCTTCTAAAAGCATGAAATGGGCATGGGAGGTGTAAGTACCTTGACCTGGTTTCCAACCATTAGAGCACTTCAACCAAAATTGAGCTTCTGGGTAACCAAAAGGTAGGGAAAAATATGCTATCTTCTCCCTCAGTGTTAAAGACACGCCACCTATGACTTCACTATTCTCCATTTTAACCAAAACACTTCATAATTCGTCAGGAAAAACAAATAGTCTCCCCAACACTTCCAAGAACATAACAATAGCAAGATTAAAACCTTTAAAAAGGTATTCATAGAACTGACTGCCTGCTCGCTGTGCATCTGCTCTGTTAAAAGCATTAAATGGGTGTGGGAGGTGTGAGTATCCTGCCCGGGTTCCCAACCACTAGTGCTCCCCAACCAAAATGCTGCCTCTAGGTGGAACCAAAAGATAGGGAAAAACGGCTAACTTCTCACTCAGTGTTAAATTGACTCCACCTATAAGTTTATTATTCTCTAATTTAATCAAAATAACTTTAATATTTGTCAGAACAAACAAATAGTGCCCCCACACTTCCCAGAATATAAAACTAGCAAGATTAAAAACTTTAAAAGGGTAACCGTAGCACAGATTACCTGCTAGCTCTGGAATGGGGATCCCCCTAAAGGATTGGGGGGCCCCTACAGGGTTGGAGGCCCCCTTGCAGTGCAGGGACTACAGGGGCTTGTGTTACGCCCCTGCTCCCCAGAAAAGTGTTTCAGAGATATAAGGCCTCCATCTGTCTATGTTTGAGGTACCAGAGCACATAGTGATGTGACATTTTCCTGGTTGCCGGCTGAGTGCCTGCTCGTGCTGGTGTTAGACTGGGCTCTCTCTGTAGGGTAATACCCAAACTTTTTGCCTTCACCCCTGCTGTTTTCTGAAACCATTTTTGTAGGCTTTTAGGACTCTGTGCACCTTACCACTGCTAACCAGTGCTAAGGTGCTTTGAACTAGTACATTTGGCTTACACCCAACTGGCACATTTAATTTACTTTTAAGTCCCTAGTAAAGTGCTACTACATGTACCCAGGGTCTGTAAATTAAATTCTGCTACTGGGCCTGCAGAACGTAATGTGCCACCCACTTAAGTAGCCTTGTTAAATATGTCTCAGGCTTGCCATTGCAACCAGTATGCAGTTTTAAACTGCCATTTCATCATGGCAAAAAAACCTTTTGCCAGGCCTAAACCTTCCTTTCTAAAACATATGTCACCCCTAGGATAGGCCATAAATAGCCCATTGGGCAGTGTGCATTATATTTAAAAAAGTACATATGTACTTTTACGTTTTACATATCCTGATAGTCAAAAACTCTGAAATTTATTTTTCACTACTGCAATGCCTACCTCTACCATAGGATAACATTGGGTTACCTTATTACATTTAATAAGTGATATCTTTGCCTTGGGGACTGGTAGAAATATCAAATCAAATCAAATCAAATGAATCTTTATTCGGATAAAAATATTCATAAAAGAATTGCACAGATACAATTTGCAAAAGATCTTAATAAGAATTATATATAAAAACCATAAAAAGGATATCATAACTAGGACAGTTAAATGTACAGGCGCAGAACACCAGATACCTGGCTAGGCATCAACTTAACGGTCATCAAGTAAAAAGGCATTATCAAAGACATCAGATGAGGGATAATTAATGACTATTCATTTTCATATCTTGAAATGTCCAGAAGTAGCAGCTGTTTCATTTCTTTGGATGGCATAAGAAACATAGACAGAAACTCAATAGTACAAATTCACAGTATTAACATTACAGATAAAATTAAAAGCATCTTTATAATAAATATGTTTTTCTTTTAAAAACAGTGCCCACAGTATTTGTTTCCTGAAATCCCTATAAAAGGTACAAAAAAGTAAAAAATGCAATGTAGCCTGGTTGGACTTGCCATCACATGGGCATTTGGTTAACTTTTAGGAACAAAAACCCATTTCAGGAAAACCAACCAAAAAGTGCAATGTGCCTATTCGCAATCTTGTTAAATATAATCTGTGTTGAATATTTGGTACTAAGATGCAGTAGGTCTGGGCATTTGATTGTATGGGGCCTGAGAGGTACATTGACAGAGTCGGTTTGGCACACTCCCTCTTTTTTCTTTCAGTCATCCTTTTCCCCATCAGAAAGGATTCTAAATCTTTCTTACTCGGCTGTAATACTCCCTCCGGCTCATCAATGCTCAATTTCCCATTCCACCTCCTTGAGCTAACTGTTTACATTAGCCAACCAAGGTGTTCTTCCTCTACGTTCCAAAGTAAGACAGTCTGTTATTATCTCTTTTGTGAATTTAGTGCTATCTTTACTCCACGTTATACCAGAGTGTGATGGGGTTTGTCTGCAAGCAATCCTCTAGATAGGGGACTCCTAATTCCTTATGAGAAATATAAGAGGAGGTTGAATGGGGCACTGCTAATAGTCTGCATAGGAAAATAATTTTCTGTGTCTGCAATTTACAATTTGTCAGTCCCCACAATGGGGCTCCACAATTGACACTAGGAATACTCTTACTTCTATATATGGTCAACAGCTCTCTAATGGGCTTATTACCAATTTTTGATGCAAACCTAAAAAGGACTTCTGAAAATGTAATGAATTTTAGTTTTGTTGCTTCTACACGAGCCCCCCATAGGCCATTACTAGGGAAGTTCGCACCTAAATATGTAAAACATTCTGTTGCAGCAAGTGCTACTCCCTTAATATGATAAGCTTTATTCTTGGGTCTCCCTTTCCCACACGTAATGGTAAAGGTTTTCTTTATATTAATATTCATATCCTTGTCCTCCATGTACGTGGTGAAACCGTCTATAAGGTGTTGGATATCATTACCAGTTCTAGATATCATGAAGGCATCATCAGCGTACAGGAGTACGGGTGTTAGATGTTGGCCAACTTTTGGATTACCTTGGTCCCTATACCCGGCCTGCGCTCCATTGCGGTCGGCCTGAACTTGGGACTTTTCCCTGTTCTAACATGACCAGATATCCACGAGTGGCACTTTGTGCTTTTAGGCGCTATACTTACCTATACTTACCTACATCTTTGAAATGGCATATCTCCGGTTGTACTGATTAGATTTTTGTTGTTTTGGTGTCAAATAATTCATTAAATTATGCTCTCTTTTACGGAATTAGTGTGGGATTTTTCTTGTGTTGTGTTTTCACTTTATTACGGTTTAAGTACTGCATGAATACTTTACACATTGCCTCTAAATTAAGCTTGACTGCTTAATTTAGAGGTAATGAAGCTACCAGAAGGTTAAGCAAAGGTTAATTTAGTGATTTTTGTGGTTCACCCTGACAAGGATTGTGGTTGTTGCTTGAGAAGGGTTTCACCCTCCTCAACCAATAGCCCCATTTCTTACATTGGTGCTAAATCGTGAGATTTGGTTCTTGCGGTGATGCAGTGCCATTCAGTGAGTTTGTGTAACACTAAAATCCAATATAAATAACTTGATACCAGATTCAACTTCTTTAAAAATTTTCCTTTATTGGCCTAATTTTCTTTTTCTTAAAATCACTGCAAGTCCATCTGACTTTGTGCACCTGTGACTTTGCCTGCTGCAAGCGTGGAGTTTGAGCTCAACAACCTGGAGAGCTACACTGTGGTTGAGCTCAAAGGATTCTGCAGGTAGAGGGAGCTTCCAGCAACCAAGAGCTTCAAGAAGCAGGAGCTCAAAAAGGCCCCCAGGGCCTGGTTGGAGGCCTGCCAGTTTCAGGTACAGAGGAGGAGGAGGTGCACTATGAGGAGGAGCAGAAGGATGAGGAAAAGGATGGGAAGGTTGACAACCCCCTGCATGTGGCCCCGAGGAGGGAGGAGGGCCCACAGAAGTGGAACTGCCTGCCAGATCCAGGGCCATTGGCAGCATCTCAGTCCCAGAGGAAGTGGCATACAGGAAAGCAAAAAGGGAGATCAGGCTGCAGGTGGCCAAATTGAAAATGGAGGAGAAGCTGGCTCTGGAGGGATTGAGACTGGCTCATGAGAGGAACCTGTAGGAGCTGGATCTGAAAGCCAAGCAAGCAACAGGATCCAGCCCAATGATGGCAGTGATACCTCAGAGACCAGTGCAGACAGGAGGAGCTTCACTTTGGTGGTTTTCACAGGGGACAAGATCTCAGTGAGAACGGGCCCTTTAACGGTCGCGAAGAGCCCAAAACTTCAGCATTTCTCCTTTTAGTGTTCACAGGAATGCACTCTGATGTCAACCAGGGTCACAGGACAGGGGGAGTTGCCTCTTGGGGATCAGAGACTCACTCGTGCAGAGGCCAGCAGGGCACATGCAGGTCCAGTTGCATCCCCAAGGAATTGGTGCCCAACTTTGTTGTGGGGGCGACATACCTAAGTGGTTTGAGGCATAGAGATGCACAAGGTCTCTGAGGATCATTTAGGGGGGCAGTCTCTGGAAGCATATTGCCAATGAAGTAAGGGATGCCCTGTTAGCCCTAGGGGAAGGGGGAAGGATGAAGAAGCCTTTCATGAGGGACACACTTATGAAGAAATACGATCTTACCCCTGTAAATCACAGTCAGACATTTAGAGACAGCCAGAAGGTGCCCCAACAGGCCTTGGTAGAGTTTGTAGATTACTTTTCAAAGGCACTGTATGGTTGCACGAAGGTCAGTGATGTAAGCTTTTATAAAGGGCTGGACAATATATTTGCCAGGGAGCACATGTTCAGCAATTGTTTTCCAGAGCTGCACCAACAACTATTGGACAGTAAGTTCACTGACCCCAGGGAGATTGCTAAGGAGGCAGACCACTGGCTCAGCACAAGTTTCCACAAGAAGGTACCTGGGAGTGACCCCAAAAAGGTGGTTCAGGTTCCACCAGTAGAGTGAGGAGGAGATCCAGGGAGATACAGACGGATCCCAGAGTAAGGTGGGGGGAAAGGGTTCCCATGCCTCTTCAGAGAAACAGGGAGGAGATTCTATTGGGCAGTGGCCCATGGTGCCCCATTTCCAACCCTGTTACTTTGAGTGTTCCCAGTTAAGACGCAAGCAAGGGGACCTGTCTGTCCTAAGAAAGCACCCACTGGTGGGAACTTTGCAGGGTGGCCAATGCGGCCTTAGGGAGAAGTAGTCCCTAGGGGTAGGTCATAGAACAAACCCTAGTCTCCATTAGTTGGGAGATAGACTCAAAGAGTGAGCTTGTGATGTTTGAGGGTGTAAGTCGTCACTTCCACCAGGCTACAGTGAATGGGATCCCTGTCACTGCTCTGAGGGATACTAGTGCCAGCCGAATCAAGGCAGTGGAAATCCTTTTTCCCCCAGATCAGTACACTGGACAGGTGTGTAGGATAACTCAGGCCCATGGGCAGGACTTCACCCATCCTATGGCTCTGGTGTCCCTAGGATGGGGAGGTGACACAGAAGAGGATCATAGTTAGTTCCCAGATACCCACTGAATGCATTCTGGAGAATGAGTTACCACTGGTATTGAAGGAGCTCTGAGAAGTGGCTTCCCAGAGTGCCCTGAATGCTCTGGTTTCTGGGGACACTACTCCCATAGGGAGAGTACAGAGGCCCAGATGGAGGTACAAGCAGTGGAAATAGTTGGGAGGACCATGGATTAGGGGTTACCAACTCTGAGAACAGAGCACCCCATGACAGACCCTGGTGAGATCACATCTGGCCTGGGGAAGCTCCTTGTGCTGTCACAGAGACAGGGGTTGGAGACCTGCACCAGCAGACCCTTGCATGGCACAGACAGAGTGTGTCACCCTTGAGGGAGGTGGTGGTCCCCCCTAAAAGTCCTGGCTTGCCAGGCACATGTTCAACCTCAAGGTACAGACCCTGTGCTGAAAGGTCAGTCTCAGGATGCCATACCAGGACTGGTAGGAGTGAAAGAAGGGTGCCTAACACCCGGTCCTGTTGCCTCCACTCTGAGAAACCTCAGAGGACAGAGAACCCTGGAAATCCCATAACTGGCAGCGGCCTCTGTTGGCTGTTGTCCTTATGGGCAGAGTTTTCATTGGGTTGGGGATAGAAGTCTGATCCAAGGGACAGAATGGGCAACATCACTTTGTTGGCCATGGTGGTACTTTCTACCTACTGGGATGCATCTGTGAGCAAATTAAGGACAGGTGCTTCACAGATGGGTTCCGCAGGTGAAGAGAAGGGTTTCCCATGGGTCAGTCCAGTGGCTCCGGAGAGTGTGGACAGAGGGATCCAACTGAGTTCAGAGGGGCATAGAACTGACAAGCGCCACTGCAGGAGACGTTTTATCACCTAAGCAGGGAAGCCAATCAAGCTATTGGATAGCCTACTTTGGCTTTGACTGGAGGGGGTCGTGTTGGACGTGGCCCTCTCTATAGGGTCACCCTCAAACGTTTTTTCTTCACCCCTCCTATTTTCTGAACCCATTTTCATTGGCTTTTAGTGCTCTATGCATTTCACCACTGCTAACCAGTGCTAAGGTGCTCGTGCTCTCTCCTTTAAACATGGTAACATTGGCTTACACCGAATTGGCACATTTAATTTATTTATAAGTCCCAAGTAAAGTGGTACTAAATGTAAATGTAATGCTTGTAGTGGGCCTGCAGAACCTATTGTGCCACACATTTAAGTAACCTTGTTAAACATTTCTCAGGCCTGCCATTGCACCCTGCGTGCAATTTTAAACTGCTATTTCAACCTGGCAAAATAAACTGTTTAAATTAAAGGGAGCGGAACTCCACTCCCATCCCGGACGCACAGCGTGATTTCTTTGTAATAAAGATGCTGATGTTTTTTATCCTTTTCAAACACATTTATTTTACGATAATCCAATGATCCACATGTTCATTCTATTTTGCTTTGTCACAAGAGAGTCACTCTCTAATTGAAAATAAACTGTTTGCCAGTCATAAACCTTCCTTTTAATAAACATACGTCACCCCTAGGGTAGGGCCTAAACAGCCCAGAGAGCAGGGTGCTTTGTATTTAATAAGCTGGACATGTACTTTTAAGTTTTATATGTCCTGATAGTGAAAAACTCTTAAATGTATTTTTCACTACTGCGGGGTCTACCTCTCCCATAGGATAACTTTAAGTTACCTTATTACATTTAATAAGTGATAATTTTTGCATGGTAACAGGTAAAATGTTATGTTTGGTCTCTAAAGAATTGTAATTTAAATCCTTTTTAATGGCAAAGTTGAATTTTAAGTCACAATTCTGAAAATGCCACTTTTAGAAGATTGAACAACAGAAAGACAGCCGTGTTGCACTCAAATTCTCAGAAATAAACTCTGTGTTCAGCAGAAACAATGCTACTGATTTAATGTGTGCACCCTCTGAGGTAGTTCTAACCAACCACCTGGTTCAAAACTGAAGGGGAAAACTAAGACAAAAGTCTTAGACAGAAAGTGCACTACTGCAAGCACTCTAAGAGTGTCTAATACATTATATACTTGACTAAACTAGTTCATATCCATAAACAAAGCTTTAACAAAATCAAAAGCAACACTTCAATTAGTCACAGTATCCCAATAAGTGTTCTTGACACCATCACTCTGTTGCTTTGTCGTTGTTTATTTATTCAAACGTAAAAATTTCCCAAAAAGTTTGTTGTCTTTCAAATGTCAATCATAAGTGACAAGCGTGGGTAACATAAAATCCCAATGCATTTCGGGTGTAAATACCACCCTTCTTCAGGTGAATCTACAAACAAATCATAATGACAATAAATATACAGCATATATAGTTTCATGAAAACATTCAATATTACAGAGTGGCCCTTTCTCCTGTGAGGTAGATATCCGCTGTGAAAATTTCTTATGTTGTGAGCCCAGGTCCAACTCAAACTTGTGGTAAAATATCATAAGAAAGAAATCAATCATACGAAAAGTAAAGAAGTGGAAATATATAAGACAAGAGATCCGACCGTGCTAAATGTGTAGGTGCCGCATCATTTTATTAACATGCTCAACCACGAGCAAACAAACTGCTGGACTATTGAATAAAAATATCTAAAAGCCAGTGCATGTGGCCCTGTATGCTGACTGTACTCTCATGCAATTGTGTGAGCCGGCGTGCGCCCCCATGCTACAAACAACAACAAGAACGATGTTCATAAATACCTCCACACCAAACACTACCAACTGTAGTCGGACTGAAGTCACAAAGTACTGTATTATCTCTGCTCTGGCATCAAAGAGGAGTCAAGCCAATAGTACTGGTGCTAATTCTCGTATGTTAATTCTTCATGGACACGTCTAAATCCCCCAGCTCGCAGGGTCGACTTACGCTGTAGCGCTGAAATTAATTCAATACTTCTTAGACTCAAAACCGTACCACAAATGTGAGGTTCAAAACTCAAATGGAAAGTGGGCGAGAAACCCAAAAAACAGTGCGACTCACCTAATTTCAAATGCGTTGCTTTCCGATAGTAAATCGGCTCCTATTTTGTCAATGTCAGCCCCAATAACTTCTTGCTGAACTCCACAATTGTACTCATGCTGGGTACTCAAAAGAAGTCCTCCCGTACAGCCGGACCGCCGCCCGCTGTCAATTAACCGGGACAACAGCAGTTATAGTGTATCCTGAACTGCATGAATCCCCCGCAGCCTAGTGTCAGCTTACTCACCCGGTTACTCCTACGTGTGACACGAGTGTCTACTGATTAACCAAAGTGCAGGATTAGCTTTCCCCTCTGCGCCTCGTCTTTACTGTGGTAACAAATGCAACCATGCCCACGAGTGTTCCAGTCCGAACATCACTGGTTCTCAAAACCTCTGATTGCCGCCCGTAGGAACAGAACACGCCCCCACTAAGTGATAGAACTAGAAAGGAGACAGGAAACAGATCCAGAAACTGGGGAATACACCAACATGTCTGCCGAAGTGTGGGCTTTCAGTACGATGTAATATGCATTGTGTGTGAATTACGAGTTATCAAATGCTTACTTGAAACAAAAAACAATTTGTGGTCAATACCCTCAACTGAGTACAACTGGCGTATGTGCGAACTCTAATCGTGTTCATCACTTTCTCTGTAATATATGAACAGACTATTTAGACATGAACTTCAAGAGGTACATAAACAGTACATCACTCACTGCTATCACTCTAGGCAATGCTATGCATTATGATGACAAACAGTACTACATGATAATAAATCTCAACAAATAACATCTGCTACTTTAAACGATATGCCACCCACTATTATCACTCCTACAAATGCTGTACATTGTAATAACAGTCAAACTAGCATGCTAGTAGATCTCAACATGTGACTTCTGTTACTATAACCAGTATGTGAGCTTTGTGCAGCCCACTGTTGACATTCTTAGGAGTGCTATACATCGTGATGACTGTCAGGCTGACATCCCAGTCAACATCAATCTGTAACATTTGTCAACATGCCCACTAAGTGGGCACAACTTTCCTGAAAAGTCACTAACTGTGATGTTTTATGTTTGACAGTATGTAGATTCCCTGATATAACACCCCATGTCCTGTTTAAAGAAATACAGTGAAAAGTGAAATCACATTGCCCTAAGGAAGAAAACCCCTGTCAACATTCATGATGACTGCACCGTACTAGTGTGTACCTAAGGTGAAAAAAAGAAATTGAAAAGAGTGTACAGGATCCTACAGAAAACATGATATTTCAAGCTTATCGTTGAGACCCTTAGGCATAAAAGTGTCCAAGAACCGGATCCAAAAGCTTTCCTGTTGTGTCAGGAACTTCGAGGTGTCCCTATCACTTCTGATCTTGACCACTTCCAGGACCGTGAACCTCAGTTGAGCAATAGTGTGGTGATTCTCAACCCAATGGCTAGCTAGAGATGAGCTGGTTGTCCTCGTCCTAATCCTGCTCTTGTGCTCAGTGATGCGTGTCCGTAAAGACTTCTCCGTCTTGACCACGTAATACAGTCCACATGGACACCTGATTGCGTATATCACATTTTGTTCATTGCAGTTAGCTGTAAAGTGCAGACTAATGACTTTCCCTGACCAGGGGTTTGAAATGTTAGAGCCTGTCAGTACATTGTTACAATGAGAGCAATTGTAATATCTTTGCATCCCTTTGTGTTCCACTGTCTTGTCTACTTTGCCTTTCATAAGAATCTCCCTGAGGTTGCGCGATCTTTTATATGCAAAGATGGGGGGGGATCACAAAAAAGGTTGCCAAAGTCAGGCTCAGATTGTAATAGGTCCCAGGGGTTCAAGATCACCTGTTTGATCGCTGCTGACTGTGTGGAATACGTTGAGACAAAAACCTCTTTTTTAGCAGCTGCCTTGACATGCTTTTTCAGTAAGTCTGCTCTTGATACCGCCTGTGTTCTTCTTTCTGCGCTCTCCACCACCTCTTTGGGATACCCACGGTCAAGGAAGTCTTTCTTGAATCCTCTTGGTATACTGTGTACTATCCGAAGTGATCCTTTTCACTCTGAGAAACTGAGAGAAAGGAAGATGTTTCTTCAGGGATGTGGGATGAAAACTACTGTATAAAAGTGTATTGTTGCGATCAGTGGATTTCTTAAATACCGTGGTGGTTACTTTGGTGCCTTCCAGCTCTATTCTGACATCCAAATATGAAATACTACGTTGATCCATAGTGTGAGTGAACTGAATCCTCGGATTCCTGCTGTTCAGCTGATTCAACTTTATCTCTAGGTCCTGTTGTGTGCCACGCCAAACAATAAGTATATCATCAATATACCTACAGTAAAGGATCAGATGCTCCATCCAGGTCGTGTCCATTAAAACGTAGTCAGATTCGAATTTCATCATAAAGATGTTAGAGTAGCTGGGAGCCCCGGAAAAACCCATGGAGGTTCCATTGGTTTGTAGGAAATATTTTTGCTTCCACTTGAAGTAACTGTGAAACAAACAGTACTGCAGCAATTCCAATAGAAAAACCTTATTAACCTGCAACTCTTCATGTCGGAGGAGTGCCCATTCAACAGCCTCAATCCCCTCAGCATGTGGGATAGAGGTGTAGAGGGCTACTACGTCCACTGTAAATAACCAGATCTCCACTTTATCCGGCACCACCATGTCATCAAAAAGTTTCAACAGATGAGTGGTGTCTTGTACGTATGTTGTTCCCGTCTGAACAATGGGCTGAAGAAAAGAGTCCAAATAATATCCTAAGGGCTCATGAATAAACCCACAACCTGACACTATGGGACGAAAAGGAGGGTTTCTCAAGTCTTTGTGTATTTTTGACAGCATGTAAATAAGGGGTCTACGCGGAAGTCTTGAGTACAAGAACTCTGATGTTTTGTTGGAAATCCATCCCATGTCTTTGTCATGTGTCAAAATCTTCTTGAGAGTGTCCTGAAACTCAATGGTTGGATCTTGTGTCAGGGGCAGATAGGTGGATTCATCTGTCAGCATGTTTTCTACTTTCCCCTCATAAAAGACTCGGTCCATCACCACCAATGCCCCACCTTTGTCTGCTGGAAAAAACACCAGAGATTCATTTTTCCGTAATGCTCTGAGGGCCATTTTGTCAGATTTTGTCAAGTTCTGACGTTTCATGGATGGAGATGGCATCTGGGATAAATCCTTCTTGACTAAAGTCTTGAACGTGTTAATCACTTTATGTGATAAGGGGGATGTAAAGGTACTCCTGGGTTTAAACTCCTGGTATTCCAAACCATCATGTTGGGTCTGAGTATGCTCCAAATTTGCAAAGAAATAACGAAGTCTTAGCTTCCTCATAAACTTATATAAGTCAACTTCTGTGTCAAAAGGCTTAGTTTGAAAAGTGGGTACAAATGAAATCCCCTTATCCAACAATGCTATCTGTGCTTTGGTCAATCGAGTGGAGGATATGTTAACCACTAATGTTTCTTCTGTCTGCGGCCTGCACTGGCGGGTTTTACTGAATCTGTGGCCTCTGCGGGTTTTGCTACGTCCGTCTGTACTGGAGCTGCCTCTGTGGGTGAATTGTTGGCAGCTGGACTTATGCCTAAAAAAGAAACCTTAGGCACTGTGGCTGTGTCTGTTGATGTTTCTCCCACTGTGGTTCCAGATGTGGAAGGAACTGGCGCTCTTGTCATCCGTGTGTCACTGATGGATACCAAACTCTCCTCTGAGGAAGTTGTACCTGGTTTGTTAAAGTTGCGCTTCTGAGCATAAACCTCCGCCCAGGAGTACACTTCATCCAGCTTGTAGTCGATTGTGTCCCTCCTGAACTTGCGCACCTTGCGTTCGTGAATCTCCTTGGCATATACATCCAGTTTGACATTGATCTCTTCCAAAGTGGATAACCAGTTTTCAGCTTCCATACGTTGTTGAAGCGATTCTTGTAATTCTCTTATCTCTTGCTCCAGGGCCACCAAGACTGCTGATAATTCTTCTACTATAAGTAGTATCAAATCTAAAGAGCACTTATTAAGTATAGAATACCACTTGTCCATGAACTTCTTATTAGTTTTGAACATCATTGGCTTGATGGCAAGTCTCAAACCCCTTGGTTTCCTACTGGCCTTGTGATACTGTATTGAGGTGGTGGCATGCAGTCTCTGATTTATCTCTCTCCGCATCAAGTACTCCAGTTGTCTCAATTGCTGATTTACCGGCCCATGGCCGTATCGAATGTCCAGACCTCACGGATAAGGCCATATATATCTTGTGCCTCAGATGCACTGTATACTTTGGTTTCGGCCTTGTTGTCTGTTAAATGTAAAATGTCCTCAAATGACATTGTGTGGTGCAACTAGTAGCTGTGCTGGGCAGAAAAATTGAAAGTAGAGCAACAGAAAGACAGCCGTGTTGCACTCAAATGCTCAGAAATGATCTCTGTGTTCAGCAGAAACAACGCTACTGATTTAAAGTGTCAACCCTCTGAGGTGGTTCTACCCAACCACCTGGTTCAAAACTGAAGGGGAAAACTAAGACAAAAGTCTTAGACAGAAAGTGCACTACTGCAAGCACTCTAAGAGTGTGTAATACAATATATACTTGGCTAAACTAGTTCATATCAATAAACAAAGCTTTAACAAAATCAAAAGCAACACATCAATTAGTCACAGTATCTCAATAAATGTCCTTGACACCGTCACTCTGTTGCTTCGTCGTTGTTTGTTTATTCAAACGTAAAAATTTCAAAAAAAGTTAGTTGTCTTTCAAATGTCAATCATAAGTGACAAGCGTGGGTAACACAAAATCCCAATGCATTTCGGGTGTAAATACCACCCTTCTTCAGGTGAATCTACAAACAAATCATAATGACAATAAATATACAGCATATATAGTTTCATGAAAACATTCAATATTACCGAGTGGCCCTTTCTCCTGTGAGGTAGATATGCGCTGTGAACATTTCTTATGTTGTGAGCCCAGGTCCAACTCAAACTTGTGGTAAAATATATCATAAGAAAGAAATCAATCATACGAAAAGTAAAGGAGTGGAAAAATATAAGACAAGAGATCCGACTGTGCTATATGTGTAGGTGCTGCATCATTCTATTACTCTAGATCGTCAATGGACGCCTTTGGCTGCACCGCGACCTGTGGGCCCAGCACACTGCATTGCCCCATCTTGCACCACAGCCTTGGGTCTACTGATGACTGTGCTTCAGCAACGATGATGACGCTGCTTGCACCGTGTCCTATCAGCACCGCAACAAGCACTGCTGTGCTTCGCACCGCAGGCCTGGTTTCACCAACGCTGCTGGATGACCTTCACCGAGCCGCTGCCTGCACCGCGACCTGAGGGCACCACAAATCACACCATTCTGCTTAACACCGCAGCCCGACGTCTGCCGGCACTCCTGACTTCAAATTCAAGGAGTTTGGTTTGCAACGCGTGTGACTTCAAGGGCCCAACGACTCCTGTACCGACTTCCGGAACCGACGCTTGCCGATGCCGCTTCTCCGGAGCTCATCGCAAGGTCCAACGCCCTGCATCTCCAAAGGTACTGTTTTATGTGTTTCCCTGACACCGTAGCTGGCCCGCGCCGCCGCCGTCGGCCAGAACTGTTGGATTTGTTTGCTCACAACACTGTGATAGCCCCGGATGGAGCTATCGACTTCAAGGAACTGTATATTAAGTCTATTTTTGCTTTATTGGTATTGTGGATTACTGTATGTTGGATTTTAATCGTTTTGGTCTTGTGTTACTGTTAGAAGGTGGTTCTGACCATCTGAGCCGCCTGGATTTTTTGCTTTTTGAACACCTAATTGTTGAGATTTTACTGTGGGAGAGCCCCATAAGTTGGAACTCACCCACAGTGAACTCATGATGAAAGGGACTGCATGTGTATTTTACCGGTGTCCCCCTGGTTAGAGTAGGCCGCTGCGCTGCAGCCGGAGTAAGGGGCACCGGGCTGGTTACATGCAGACACGTGTGTACATGCATGTGCACAAGTGAAAGTGCTGCGCAGGGGAGATTCCTGGCGTGCGCAGCCCAGGAGCAGTTACAAATTGAATGGTGTGGCAGGAATTATGCAGAGCTGGGTGGTGAAATGGAATAGGCTTTATCCACTGGGAAGAAACATGTAAGGGAAAGTCAGTGTGCTTTACTGTTTTCACTGAAAGACCATTTCATTATTCCCCTATGAGGATGGGGATCACATGGGATAGTTTCACTTCCCTAGGGCCTACAAATTGCAGACACGCACTAAAGTCCACTGTAACTTAGGTGACAAGAAGTATTCTGCAGAGTCCAAAGTCATGTCTGTACTGCTTTTGGGTCATCCAGAAATGTCATATTCCTCTGAGTCAGCTCATAACCAGAGCCTGGCTGGGGCTGACCCTGCCAGGCTGGATTAATGACCTTCCTCCCCAAGCTGGAGCATCAGAGGCCTAGCCCTTCACGACAAGCATTCCAAGGGTGAAGGCCTCCTCTCCAAGAAGAGAAGATGGGTGGAGCTACAGGTTAATACATCAGCAGCTGTCACCTGGTGCCAGGCACCAAGCTGCTCTGGAGAGAAGGCAGAAAGGGGGGAAGGGGCTTTCAGAGACCATGTGGTATGAGACCCCTGGACGACGCCATCTTGAACTAACCCAGAGGCCTGGGCAGGAAGGAGGGAGCAGGGGCAGAGAGGTGATGTGTCGCTGTTTGATAGGGCAAACAGAGACTTCCTGCCAACCCCCTCCAAATGCTTTTAAAAGAGCTTGCACAGGAAGAGGAGCTCTCTCTGGGGTGTGGTCTGCTGAGGACGACCGGTGCTGGAGCCTGGCACCATGGGCAGCTTGAAGAAAGAACCTCCAGGCTGGCCCAGGACCCTGACTTGCGCCACAAGGGGAGAGCCAGGCGAAAGGCTGGTGCAGGGAGCCAGTGAAGACCGCTCCCTGCTGAATTCACACTCCTGGAGACCAAGAGGGTGAAAGAAAGTGCTCCCATTGGCTGGGGAGCGCCACCAGGAGCAAGAAGAGGCAACAATGGTGCAGATCGGTACCCTGGGGGCTGAGATATACCCCCAAAAGGTAGGCGACCTTTTACCTCTACTGGGACCGACGACGAAGCGCGTGGTGCTCCGCCGCCGGTCTTAGATGTGCCCGCAGGGTGGGTCAGGTCCCGGGAGCTGCCCCCAGAAGAAGTAAAGTCGGGGAGCGCCGTCGCGCTCCCTGTGAAGAGCCCCAACAGGGGGGCCAGGAGCCCACCCTGGCACCCGACGACGATGGATGCCAGGGAGCGCTGTCGTGCCCCCCGCGAAGGTTCCCTGGGGCCCGGGATCCCAACTCCAGGCCCGGTGATGGTGGCAGAGAGGAGGGGGGGCGCGCCGTAGCGCAACTCCCTCACAAGGGAAGATAAGCCGGGGAGCGCCGTCGCGCTCCCCGTGAAGACTCTTCAGGGGCCCGGGACCCCAACTCCGGGACCCGACGCGAGAAGCTAAGTCAGGGAGCGCCGTCGCGCTCCCCGTGAAGAATTTGCCTGGGGCCCAGGACCTCATCCCCGGGCCCCGACTTGAAGACAGAGGAGGGGGGAGTGGCGTCGCACTCCCCCGCGGCTGCGGGAAGGCGGGGGGAGTGCCGTCGCACTCCCCCGAAGACCCGCCAGGTTGGAGGCGGCCTCGCGTCTGCCCGCAGGAGCGGACAGGCCAGAACAGGAGTGCCGGCTCCCGCGGCAGCACTCGAGGTTGCTGGCCAGTCGGGGAGCCGGCGGGAGCCGCCGGGGGTGGGGTCCCCGAGCGGCTCTCCAACGTGGAAGAGCTGCCTCACTCACCTGGGGGTCCGGGTGGGACCGGGCCCCCCACCGAAGCCTGGAGATGCGGCGTGAGGCTGCCGGGGGCAGCGCGGCTCTCGCCGGAGCAGCGGGAGAGCCGCTGCTATAATATGCATGGCCTGAACTTGAAGCGCCCCATAATGCCTTGCAAGGCATGGGGAAAGCTACTGGTTTTGGCGCCTGGTGGCCCCCAGAGGAGGGGGGTCACCCCAATTTGCTGAAGGAGGTGCCGGGGGGCTGCAGGAGCAACGCAGACTCCCCCAGCATTAAGATAATAAGTCCCACCCTCAAGGGCTCAGCCAGCAATCAACTTTCATCTGGGCTGGAACTTTTGTTCTACAGCTGGGGGGTGCCTTAAGGATTGCCTCAATGTGTGGAAGGTTGTGCTGGGGATGTCTGGAGAAGGGCACCGCTGGAGGTGAAGAGGTGCAATTGCACGAGAAATGCATTTACCAATGTTATTTTTAGGGTGGGACTGTAAGTCACATGTGTAATGTGAATTCATAAGCAAAGTGGGGTTATTTTACCAGACATTCCTGCTAGGCTGTCTGGCTGTATATGCTTAATCCTGTGATTATAACTGTGATGCCTTTTAGGGGCTGTGATTGCCAACTGTTATCAGCTATGATAAGTACCTCATTTAAAGTGATGCCCAAACATGTAATCTTGCTACTGCGTTAGGAGAAGAACAACCCAGACTGTTAGCCACTAAGAAGTAGAGGTACAGACTGTATGGTCAGTATGAGATGCTCAGTCAGGGTTATGTGTCCCCAGGGCAGGTGTACCTATTTTTAATGCTTGTTGAGATGATGGGGTGGGTCGCCACTGGGATGGTGCCAGTTGGAAAGGCCCTCGCTCCAGGATGTGTCAACCCACTGCATTACGGGGCAAGATGATGTGCATACATGGGAGTGGTGGTACTAGACCCCCACACCCCCTGCGGGAGGGGTGGAGATGTTACACAATGTCACAAAGTAATTCCAACAGCTTATGTATATTTGTAAATTGGTGCATAGTATTGAGTAGTGTGTGTGTTTAATAAATGTACTCTTACTTTTATAAAGCAAAGTACAGACTGGAAAATCAATTATTGAGTGTTATTTCTGCGTACCTGTAAATAGCGATTACTAGCCTACACCACCTCCCTTGAGTAAGCCTTAGACAGCTCTGCAACGCTACCCTCTGAGAGTCAAGCGCTACAATAGGGTGTTTGGTTCCCAGTGAAGGACAAATGTGACATGTTATTTGTGCAGGCCTCACAAATATTGCCTCGTCTTCCAACAGTTACACAGATAAATATTGGGTATTTTTCTAAAATCTGTGTGATGTCCTTTTGTAGTGTTTTCATTGTTTTACTGCTGGTTATGTGCAAATGCTTTACACACTGACTCTGAGATAAGCCTCACTGCTCATGCCAAGTTACCAAGGGGGTAAGCAGGGGTTATTTCAGAAGTGTAAGTTCCTTATCCTGACTAGAGTGGTGGATTCTGCCTGCCTGGCTTGGGTGCATACCCTAGCCAGCCAGAAAACCTCTTTCTAACAAGAACGAAAAACGTTTGTTTCTGATTACCACAGTGTTCCGGGATCCCTGTTTAGGGACTGTTAGTAACCCAAAAGCAAAAACTCACCTCCTAGATTGGTATTGAAAAAACTGCTCCGGTGGTTAAGTGGTCCCCTCACACTCCTGGGTCCTAGTCAAACTGCTCCTACTGCACTATTGATAACTACACCACTGTCAACAGTGCAGAAGACAAGCAAGGTTCGGGTTCCACAAGCTAACATAGTAGTTGCCATGTTTGCATAAATACCCCCATCTGATTACTAGATGAATTACTGACTCTCTTATGCATATGGGGGCATTTCCCTCTTAATGTGATACAGAAGACAATAAGATAAACCCCTGCAGGCTATTGGTCATTAGGAAGAGCAGTGCTTCTCTAGGGCTGAGGCGAGGAAGAAGAAGAAACACTGGAAGACACAGGAAGCGATTTGCTAGAAGCAAAAGATAAAAAAGGGGTCCATGCCTTAGAGTATTCACAATGCACGTGGAAAAAATATACACTCCATTCTATTTACATTCCCTCTCACCTGGGTGACACACACCTTTAATTTGTTTGCTCAGGACACAGAGAAAAGTCTGAATTCCATACTGAAATGTATTTCCAAAAAATCTACTTATATAACAAGAAAACAATATTACTATGACCTTTCCAATCAGTCAGATTGATGCTTGCCAAAAATAATGTAGGCCTAAGTTTCAGTCCTGGTGCCTGCGGCAGTTGCGAAGACACTGGTATTGCGATTGGGCTTTTATTAAGTAGAAGGGATGATTCTCTGTAGATGGAGCAAAAACCATTCATGTATTAGGACATTCTGTGTTTTCAAGAAGAAACAGCCATAATCGGTTAGATTAACCCAGCAAAGTGATAGGCGCTATATTAGAATGGGCGCTTATTAAGCTTTTCTAAAAAGAACAAGTGATAATGGACATATGCATGAGGTTGGTGTCAGTGAAAACCCTTCAGTTCCAAGACTGATCTTTATCTGTTCTACTAGACTAGTTGGTCCTCTAAGCTATAGGAAGTGGTTGCAAAGATGTGCCTAACAGTTTTTTTGGTATGGTCTTCCAGAGACGGGTATGTGACTCATAGCCACACAGTTCCCAAAAGGCCACAGAATCTGAAGACCGTATTCCAGCATGAGAGTTGGGGAGTGTAGGAAACTGGGGTTTTGTTGCAGAGCCCCCCCGCCACACACACTTTTTACCTGGTACCTGGTGCCACTTTGCCCAAAACTGTACTGAGTTCCTGCTAACCAGGTCTCCAGTATCATTGTTCTTTCCCTAAATTGTACGATTGTTCTACAATTGGTTCCCCTTTAGGATACCTATAAGTCCCTAGTAAGTGGTACCCCCTGATACTTAGGGCCTTGTAACTAAAGAGGGTCGCTAAGAGCTGCAGCACGAATTGTGCCACCTGAAGGGGCCCCCCAATAAGCTAATGCAAACTGCTATTGCAGCCTGCGTGTCTTGATGCAGAGAAAACTGAAGAGTCGACATGGCACACATACCTGTGTGCCATGACTGCCAACACTACAAGCCCTGAGGCAGGGTGCACTATACCTATGTGTGGGTATATCTGTGGAAGTGGATATGTACTTGTTGGAAGTGGAGGTCCCTGTCGCTTACCGCCGCCACCAAATGCTGGAGGTGTGCGCCCTCGACCCCTCGCTTCAACGTTAGGCTAAGTAAGGACACCGTCTGAGATAGCCCTGCTCACCCCCTTAGTAGCTTGGCACGAGCAGCCAGGCTTATCTCCAAGGCACGAGTGTTCAGTATGTGCAACCACGCTCACAATAACCCCATGATGTCATCACAAATAGACTCCACACGAGTATTGATAAAAAGAGTATAACCTTTATATAAGAAATTATACGATACGACCACGCAATACAAAATCAACATATAAGAACGGGTAGTATTCTTTCCGGTGGGTTGGTAGGTTCTAATTCCAACCACTGCGTCTAACCAACAGTTAAGCTCTTCTCTAACCGTTTCCCAATAGGTTAGACCAGTTTTATTGCTAGAAACACACTCGTTGCATAAGGAAACAATACTGCAATGCGTAACGATATTCTCTTAAACTGTGCAACAGAGAAATAATGCCATACGTAGCGCCACAGTCATGTACTTTGCAATTGAAGGAATAATGCAATGCGTATCACCACCAGCATGCCCTGTACCAGGAAGAAACAAAGCAATGCGTCACGCTACAATCCAGTGCGGTGCAATAAAGAAATAATACACTGCGCCACGTTATACTCAGATACAGTGCACTGACGAAATCATACAATGCGCCACGTTACAATCAAATAATATGCATGGGAGAAATAACGCAGTGCGTAGCGCACCAAGCATAAAGTTCGTTAGGCACAAATGAGGTCAGGCATCATACGACAGTTCGATAGTTCGTTAGCAGCAATAATGCAATTGTGTAATACGACAGTTTTACATGCTCCAGTAACAGTGCCCCCGTTATGGATCAAATGATGACACACAAAGTACTGCTTCCCACTCCGGCCCGAGTCCTGCCCCGTCCTGGGTCAGCACGGGCTGGGATCCGAGCCGAAGCAACGGCTCGTGCAGCTGACTGAGCGGGAGGCCGAGAGAGTGTCCCTCCGGGCCCGCACCCCACCCCAGGAGTTGATCCACGTTACCTGGGGGGGCGCGATCCCACTCTCCTCACCGACGTCAGCGACTTGGGCCTTGATCCAGAACTCAGTCACAGGTTTTGGCGGACTCGGGCCGGCGGCTCAGCTCTTCCGTTGCTGCCGGTCTGGGCCGCTACTGATGGACCCCAAGAGCCCCGATGACTTGGCCCTCACTCCGGCGGACTCGGTCCACACCGAGACCTGCCCTCAGCACTGTGGAGACTTTACTTCAGTTTGGTGCACAACCTAACCCGGCACTCCTCACCAGCACCTCAGGTTGTACTTCGACACGCACACCGCGCGTCCGAGACTTGCCTCTTCTCTGGTGCTCAGGACGATCCGGCGCTCTTCACCAACGCTCCGCTTGCACCTCAACACGCACCCTGCGCGTTCGAGCCTCGCCTCTTCTCCCGGTGCACACGATGTCCAGGCGCTCTTCCTCACGCCCGCACCATGACACGCACTCCTGCGCGTCCGAGTCTCACCTCTTCTCCCAGTGTACACGATGTCCAGGCGCTCTTCCTCACGCCCTGGCTGCACCACGACATGCACCCTTGCACGTCGGAGACTCACTTCTTCTTTTGGTGCCTACGAGGCCCAGGTGCTCCTCACCAACACCCGGGCTGCACCACGACACGCACCCAGTGCGTCCGAGACTCACTTCTTCCCCTGGTGCACATGATGTCCATCGCTCCTCACCAACGCCCTGACTGCACCACGACACGCACACTGCGCGTCTGAGTCTCGCTGCTTCCTTTGGTGCACACGAGGCCCAGGCGCTCTTCACTAGCACCCAGGCTGCACCACGACACACACACTTGCGCGTCCGAGCCTCACCTCGTCTCCCTGTGCACTCCACATCCAGACGCTCCTCACCAACGCCTTGGCCTGCACCACGACACGCACTCTGCGCGTCTTAGACTTAGCTTACTCCTGCGTGCCCACGATCACACGGCACAACTTCTGAGGGTCTCAAGCGGCACAAAGCACGCGCACACCGCGTTGCTTGGGACTTCTCCAGAAACTTTTATGATCCTGTATTTCCAAACAGGGAGCCAGCTCACCTCGGGCCCTTGGTGTTACAAGACACAGCACAAAGCACAGTCTTCTTCAGGCAGGGGGACCCAGCGCCTCCAAGCACAGCCCCAACAGCCTCTTCCTTAGTTAGAACAGCAAACTGCAGACCAGCCCCAGATCACGAAGCAAGGATTGGTCTATCCACCACAGTCTCTTCAGTTGTTCCTTCTTTAGCAGAGGTTCCTCTTGACCACAGAATGGGTCCAAGCCTTTTCAGTCTCAATCCATATCTGTTTCATTCCAACGTTCAGGGGTTTCAGCTCTCATAGTTATACCCCTTACTGTCTTTGAAGTTTGTATGTGCTCAGGGGTCCCTGACCCCTCCCTAAATCAGTTCTGGGTGTCTCCCTCCCAGTGTCACCTCTCTCCCTTTGATACTGGGGGTCTGGATCCTTAATCACTCAGCAGGCGATGGGTCAATTGGTTTATAGCACCAGCCCAGGCCTTTTCACCTCCCGGGCTTCTCCTCCCCCTACTCTCCCGATTCAGGGCAGCCTGGTGCCATCTCAACCCCTCCTGGGTCAAGACCTCTCCCAGCTCCTCTCACCTTTCAATTCCAGACAGACAATCCACATTTCAGAGACACACAGAAATGCTCAGAGCACAAAACTGAGCCACTTCTAAAAGAGTGGTTTATAAACACACAGTGACAAAACCACCTTTACAGAAAGATGCATTATGACACTGTGAGTTCACACATACCAAACTTCACCTCTCTATTACAAACTGACAGGAAACGAGGCTAACAAATACAACACCTAGCCTCCCCCATTCTGTCCTATGGGCAGAATGGCCTTTCAGCAGTAAAAAACGAAATAGAGAGTTTTTCACTGCCAGAACATAACACACACCTCAGTTTGTGTTCTGCCTTTTAGCTACACTGCACCCTGCCCAGGGGTTACCTGAGACCTACCACAGGGGTGCCCCATGTGTATGTAAAAGGGAAAGTCAGGCCTGACAAGTGGTTGCACTTGTCAGGACAACATGCTAACTTAGCATTCTGCGCGTAGGCCCTACACTGAAGGCCTGAGTTCCCTTCTCTGCGCGCCCTTGCATTACTAGCCCTTGCACACACAGTGCACATCACTAGGGACTTTTACTAGTAAGGCAAACATACCAATCATGGCCAACCAATCACCATACATTTTACACAGGGAACTCCTGTACTTTGACACTGATCAGCAGTGGCAAAGTACCCAAAGCATCTAAACTGGCATCTCTAGGTCAGGAAAACGGTCTAGGGGGAAAGCAAAATGTTTAGGGAACTTTAACCAAAAAGGCCAAGTCCTACACAACCCCCTCCCAGCCAAAAGCCAGGGGAGACCAATCATTATTTTGATGGACTTCCCGGCTTCAGGCGATAGAACCAGGACGCAGGCCCTCTACCACAGGGACACCCTCCTGTTCCTCGCCTTCCTACCCCCAGGGGTACTTCTTGATCACCACCCCCTGAGCCAACAATGCTGTTCCATGGATCCCCCCTGCCAGGGGGACCCCTCCAGGGGTGCTGGACCCTTGCCAACCCCTCCCTGGAGTGATACCCTGGGGGAGACCCATCGGGCAGGATACTACCTCCAATTATCCTGTCCTCTAGATTAAGAGTGGGTCTACCTTGGTCACTCCTAGGGGACCCAGCCCTACGGGCTGGACCATGTCCCCTTGGTGTCCCCACCAGGGAACACAACCCTTTCTTAATCTTCCATTAAGCTTTCTGGGCCTGCCACTTAGGAATGGCACCCACAAACTTCAGAATGGCAGGAGCTCTGGCTACAAACTCCCCACGCCCTCCTGACGCTAGGTGTTCTTACCTACACTGCTGGCACCCAGGCACGAGGCCTCCACCCGGGGGCTCTCCTAAGGCCCCCCCCCCCAGTTTCCTGGGTGGTGCTGCTGATCCCTGGGGGTGCTGCTCACTCTGCCTTCCCCCCTTTGGAGACAAGGGGCTAGCCAGCAACCCCTCCTCCCTACTCTGGGATCTCCTCGTGCCACCTGGCCCTCCTTCCCTCTCTGGGGCCCCTTCAGGCCCCTGGACCCATGACCAGGGGTCCGGTTCTCGTGCAGGCTCCCGGGAATCAAGGAACCCACACCCTAACCCGGGGTGGCGCAATCCTGGAAAATAATTTCTGAGCCTAGGCTCCCCTGGGGCCAAATCTGATAACCCCTCCAAATCATTTACCATGCTGACCACTACCCAATCCTCCTGGCTAGCTTCCAGGTTCGCCTGAGCGAGCTGCCTGAAACGCCTAGTTTGGTTCCTGAAGGCCAGCATGTAGCTGTATACATCCTGGGGGGTGTTTACTAGGAGCCTTCTCCCAGCCCTCCTTCACCACACTCAAAGGTCCTCTGACCGGGTGCCCATACAGGAGCTCAAAGGGACTAAACCCCAATGACTTCTGTGGCACCTCCCTATAGGCAAACAGTAGGCATGGCAAGAGGACGTCCCACTTACGCCTCATGGGTTCTTCCAGCCCCATAATCATGCCCTTCAAGGTCTGGTTAAACCTCTCAACCAAACCATTGCCCTGGGGGTGGTAAGGTGTGGTGAACTTATAAGTTACACCGAACTCCTTCCACAGAGATTTCATATACCGTGATATGAAATTAGTACCCCTGTCGGACACCACCTCTCTGGGGGACCCCACATGGGAGAAAATCCCCATCAGTGCATGGACCACCACGGGGGCCGTCACCGTCCGGAGAGGGATGGCTTCCAGGTACCGGGTGGCATGATCCACCAAGACCAGGATGAACCTGTTGCTCATGGCCGTCTTTGGATCCAGAGGCCCCACAATGTCAATGCCCACCCTCTCAAAGGGTGTGCTGACCACCGGGAAGGGTTGGAGGGGAGCTTTTCGCTTCCTTCCACTCTTACCACTCGCCTGACAAGTCTGACGGGTCCTGCAATGAGTATCAGAACTCTTGCGCATCTGGGGCCAGTAGAAGTGGGAGACAAGCCGCTCAAAGGTCTTGTCCTGCCCCAAATGTCCCGCCAAAGGTACATCATGAGCCAATCCCAATAGGAAGACTCTGAAGCGCTGGCTGACCCCGACTCAGCCACCCTTGGCTCACTATACAGGAGATCGTTTTCCCAGTAAATCAAGTGTGATCCCGACTGATCACCTGCTGCCTGGTTTGCTGCCTGCTGCCACAAACCCACAAGAGAAGGGCACTTCTTCTGCTCCTCACAGAATTCCTCCCTGGAGGGCCCCCCATCCTGCTGCTATCCGGTCAGCCCGGGTAGGTTCCCTAGTTCAGCCACTTGTTCCCCCGTAGGCTCCAGGGCATCCCCCTCCAAGGGTGCCTCCTCCTGGACCATGGGAACCATGGGGGCCGGTTTCCCGCGCCCCCTGCTGCTTCTCTTACTGGCAGGTTTCTGGGCCACTATTTCAGGCTCCAGGTTCTTTTGAATACCTTTACTGGCTACCATAGACCGAGTGGTCACACAAGCCCACTCAGGTAGACCCAACATCTCCAAATGCGCCTGGCGCTCCACCTCCTTCCAGGGGGAACTCTCCAGGTCATTCCCGAGCAGACAGTCTACAGGCATTGACGGACTTACCACTACCTTCAAAGAACCTGAGACCCCGCCCCATTCAAAGGGAACCAGCGCCACCTTGCGGAGGCGCACTGAATTGTCTGCTGACATTACAGGGTGAAGCACATCGGGAATTACTTGCTCTTCAGACACCCACTGACACCTGACAGATGTCAAACTGGCTCCGGTGTCCCTCAGAGCCTCCACCCTCCATCCATTGATGGTCACCCACTGCCTGTATTTCTTAGTGTTCTCAGGCAGAGGGATTTCCTGGACCATCTCGCGGTCTCCCAAGGAGACCAGGGTCATAATCGCTTGCACCTCCCCATTCCAAGGACTCAGTTCCTCCCCCAACTCTACACTCACTAAACCAGGTGTTGGAGCACCAGTGGGTGCAGATGACTTTTTGAGGCATTTAGGGGAGATATGACCCACTTCCTTACAGAAGTAACATGTAGGCGGACCTCAGGGCTCCCTCTTGCCCTTGAAGGCCCAGGCCCTCTTGGCCTTGGGAAACTGGGACCCTTTCTTGGGGGAACTACCTTGGGGCCCTTTAGGGGACTCCTTGTGGTTACCCTTGCCCTCCCCCACCTTCGGCGGGGGACCCTGCACACTCTTGGCAGTGGCACTCCCAATTCCCTTGTGGACTCGACACTAGTCCAGCGGTCCACCTCCTCAGCAAGCTTACTGGGATCAGTCAGCTTACTATCCAATAGATGCTGGCACAGCTCTGGAACACACAGGCTACTCAAGTGCTCCCAACTGATTAAATTGCATAAGCCCTTAAAATCATTGACCTTGCTGCCCAGCATCCAACCATCCAGTGCCCGTGTGTACTCATTCACGCATTCTGCCCAAGTACGGGATTCTAGTTTCTTGGAGGCCCTGAACTTCTGTCGGTATTGTTCAGGAGTGAGCCCATACCGGAGGGATAAAGCCTCCCTCATGTTAGCGTAGGTCAGGATTCCCGCCCTCTCTAAGGGTGTTAGAATGTCCCTCCCTGAAGCCTCAAAGTGTTTCCATAGGCCTGCCCCCCAATACTTTTCAGGTACCTCATTCATCCTTAGTGCGATCTCATATGTCGTGAACCACGCATAAATGTCATCACCCCTCTGGTAATCTCACACGAAATCCTTGGGAATGTACACCTTCCCTCCTGGCACTGGTGGTGCGCTGCCACCAATCACACTGGACTCTGCTTGTCTACCCTTAATGTCCAGTTCCCTCATGCTTAATTCATGAGCGAAGAGAAGCCGTTTCTCTTCCAACGCGAGAGCGTTCCTGCTCTCCTCTGCTTGAGTTTTAAGCTTTAACACCTCCAACTCATGCAGCCTGACCCTTTGGTTTTCCTCCAACTCCTCTGGTGAAAAACTCCTCCCTGAATGGCTACTACCAGCCCCTCTGGCTGGTCCTTCCACTGGCAAATCCATTCCCTGTGTCATCCTCATCCACCTCACCATCACCTGTCTCCTGAGCCTCTTTGGCTTCCCACCAGGCCCTCAAGGCCACCTGCAGCTCCTCCTTCTTGGCGCTACTCTTCATGGGACATCCCAAAGCCCTGCAGAATTTCCTCAACTGATCAACCTTGTAGGTAAACAGTGCCTCAATGTCAAACTCCAATTCTGCAATCTCAGCCTCACCGGCTATCTGGCTCTCCCCCTGAGACATGATGTGTGGATTAAACTTAGAACCACCAAATCAAAAAACAATATGTTGTTGTATCGCGGTCTACAATCAATTTATGATGAACACCAATTACTGTGAGTGGTTTTGCACATACGCGTTTACTTTCTATTAGGATCGAATCCCACCGCTCTGCCGCCAGATGTTGGAAGTGGAGGTCCCTGTCGCTTACCGCCGCCACCAAATGCTGGAGGCGTGCACCCTCGACCCCTCGCTTCAACGTTAGGCTAAGTAAGGACACCGTCTGAGATAGCCCTGCTCACCCCCTTAGTAGCTTGGCACGAGCAGCCAGGCTTATCTCCAAGGCACGAGTGTTCAGTATGTGCAACCACACTCACAATAACCCCATGATGTCATCACAAATAGACTCCACACGAGTATTGATAAAAAGAGTATAACCTTTATATAAGAAATTATACGATACGATCACACGATACAAAATCAACATATAAGAAAGGGTAGTATTCTTTCCGGTGGGTTTGTAGGTTCTAATCCCAACCACCGCGTCTAACCAACAGTTAAGCTCTTCTCTAACCGTTTCCCAATAGGTTAGACCAGTCGTATTGCTAGAAACACTCACGTTGCATAAGGAAACAATACTGCAATGCGTAACGATATTCTCTTATACTGTGCAACAGAGAAATAATGCCATACGTAGCGCCACAGTCATGTACTTTGCAATTGAAGGAATAATGCAATGCAGCCTTTGTAGATTTATAAATAACTTCTTTATTTAATTTCAGATATAAGTCATCTGACATCACAACTCCAGCCAACGCGTTTCATTCCCATACTAGGAACTTCATCAGGGCTGAAAGAATCATAAAAAATATATATATTACACCTAAATGATAAAGCACAGGACTAAAAACAAGACAAAAATAAATTACAGAGAATAAACAAATATAGATATACATATGTAAACACAAAACTGCAACAAACATGGCACAAAGTGATATCATTACTGAAAATCAGTAATCACACAAATAACACATAATCTAAAACCATCATAAAAATTGACATAATGCAACATAATAGTTGGATTGACACCCAACAAAACAATTTGCAATATTGCGTAGTTTAATCTCTGATTAAGACTCATTAAAATAAAGAGTCAAGAACAACATACTGGCAATAGTGTTGGCAACCACGGAAAGTGTCCAAGCACCAGTTATCTACTTGACATTGAACCCTTAGGGCAGAGGTCTTCAAACTTTTGGATGCCGAGACCCCCCTGTCAACATTTTGAGGCGTAAGGACCCCCTCCTGACAAAAATTTCTAAACCTGTAGGCAGGGCTACTGGAATTATGAGGCAGGTGAGGACCAAATTACGTGACAGGCTTGACTAAATTGTGTGGGAAGAAAAGGTAAATGATGTTATGTGATGCCGCGTACACAGTAACACTGAGGAAAGATTTCACCCCATCAGTACCAGTGTATAACCAAAATACAGCAATTAACATCAGAAAGATTTCTAGTCAACCTTTGTGAAGGGCCTTCCACTCCGCAGGAATAGGTGCTGCCACATTAGAAGCTCACTTGGCCCTGGCCGGGAGAAGCAGGGGTCCCTTAAAACCCTGGCGGTTTTGTGCAGAGTTAAGCAGTTTACCCATGCAGCTTTCCTCTCACCCCTCCCTTCCATCCCTCTGTCCTCTCCTAACCCCGGATCCCTCTCTCACTTTGCAGGCCATTTTATTTCACCCCTTTTACAACTTCTGAACTCTCCCCATTCAACCTCTCACTTCACCTTTAACACTCCCAGCCAGGGATGGTCCTAACACTGGTCGCACACGGTGCAACAGTCTTTTTGGTGCCCCACCCCCGTTTCCTCCTTCTCCATGAATTCCTTCACTGCCACTCACCAACAATTCACCTAATCTCTCTATAGCACCTTTCTGACAAACATTTCATTTTTTTATAGCGCTACTCATAGTTTACTCACACTCATTTCTGTGATCTGCATGGTACATATTCTTTGTAGCAGGAACGTTAACCCTCTGCACTGTGTGGGTGACAAGAGTGCCCATGTGAGTGCACGGTGAGCGATGCAACAGTGTGAGAGTAGGGTAAGAGGAGTGACTGCAGGGTGAGTGAGGTGGCTTATGAATTTAGGTGCGGATGCAAGTTCAGAATGGGACGAATGAGTGTATGATTACTGATGGGCTTGTTTGAGTGAGTTGCATATTGAGCAGTGAGGGGGACAGGTGAGTGAAGTGTCACATGAGTGCAGGATGAGTAGTGTACTCGTGTGGCTGCAGGGTGAGGTATAGGATGAACAGCGCAAGTGCATTGTGAGTGCAGAGTGATCACTGTGAGTGCAGGGTGAGCGGGTGAATGGTGTGAGTGCATTGTGATCGCTGTGAATGCAGGGTGAGCGTGAAAGTGAAGGGCGAGAATGACGAGTGAGTTGTCTGAATGAAGAGTGCATTCCCAGACACTTGAAGTAACTCAGCATGTTATGGACGGCGGCGTAGGGTTTAAGATCTAAGTTAAACTATTGCTATTATGGCATTAATCGGGGATCGAGGAAATAAATAATGTGCTGATCCTGCAACAAACTTCCAGTCCTATGGTTAGGGTTACCAGCAGATTATTTTGATGGCCCAGTCGGTACAAAAATAAGCAGTCACCTAAAGCTGTATTTTAAGCACTTATCTGTGCATACTTCGAACAGCAAATATAAATAGAAAGCACTTTTAATTGTGTTCTAGGGCTGCCTCAATGATCCATGACTGATAATTAAAGAGAACAGACAGAAAAGTCACATAACGAATGCATACATACTTTTTTATTTATAAGTCTATTTAGTGTCAAGAGGAGGTCTTTGCGGGCTCTTTAAACAAAACACGGCAGGCATTTTTCTTTTGGCAACCCTACTTTATATTCCTTTTCATGAAATGCATTCTCACACTGCAGCAGTAAAGGTAAAATACAAATGTAAGGAATAGGCAGAGTGGGGGCCCAGGGGTACTGGAACCAGGAAAAAAATCTAAGCCTCTGTAACCAGTTTACAAAGGCATGTAAACATGCAAATGGTCTTTAAAGACCTGTGAAAAACTCGGGCGTGCCGGAGATAAGACTCCAGACACTGCCCAGCTGAGCCCCCAGCAGCTCGAGTTGCACTGCAGCAGCCCGGGCTGAGACGCAGGACGGGGGAAGAGGGGGGGCTGAAGCCCTTGGGCCTCGGCAGAAGTGTGACTGGGAAGGCGCGACCCCCTTTGCATCGCTCCACGGCCCCCCTGGGGGTCGTGCCCCACAGTTTGAAGACCCCTGCCTTAGGGTGAGGTGAGGTGCGGTGCAGAAGGTCCGCCGTTGGTTCTTCTTTAACTGTACCTATTGGGATCAGCCAGCACTCACAATCCTCCGGGAGACAAGATGCCACGTTTTGATGATAAGAGAGAAGAAATGGCACAGGACCTTTTCGGAAAAGATGCTAATATGCCGCAAGTGGGACAAAATGTACAGAGCACTTCTGGGTTACGTGCCCAATTTGTTAAATTGGAACGTTTAAAAAAACAAGAGTTGTCACGATGGTGGGATGGGGTAACTCTCCAACAATATATTGACCATAAGAAGGTACCAAGAGGGCTACGCATTCTGATCTTTCCCACCTTTGAGGACCTCAGTGAGGAGCTCCTCAAGGAGTGGGAGGTAAATCTAGAAGGTGCATCTCTGATAATGATGCAAATACTAATACGTCATGCAGTAGAGAAGGGGGCAAAGCTTTTACTAGAAATTGAGACAATTGAAAAGGAGATTGAAATTTGTGAGAATAAGGACTTAGTAGATAAAAACTATGACATTTTAAAGAAAGTAATTGAAGGGCACCAGAATTATCTTAAAGAGAAGAAATTACGTAAAATCAAGCGTGATGATAGGGATTATAAAGAGGGGCGAATTTATACATTTGCGAAAAAATTTGACACACTAGCCATGAGTGAGGATAGGAAAAGATCAAGAGAGGAGAGTGAGGAAGTAAGATCAACGAGCAGCACCTCGCTGTCCTCCATGGGCAGTGTATCTTCGAATACTACCCCAGGTGAAGGCCCTTTAGGAGAGGGAACAACTACCTTTCAAAGGGAACTAGCCAGATTCAGGATAAGTGGAAACCAGGCAAGAAAAGTGCAACAAAAAAGACAAGGAGAGGGTGCCGAAGGAGACAAGGGAGGTATGGTAGAGTCAGTCGAGGATGCACCCAGGAGATCAGAGAGGGCAAAGACCAAGCAGAAGTAGGAGGGATAATAGACACTCATGGAGTACAGGTGGGGGATGAATATAACTTAAATCTTGATATCATCAATTTGTCATGTAGACCATTGGATATGGATGAAATGAGTTTACTTTGTAAAGGTTTGGGCTTTTGCCTACCCAGGAGGGTGACTTTTCTAATGCACATGTGGATCTTTTCAAATTTTCAAGATCATTAAAATTAAAAGATTTTTTCAGCGATAAAATACCTTGTAGTGGTGTGTCTGGGGTGAGTGCAGAACAGACCGATGTCACTATAGCTGAAGTTAAGAATTTACACTGCTTGTTGTCTCTCAGTGAGGGGGAAGAATTTGATGTACAAACAATTCTTGAGGAGTTAAATATCAGTGAAAATATTTCAGAGGACAGTGGTTTGCATCCTAAATCTAAATTTACACCAACTGTATACCATCGCAATATAGATATATTCACTGAACGCATGAGTGAGGGGTTGTATGAACTCGAAAGGAACAGTAGGATCACACATATGTCACAGCGTAACCTAACACTGGGGGAGAGAAAAGCATTGACAAGGTTAAAAAATGACAAAGAAATAGTCATAAGGGAGGCAGACAAGGGCGGTAACGTCGTTGTAATGAATATGAATGACTATATGAGTGAAATTGAACGGCAACTGGTTAATTCTCTTTGCTATGAAAAAGTAGGTACCAACCCTGTGCCAGATTTGACTATTGAGATCAATCTGAAACTAACTGAGTGGCGAGATATGGGCTTACTCAGTGATCAAGAATATAGATACCTTAGGGTGGATAACCCCGGATTCCCGTGTATCTACATTCTCCCCAAAGTCCATAAAGAAGGGGATTTCCCTCCGGGTAGACCAATTATTTCCGGGGTGGGCTCAGCTACGGAAAGGCTCTCTGAATTCATAGATATCAAGCTCAGTAAACATGTCCGGGATTTGCCATCGTTTATCCAGGACAGTAAGGATATCTTGACGAAGTTTCGTGATTTTGATTGGTCAGAGGAGTTACTTTTCGTAACACTAGATGTGGCGAGCTTATACACTTGCATCCAGCATGATTTTGGATTGAAAGCGGCAGAATTCTATTTGGATAAAGAGGGGGCAGATCACTTGGAACAGAATCAGATGGTGTTGGAAATGATTAAATTGGTTCTTACCAGAAATTATTTTCTACATAATGGCACATGGTACCATCAGAAGAGGGGCACGGCCATGGGATCCAGGTTTGCGCCCTCTTATGCTTGCCTCTTTATGGGGTGGTATGAGGGGGTACATGCCTGGAACAGATGTGCCTCGCCCTGGACAGAACACATTGTGTTCTGGGGGAGGTACATTGATGATATCATCTGCCTCTGGTCGGGTTCTAAAATTCAATTGCTGGAATATTTTCAATATTTAAACAATAACCCCTATAATGTCAAGCTTACTATTGAATACCACACTGAAAGCATAAATTTTCTGGATTTGAATTTCTATGTGAAGGATGGCCAAATACAGAGTACAATGTACCGTTAAAAAAACTGCTTGTAATGCGTTGTTACACGCAACCAGTGCACATTCTCGTTCAACCATTAAAAATATCCCCTATGGAGAAATGGTTCGTATGAGACGGAATTGCAGTGAAGATGCCAAGTTTAATATTAATATTGGACAGGTTAAAAAAAGGTTCCTGGCAAGAGGATACAATAGAGATACCCTGGACTCGGCTGAGAACAGGGCACGAACATTAACTAGGGATTCCACACTAATGAGAGGTGGAAGGACTAAGAACAAGAAGGGGATTGCTGACATTCGATTTACCACTCAATATACTATATATAACGATGCAATCTTCAAACTTTTGAAGAAAAATTGGCACCTATTGGAGGAAATCCCTAGTTTAAGAGGTGTTATCCGGCATAATAACCCTTCAGTTTCGTATAGAAGAGGGAAGACATTGAAGAATGAACTTTGTCCCAGTTATGTAGCGAATGATCCCAGAAAGGGGGCAACATGGTTACCGATTAAACCCAAAGGATTCTATATATGTGGTTGCTGTAACGTCTGTGATCTGGGTAAAAATAAAACTAAAAGTTTCAGTTATAATGGCTCAGTGGAATATGTCATCTATAACTTTATTAACTGCAATACCACCCATGTAGTTTATGTAATTGGTTGCCCATTTGGGCTTGTCTACGTGGGAAGCACCAAACGCAGTCTCAAAACACGCATTCAGGAGCACAGAAGGGCCATCCTGAAACGGGATCTGAAGTATCCCTTGACAGAGCATTTTGTTAAGAACCATAAGGGTGAAGTCACGTTTTGGTTCCATGCTATTGAACAGGTGGAGTTAAACACTAGAGGTGGTGATCGCGAGCTCCTTCTTAGGAGATGCGAATCCAAATGGATTTGTAAGCTCCGAAGTATTGCTTTTGGCTTCAACACTGATCATGAAATGCATTACTTTTTGTAAGATGGCTAATATGAATGTCCTGCCTGTTCGTCTTATTCCCCATGAGAGGTTATGGTTATTGGTAACATGCATTATTGTTTGCCATATGGGGTATTTATTGTGGTTAAATCAACCTAGATACGTATGTCTTACTGTACTTATGATTGGCCTATTACATCTGAACTTTCAAAATGTGTGTATATAACTACAGTGAGGAATGAGATTTTTTCATGGTAGTGCTGTATCAATTTGAACTGCTTCAAAGCTTAGTAACACCATGGTTGCTCATGCGGTAATATTATGCCATAGTAGATATGAGGATTACAAATCTCATTGTAACAAGTATAAATATTAGCTTATACATGTTTTTAAATATTTTGTATATCACGTGCTTGGGGTCCTTTTACCATCCAGACGGAGTAGTCTCTGCACATTGTCGAGCCCCTCTTTCCAGAGATTGTTGTTTTGTATCGGTTCTCTTTTAACTGATTTATAAAACAGTCTACGGATATTATGTTGATCTCTCTTGTCTTTATATATTTTGTATATCACCTGCTTGGAGTTTTGTTACCATCCAGACTGAGTAGTCTCTGAACATTATCGAGCCCCTCTTTTTATAGATGTTTGTCTTGTATCGGTTCTCTTTTAACTGATTTATAAAACAATCTACGTATATTATGTTGATCTTTCTTTCCCCTTTTTGTATATATTCTTTTTACTTTCTTTCACTCTTTTTTCATATAAAAAACATTTTTTTGTTTTTTCGGGCCGTGAATTTGTATGGTCGATGTTCTCAGTTTGAATTTTTCATCTTCTGTTCATACAAACATTGAGGAGTGGTTAGGTGAGACCACCACTCCAACATGGAGGCGATTGTGTTGGCTCTCCCCATCCAACAACTGTTCCTTTAAAACAATCTGGTTTTTGCACAAATTGGGGTTTAGGTTTTATTTAAATTAATTATTATGCATACTTACTATTATATCGCTGCATGCAATTGTGGTGAATTGATAAACTTATAGATCTGACTCTCTCATGCGTTTTTTGGTATATACCCCGTTTGCAAATGGCGGCCTAGTTCACATCATTTGAAGACGAGATCTGTATGGTTATACTTTTTCCATTTCAATGCACGGGTTGCATTGATTGGTTACCTCAGATTAGCGAGGGGAGGAGTCTCGTGTATGAATACAGATGGCGGGCTTACTCGATTGTGATACGAGTAGAGAGGAAGTTCTGTCCAAACGCTGCGGTAAGTTGTCTCTGGTGGGAGTATTATTACATAAGACCATTATTACGTCTTGAGCGAGGTATAGTCAGTGTTGGACGCTCAAATGGTTTGGGTCACTTTATACGTTAACACCCTTACTCTTTGAAATAGGGTGGTTGGGACTCTCATTTGGATGACCGTTCGGGTCAGAGTATATGTTGTTACCTTAACCGGGTACAACTTTTCCGATTAGCAATACGGACCGGGTACGACTTTTCCGATTAGCATTACGGACCCGTGGATGAAACGCATTTTCCTATTATAATTTGGGGAGTACTTTTTAGAATCTCTCCTAGACATTGTTTTAATTTACCGTTTGAGCTTGGGCTGGTGACGACTGGGAATTGTAGTTCAGGGAGCGCATGGGTTGGAACATCATACGCGCATCTGTGCATGTGGGGACTCTTTTTGTGAAAGTGGCTTTTGAACGAGAATTCTAAATTCGGGGGTTATCAAAATATTGTATCCTGTCAAGCAATGTTATTTTGGTTAGAAGTTCTTTATCTTTTGTTGTTTTATGAGGTTTAGGTAATTAGTTGTAGTTACATTTTCATTTCTTCGTGTCTTTGACAGATACAAGCAGTTTTAGCTGCAACCGATGCGCCACGGTCCCAGTGAATTACACGGTACCTCTACAAAAATCTCTCATTTATTTAAGTAACTTCGTATTTGAGGTAGGATATTTTTGGATATATATTTTTTCTTGTTAACTTTATTTTAACTAGCAATAAAATAGTTTAATGATTAGGATGAGGTACTTTGTGAGCGCTCCCTCCCTTCTTTCTTTCTACGAGCTTATGTTCAGCCTGCTATCCTTGGTTGTTGATTCCTATTTCAGATACTCTTGATTTCTTACACTGATATAGTTGAATTTGAGTGTTTTATGGTGAACTTATGCCTACAACTGTTACTATGTTACAATTGTTGCATAATCTACAACTATTGGGTTAGTTTAAATTATTGTTTGTATGATTATAAGATGCTTGTCATCGTAGTGTTCTGTGATAATAATTGATCAATTACTCTGCTTCCCGTTGTACATCTAAACTCGGTTAAACATGCAAAGGATTTTTGTCTATTTTTGTGTTTCCTTTTTCTCCTTTCAAATTTTTTTTCTCAATTTTATCTTATGGATCCTTTTTTCTCTTTTGTTGTTAATTTACTTTTCCCTTTATTTGTAGATCTCAATAGGAATTTATTTTGCTCATTGGAACTTTCCAAATATTTTACATTGATCGTGTTCCTTAAGACTTCTTTTTGGTAAGGTATTACATTTTCCTTTTGGTCTCTGCCCCTTTCTGTTAGAATTGTAATAGTATTTAGGAATAATTGAGTAGAGATTGTTTTTATTAATCTAGGACGTCTTTATTCTATTCGTATCAAAACACCCTAAGGGTTCAATGTCAAGTAGATAACTGGTGCTTGGACACTTTCCGTGGTTGCCAACACTATTGCCAGTATGTTGTTCTTGACTCTTTATTTTAATGAGTCTTAATCAGAGATTAAACTACGCAATATTGCAAATTGTTTTGTTGGGTGTCAATCCAACTATTATGTTGCATTATGTCGATTTTTATGATGTTTTTAGATTATGTGTTATTTGTGTGATTACTGATTTTCAGTAATGATATCACTTTGTGCCATGTTTGTTGAAGTTTTGTGTTTACATATGTATATCTATATTTGTTTATTCTCTGTAATTTATTTTTGTCTTGTTTTTAGTCCTGTGCTTTATCATTTAGGTGTAATATATATGTTTTTTATGATTCTTTCAGCCCTGTTGAAGTTCCTAGTATGGGAATGAAACGCGTTGGCTGGAGTTGTGATGTCAGATGACTTATATCTGAAATTAAATAAAGAAGTTATTTATAAATCTACAAAGGCTGAATTGGACTTTCTTTTGAGCCGTGCACCCTCATTTGAAAATATAGTATTCTGTTGATCTGGAGCACAGTTACACCAAGCAATGGCTGGTGTTGGGGTTGTTTGCACAGCGATTGTACATATCGGAACAGGTGTGAGGTGCGGTGCAGAAGGTCCGCCGTTGGTTCTTCTTTAACTGAATAATGCAATGCGTATCACCACCAGCATGCCCGGTACCAGGAAGAAACAAAGCAATGCATCACGCTACAATCCTGTGCGGTGCAATAAAGAAATAATACACTGTGCCACGTTATACTCAGATACTGTGCACTGACGAAATCATACAATACGCCACGTTACAATCAAATAATATGCATGGGAGAAATAACGCAGTGCGTAGCGCACCAAGCATAAAGTTCGTTAGGCACAAATGAGGTCAGGCGTCATACGACAATTCGATAGTTCGTTAGCAGCAATAATGCAATTGTGTAATACGACAGTTTTACATGCTCAAGTAACAGTGCCCCCGTTATGGATCAAATGATGACACACAAAGTACTGCTTGCCACTCCGGCCCCAGTACTGCCCCGTCCTGGGTCAGCACGGGCCGGGATCCGAGCCGAAGCAACGGCTCGCGCAGCTGACTGAGCGGGAGGCCGAGAAAGTGTCCCTCCGGGCCCGCACCCCACCCCAGGTGTTGATCCACGTTACCTGGGGGGGCGCGATCCCACTCTCCTCCCCGACGTCAGCGACTTGGGCCTTGATCCAGAACTCCATCACGGGTTTTGGCGGACTCGGGCCGGTGGCTCAGCTCTTCCATGGCTGCCGGTCCGGGCCGCTACTGATGGACTCCAAGGGCCCCGATGACTTGGCCCTCACTCCGGAGGACTCGTTCCACACCGAGACCCGCACTCAGCACTGTGGAGACTTTACTTCAGTTTGGTGCACAACCTATCCCAGCACTCCTCACCAGCACCTCAGGTTGTACTTCGACACGCACACCGCACGTCCAAGACTTGCCTCTTCTCTGGTGCTCACGACGATCTGGCGCTCTTCACCAATGCTCCGCTTGCACCTCAACACGCACCCTGTGCGTTCGAGCCTTGCCTCTTCTCCCGGTGCACACGATGTCCAGGCGCTCTTCTTCACGCCCTGGCTGCACCACGACATGCACCCTTGCACGTCGGAGACTCACTTCTTCTTTTGGTGCCTACGAGGCCCTGGTGCTCCTCACCAACACCCGGGCTGCACCACGACACGCACCCAGCGCATCCGAGACTCACTTCTTCTTTTGGTGCCTACGAGGCCCTGGCGCTCCTCACCAATGCCCTGACTGCACCACGACACGCACACTGTGCGTCCGAGTCTCGCTGCTTCCTTTGGTGCACACGAGGCCCAGGCGCTCTTCACTAGCACCCGGACTGCACCACGACACGCACACTTGCGCGTCCGAGCCTCGCCTTGTCTCCCCGTGCACTCCACGTCCAGATGCTCCTCACCAACGCCTTGGCCTGCACCACGACACGCACTCTGCGCGTCTTAGACTTAGCTTACTCCTGCGTGCCCACGATCACACGGCACAACTTCTGAGGGTCTCAAGCGGCACAAAGCACGCGCACACCGCGTTGCTTGGGACTTCTCCGGAAACCTTTATGATCTTGTATTTCCAAACAGGGAGCCAGCTCACCTCGGGCCCTTGGGGTTACAAGACACAGCACAAAGCACAGTCTTCTTCAAGCAGGGGTTCCCAGCGCCTCCAAGCACAGTCCCAACAGCCTCTTCCTTAGTTAGAACAGCAAGCTGCAGACCAGCCCCACATCACGAAGCAAGGATTGGTCTATCCACCACAGTCTCTTCAGTTGTTCCTTCTTTAGCAGAGGTTCCTCTTGACCACAGAATGGGTCCAAGCTTTTTCAGTCTCAATCCATATCTGTTTCATTCCAACGTTCAGGGGTTTCAGCTCTCATAGTTATACCCCTTACTGTCTGAAGTTTGTATGTGCTCAGGGGTCCCTGACCCCTCCCTAAATCAATTCTGGGTGTCTCCCTCCCAGTGTCACCTCTCTCCCTTTGATACTGGGGGTCAGGATCCTTAATCACTCAGCAGGAGATGGGTCAATTGGTTTATAGCACCAGCCCAGGCCATTTCCCCTCCCGGGCTTCTCCTCCCCCTACTCTCCAGATGCAGGGCAGCCTGGTGCCATCTCAACCCCTCCCTGGGTCAAGACCTCTCCCAGCTCCTCTCACCTTTCAATTCCAGACAGACAATCCACATTTCAGAGACACACAGAAATGCTCAGAGCACAAAACTCAGCCACTTCTAAAAGAGTGGTTTATAAACACACAGTGACAAAACCACCTTTACAGAAAGATGCATTATGACACTGTGAGTTCACACATACCAAACTTCACCTCTCCATTATAAACTGACAGGAAACTAGGCTAACAAATACAACACCTAGCCTCCCCATTCTGTCCTATGGGCAGAATGGCCTTTCAGCAGTGAAAAACGAAATGGAGAGTTTTTCACTGCCAGAACATAACACACACCTCAGTTTATGTTCTGCCTTTTACCTACACTGCACCCTGCCCAGGGGTTACCTGAGACCTACCACAGGGGTGCCCCATGTGTATGTAAAGGGAAAGTCAGGCCTGACATGTGGTTGCACTTGTCAGGACAACATGCTAACTTAGCATTCTGCGCGCAGGCCCTACACTGAAGGCCTGAGTTCCCTTCTCTGCGCACCCTTGCATTACTAGCCCTTGCACACACAGTGCACATCACTAGGGACTTTTACTAGTAAGGCAAACATACCAATCATGGCCAACCAATCACCATACATTTTACACAGGAACTCCTGTACTTTGACACTGATCAGCAGTGGCAAAGTACCCAAAGCATCTAAACTGGCATCTCTAGGTCAGGAAAGCGGTCTAGGGGGAAAGCAAAAAGTTTAGGGAACTTTAACCAAAAAGGCCAAGTCCTACAGTACTGGTGATATCTAAGTTCACCCTTAGATATTACCAGTGCACAGGGAAGCCATAACAAGTACATGGGCTGGACACCTGTCATTACGAGTTCCCAAGGTACATGATGGCTTCACTGTACCCCAAGGTGTTTGGTACCCAACACCTCATTTTAATAAACCCACACTGATGCCAGTGCTGGTTTTATTGATAAATGCACCCAGAGGTCACCTTACAGGTGCCCACTGAAAACCTACTAACTACTAGTGTGTTGACTGACTGGTGTCGACTAGCCAGTCACCATAGACAGGTTTCTGACCTCCTGAGGTGAGAGCCTTTGCTCTCTGAGGTCAAGAACAAAGCCTGCTCTGGGCAGAGGTGTTCACACTTCCTCCAAAGTGGATGTGCATTCCAGAGCCGGAAGCTTCAAAGGCCCTTCTGCCTTTGTTATGCGACCCCGGGCCTCTCCAGATCATGGAGGTGCCCACCCCCTTGTCCTGACCTCACTTTTTGGCGGCAAGACAGGTGGGAAAATTCTTAAGATTATGAGGTGTGCCCACATTCAGCCAGCACCACCCCTAGAGCGGGCCTTCAGATGTGAACCCCACTTTTTAGATTCCTCCATGTTGTTTTGGATGGAATTAGTATTCTAGGGTCAGGGTTATTCCCACTTCCCACAGGAAGTGGTCTTATAGTGTGTGTAGACACCCTAAAGGTAGGTAGCCCATTGGCTACTACCTGTCAGTCCCCATAAACGCCCCTAAATTGAGTATTTAGGTGCCACCCCAGAACCCAAGAACTCAGTTTCGACGGATCCATGGAAGAAGAACGTAGAAGAGTCACTGCCTGACGAGAACTGCAGCAGAACTTTGGCTCGAAACCCTGCTGTCCTCAGCCCTCTCTCAACAGTCGCGACAGAGTGACTCCTCCCATGAGCTGGAGAAATACCAAAGCCTTGGGTAGCCTGCCAGCACTTCAAACACCACACACAGTCTCCCTTGGAGTAGAGGAGCTACTCCCCTACAGTCCACAGGCACCAACAAGCAGAGTCTGGTCCACCGCCTTGCAGCTCCCTGGCCTGACCGATGCCACAGACTACCAGGAGAAGGTACTCGTGCTCTGGAAGGACAGCTCTGTCTTCCCACTGAATGGGAAGACACCAGGACCAACCAGAGCCGTGCAGGACCAACCCCTGGGGTACCGGACGCCCTGCACCGAACACCAACAGAGAGAGTCCTGTCTGGATTTTCACTGCACCAGGACGAAGCAGCCATTGAGGGACATCAGCATCACTGAGACCCACTCCAAGAGTGGGCCAGCTGCTTTGAATTTGCCCCTGCCAGCTGTTTGTCCCTGACTGTGAGTTGCATATTTGCTCACCCAGCTCAGCCGAACCCAACCCGTCTGCTCCAGAGCCCCCCAGCCCGGGTCCCAATGAACCGGCTGTGCCTCTGTGCTATGAAACCTCTTGCGCCTTGAGCCGACATTAGGGAGCCCTCGGACTGTCCCGCTAGTCCCCCTGTGCAGCCTCACCAGTACCCTACTCCCAGTAGAACCTGGGGGGTTCCTGAAGAACTGCTGATAGTACTTTGAACCTTGGCCCACTACTAGTCCGATCCCAGAAGATGAACCTCGGAAACTGACTGTACCTACCTTTATGCATCTTTGACTTTTCCTCCCATAGGATTGCATTGTGCGTAAAAGGTTACCTACCTGTTAATATTTCTATCAAAAACTGTACTTACCTTTGAACTAAGTTCTTGAGTTTAGAACATATATAAAAAGAAGTGCTATTTTTCTAATTTGGTCTCGGATTTATTCTTTGAGTGTGTGGCTCATTTATTGCCTCTGAGAGTACAACAAATGCTTAGCACCACTCTCTTATAAGCCTAGCTGCTCGTCCACACTACCACAAAAGAGAGAGTTAGTATTATCTACTTTTGTCTCTGTACACCAAATGGGGACACACTGGACTCTCTGCTCAGTGTACTTAATTTTAATACACTATATAGAGAGCCAGCTTCCTACAGGGAGGCATTTATCGGACAATGGTAATTTTGACAGAGGGGTTTGTAGAACCAAAAAAGAAGGAAAACCTCAGACTAACCTTTGCTGCTACTGATCTGTGTAGGGAACTCCACCAGGTTGTGTCTGTGTAACTTCAGCGGGCCCACTGAATAAGAGGACAAGCAGTATGGAATTTCTAGTGGCACCTGACCCTGAAGTGCGCTATTTGTAAAACATATATCAGTTTGGGGACCTTTAAAAAGCTTTAATAAGCCACCAAAGGGGTTTCAGGACTGGCAGATTGTAATGTGTAGGCCTGTTGGTGGTTCCTCACTTGGACATGTTTGGATAGAATATCTGATGCAGTATCTCAACTGACTTTATTCATTGGTTGTTAATGTATGTATGTTGTTAACTATTTACAGTTTTCTTTTGTTGTATTAAAAAATTGGAAGACTTGATTACAATGATCATTATTTCGATTATCAGTTCTTAAACTTTTCCTTTACCCATTTCCCATCAGGTAACAACATAAGAGCATAGGGCCAGATCACTAATAGACAATGGAGGCATCATTTATTTTTTGTACTCATTCCCTTCGGGTCCATTTTGTACATATTACTAAAAAAGTCACGGTGTAATATTTCTGGTTAAGTGATTTTTCAGGGAAGGTTATGCTCTCTTTTTGTTCAGAAATATTGCCCTCTATATCACAACAACAATTAGTTATACATGCTGGTACCAACATGGGACTCAGGTTCTTGTTTTTGTGGTCTTATCTAGCACAGCATTTGGTTCTCGCCTCTCCTAGCTAGATCACTGTTGCGGCAGTATACAGGTTGACCCACTATAGATAAACAACAGTATAGTGTGAGTTTTCTATTTACTCAAAATATATTAACAACAAATAAATATACTAAGATTAGGTTAATGTGTCTGCAGAAATCCTACCTCCCCTGATAGATTACACAAGCATTTAAACCTAATATGGTCTCAAATCAAAGGGAACGTGTTACTCAGTCAAGAAGTTTAAAATGCTTAGTTGTAGACCGATTTAAAGAAGATGATTTCTGGAAGCCTTGCAGGCTCTTCATGTTCTAGACACCATGTGGAGGTGATCTCTGGCCTTGAACCCATGGGACAGCTTCTGACATCCTCCCACGGTTTGCCAGTGCACTTGTTTTTTTTTTTAAAGATTTTTTTATTGGCATTTATAATCACATACAGGAACATTTACATGAAGAATTGCAAGATGCAAGAGATGACTAGTACAATATGTCAACTGTCCGTCTATTTGGGTATTCGGCACCAGCAGAGCAGAGCCCGTACAATACAGAGATAAGCAAATGATCAATCAATACGATTAGCCTATATACTTGCTACCCCATGTATTCCAGTCTGATGTGCATGCAGGTTAAACCCATATCATCTGGTATTTAATTGTGTCTATATTGCATGTGTTCACTGCCCCTAGGGCCTGACAGTTATCAAGAAAAAGGAGCCATCATTAGTCCTTCTTGTTGAGGATCAGATTCACATGCCGTTACATAATAAAACCCACTAAACTTTAACATACAAACGGTAAAAGATTAAACCAGTCCTCACATGCGCTACTTTCAGTACTACTAGTCTCTGCATAAGGGGGTCGTTCTCTACTATCAGCCCGACCGGGCGCGGCTGCCCGGCCGCCGCCAGAGTCAGCATTACTCTCGGGTCCGTTGGTAGTCCACAGCTGTACCAGGGGGAGGAAAAAGAAGGGGGAAGGGGGAGAAAAGGGGGGGGGAAGGCAGGCAGAGCAACAACCACGAGGCTCCCCCACAGCAAGGAGGCACGGCGAGAACAGGGCAGGCGGTCAGGGTTAGTCCAGGTCCAGGTTAGGAGTCGTGGTGTCCCCCCCGTAGATCCAACAATGGGGACAGGGATGCCTCCAGGAGTATTGCGTAAAACCACTTAATTTGGTGCTCGACCGTATTCAGCGTGACCAACGAGTGGAGAACCCCATGTGTCGTCGGCTCCTCCCGCCCGCACCCCACAACTGCTCAAACGTCCTCACCAGCGTCTTTTAAATAAGGAACTGACCAGGAGGCAGTCCACAGCCCTCCACCAACTCTGCAAAAGGAAGTAGGCATTTGTCCTGGAAACAATCCCCGTCGTAGCATTCCCCGACTCAATCCAAGCGGATAACTGCTCCCCCCCAGGATCGCCTGGGGCTCTCCATGGGGCGGCCCGATCAATGGCAGCGCCAGGTTGTATCTAGGACCTGCCGGAAGTCGGACCATGCACCTCTTCCAGCACCTCAGGGCGGTGATTTGCAAAGTCGATGTGTAGGGTACTTTTGTGGCCGGGTTCAGCAACTTGGCCAGCAGTAATTGGGGGTGCTGTCCTGGCTCTGCTAGGTAGGTGCCCTCCTGATTCACCCCCTCTAACCACTGCGCCAGTCATTGCAATTGTGCAGCCAGCTGGTAGAATTCAAAGTCCGGCACTCCCAATCCCCCCTCCCCCATTGGACGGTGCAGTGTCCGCAGTGCAACTCTGCGTCTCCCATCCGCCCAAATAAGATCACGCTCCTACGCGTCCAGCGGCTTAAACCAGGCCACAGGCATCATAACCGGTAGATTGGCAAAGAAGTACAGCAGGCGGGGCAGCATTACCATCTTCGTCAGGGAGATCCTGGCCATCAAGAGCAACCGCAACAAGCTACAGAAAGCCACATTAGATCGCAGGGACCGCATCGCCTTCCCCAAATTACCCTCCCTCATATCCTCCAGGGAGTGGAAGATCAGATACCGAAAGGAGGCCGGCGTCCAATTATACTCGGCAGGGAGATCCTCATGTCGGGGGGAAGGTCCAGCTACCGGGAACAGATGCGTCTTGCGGTGTTTCACCCGCAAGCCGGACAGGCTACCAAACCCCTCCAGCAACACAAAATCAGAGTCCGCCCCTCTGGTAGCATCATTAAGGTAAATCAGCAAGTCATCTGCGTACAGCGAGATTGCGTAGGTCCTCCCGTTCAGCAGTAACCCCAATCCTTCCCCACCCCCACGAAAGAGTGCCGCCAATGGTTCCACCGCTAGTGCGAACAGCAGCGGGGATAAGGGGCATCCCTGACGAGTCCCACGGGTTACCACGTACTCTGGGGATATAGTGCCACCCGACTTGACCCGCGCCGTCGGAGATGTATACAACAGCTGGACCCACTTCAGCCAGCCCATGCCCAGCCCCATCTTCCACATTACTTCTAAGAGAAAATCCCAATTGACCGTATCAAATGCCTTCTCCAGGTCTACTGAAAGAAGCGCAGCCCGGGGAAGGTCTTTTGCCTCGGAAGAGTACAAGACCGAGTACAACCGAAGCAAATTGAACGACGTGTTGCGGGAGGGGACAAACCCATTCTGGTTCTGGTGGATCAGATATTTCATGTGGGGGAGCAGTCTGAGCGCTAACACTTTACTAAGTATCTTAAAGTCAGTGTTAAGCATAGACAATGGTCTGTAATCCCGCACCCCGGCCTCCAAGCGCTCAGTTTTGGGAAGCGGTATCACAGTGGTGGATCGCGTGAAGGGCGGCAACCGACCCAGCTGAAGTGCTTCATTATGGTTACCAGGTGTGGGGCCAGCGCCGCCCTGTACTTCATATTAAACTCAGCAGGTAGACCATCTGGGCGTGGTGTTTTACCACCAGCCAGCTGGGATATGGCTCCCCTGACCTCCTGAAGGGTGATTGGACCTCCCAGATCGTCCACAGCGTCCTCCTCTACCTCCGTCAGTGCCAAGGGGGCCAAGAATGTGACAATCTTCTCCCGCGACGGGCCCGTTGGCGCTAAGTAAAGCGTTTCATAATATGTATGAAAGGCTCCATTAATCTTATCCGGGTCATATTCAACCTTATCCTCTGCCACGCTAATCCGAGTAATCGGGGATCGCCTAGACTCGGGCCTAATAAGCCACGCCAATAATTGCCCCGCTTTCCCTTCCTCGCTCTGCACTCTGTCCAGATACGCGCGATAGTCATGTAATCGAAGTGTTTCCAAAGCCTCATCATACTGCTTGCGCTTAGTCGACAGTTGCTCACGGGTTCTGGGATCCTGTCCCTGCGCATCATCTAAGGTTCGCAGATCCCCCTCAATCCCGGCAAGCTCTCGGTGGAGTTCCCTCTGTATCCCTATAGTCTGCCCCATACAGTGACCCCGCACCACTGCCTTAAAAGCTTCCCATTCAACCAGGGCAGTGGATGCGGTGTCCACGTTTTCAGTAAAGTATGCCTCCACTGCCACACGCAGTGATTCTGCAAAAGGCGCATCCTCTAGGGCCACCCGGCTAAGGCGCCACACAGGTATTGGGGGTCTACGCCTCAGAGGGTGGAGAGTCAACAATAGTGGGCTGTGGTCCGAGAATGTATGGCCCAGATATTCAGTGGAATGAGCGAGGGAGCCAATTGTTTGTGAGCACCAAAATTCGTCGATCCGAGTGTGGAGTTGATGTAAGTGTGAATAGTAAGAATACTCTCTATCCCCACTGTGCTGCAAGCGCCATATGTCATGTAGGTCCGCCACACAATTAAAATCACCCCCCACCACCAACTGCCCCACGCTATGTCCGCTATGTGGCCGTGAGGGAAGTCAAATATGTCAGTTGGTCATGATTTGGAGCGTAACAACAGCAGATAGTCACTTGCCCAGCGCCTGATCAACTAGGTCCTCCTCATGGCCAGTGGTGGTTCCAGCGTGTTTCCCCCGTAATTTCCCTAGTGTCCCGGATGGGAGCAGGGAGGAGGCTCAGCAGTTGCCAGCAGTAGACAGCTCACCGGTTTTCGGGGCACCTCCTGAACAGTGTGTAGTTGCGTCTTGAGTGCCCAATCCCAGCAGGTGGAGAGCCCACCTATGTGTGGTGTCTGCTCTCTACGCAGTCTAACAAGGGGGGGGAGAGCTACTTTCCCCCAAAAGTCATTCCACCCTACACAGCAAGGTGTTAATCCCGGGCTATAGACCTCGCAGCCCCGTCGTCACCAGGCTCTCACCCTCTTCCAGTCTCGCCGCCGCAAATGAGTAGCGCAGTGTTCCACCCTCCGGCCCCACCTCAATATGCCTCCGTACCCACTGCTGCTCCTCAGTACCTCTCAGTGGGGTCAACAGTCCATGCCAGCGCAGCTGCCGTCTCGCCGGTATTTAGGCAGTCCCCCCAGGCCGTGCTCACTTCGATTTCCTGTGGGGGAGCGCCCTACCCACCCGGCGCCAGCCAAGTCCCAGTGAACAAGCCTTCACAACACTCCAATGGGACCCCTATTAGCGGCAGAGGCTGTATTCAATCTCCCAGGAGGGGGGCCTGCAACCACCGCAGACCCCCACGTACAGTTCCTGTGTCCCCTGGGGTCACCACAGCTCAGGGGCAGTAGCGACTCTCACCACCACATTGCTGCGTCACAGCTCTAAGGAAGGCCACCGCACCGTCTCCCCGCCAGGGCCAGACAACATTTCTCTCCGCCTCGTTCATCAGAGCTCCTCCGCCGTGGCACCTCCGTCCCGTTCCTCTGGGGGCACGACCGCTCCACTCTCCAGTCACTGCCAAACAGTTCTGGCAGATGCCGCCGCTCTATGGCTTCCAAGCCCGCGGTCAGCGCTCCGGGCACTCCACTCCGACGGTCCAGCTCCTGTTCCGGGCGCGCTGATCACTTCCCGGGAGCCCCCTCTATTGCGGGCTCGGCACTTCCCGCCTGACCTCCGCGGGCATGCTACCCCAGCAGATGAAGGGCCCAGGCCAGCTACGCCCCGTCCTGGCACTCGAGGTCGGGGCTTCAGGCCCTGCCACTGCGCTCAGCTGTCGCTCGTTGGCAGTGGGGTCTGGGCGCTCGATTCCGCCGCAGGTGCTGCACCCCAGTGTCCCGTGCCAGGGCCACCACGTCCGACCTGGCAGGCTAGCCGGTATCCTCCGTTTGTGCAGGAGAATTACTGGGCCGATGCGGAGCTCAGCGCTCACGCGCCCGCCATCCTCGGCAGTTCGCCACGCCCCCCGGTTTGCCAGTGCACTTGGCTGAAGGATTTTCCCCAGGAACTGGACCCAGACCCTCAGTACAAATAGCACTATATATCCACTCAAAGACCCGACATGTTACACTCAATGGCAACTGATCTTTGGTTGCTTAGTTGCTGTGTGTCTTTTTCTTGCTGTTAATTTTATAATCCGAATTATCCAAAATGGCTACCAAGTGGAAAATATAAAGAGGATTAATCCCACTCCTTTTCTCAGGCTAGTTACTAATGCGATTCTACAGAAGAAAACAGCCCATCCTATTTATCAAAATGGCTACAAATTGTCCATTTATTTTAATTAAAGGGACTAGGCTACTAAAATGCACATGTTTTCTTTTGACATACAACATCGTATTACTTCAACATTGATACAGTTAGGGAATTGGTGGTCTTTACAGTTCAGTAAATTGTTAAATCTCGAATGAACAAGTTATTTCTAACAATGCCTGTATTTATTCAACAGTTCAAATAAGACACAACCACATGTGGTGCAGAAGTTGAGCTTGGGGTGTTGTGGCTCTTGGAAGCCTTCAGCAGATTAAGAATATGCTTGGGGAATTTTTTAAATATTTATTTAAATATTTATCTATTTAATGTGTTTAGATAGTGTCATGCCGGGCCTGCGAGAAACAAAGTGCTTTTAAAAGTACATGCACAGACTTTACAACAGATGATAGCAAAAATAACTGAGCGGTAGGCCAGCAGCACTTACCACTACATACCCAAGCAAAGGTTTAATAAAAAAAACACAGAGTGCTTGTAGAGCACAGATCATTAGTGCAGTACTGCAAACCCAAGAAGTGTATACAAAAACCGTGCAAAGGGTTACAAGTCTGCAAGAAACCACCCATCAATGTATTACTGATTTAAGACGTCGTGGTGCAGAAAATGTTGTTTTAGATCTGTTGCTATATGGCACACCATGTACCTCAGTTTGGACGCAGCCATATGCAAATCAGTCTTGACCCTGCTCCTCTAGGAACAGTCTAGCCCAAACTTCTAGGACAGGTCCTCCCGAACCAAAACACAAGCAACCCAGGACCGGTTGCACCCTACTTGGAGCTTGCCAGTAGAGTGCAGCTTTGTTCCAGGGGCACAGTGAGCATGGGACCCAGGTCTGGGAATACCAGTCGCACTTATCACATTGCACTGAAGCATACAAAAGATCGATGAGTGGAATAGTGAATTCATCTCAGCCCCTTGTATTTACTCGGGCCGATTCCCAGTCCATCATTATTTTGAACACCGCGCCATCTCAGTTTGGACCCAGTCATATGCATATTAATCTTGACAATGCTCCAGTAGGAATAGCCCAGTTTGAACAGCAGTGTGGCCATGCGTCTGAAGGGCATTAGGCATGAGGTGAAGGGGAAATGAAGAAAAGCCTAGCAGGTTTAGTGCTACGCAATTGATCTAAACAGAGGATTGCTGTGGTAGAAGCGGGTGGGTGAAGCAGCGTGGAGAAGCAGCATTAGATAGTTCTGGGCCATCATAGCACTGGTATATCATGACATATGTACGTCAGTAATGAACACCAACTACTACTTCGAAACAACTCTTTCTTGCAGTGATTTGAAACTGTAGTAGTACAGAGCCCCTTTTGTTACATATGAACAGTGCGGGTAAGTAAGGAGAGCTAAAGCTCTCGTCAGAAATTCCTAAAAATTAATATCAAGCACATGCATTGCCGTTTTGCTGTAGATAACTTCTAAATTGTGATGGTTTTTTTCAAGGGTGAACTGATACGTTTGAGTTTGGGAAGAAAATAAAAGTGAATGCATGCTACAGAAAAAGAGGATAGTAAGTTGAATATTAGAGACGTGTAAATGTATGGGGCAGAAGGTTGATTTAAGCTTTTATGTAGGGAAGCACGCTTACCTAAATGAAATGAAGTCCATTCAAAATATGTCTGATTAAATCGTTGGCATCTACATATAAACATTCATATTTTAATATTATCTGATTATGAATGGCTTGTCAATAGGTTGGTATGTTGCTAAAATATGTTGTATCCCTTCTGCCTTAGTGGCTCATTAGGGCGTTGTGTGTATGAATTCTGCCACAGGGAAAAAGTCTCTTATATGACTCACGACCAGGTGGTGCCTGACAGGGGCCAGACGAAGAAAAACAAAAAGTGATGAATGGAAAGGCCTAAATTGAACGTAGTCACTCGTAATTACCCCGGAGATTCCAGTCTGTCTTCCCAGCAACGAGCATCGTCATAGTAAAAGGACTAGAGGACTGGCGCATTCCTGAATCAGCAGACGAGGGCCGCTTTCCACTGCCTGCACTTTCCAGGTAACAGGGGAGTGAAACTTGTTCTTTTTCCCTGTCTAAGGGCCTAATTACGGCTTGGGTGAAATTTAGGGAGGTGACGAAGGGTTTTAGCCACATCCATGGTGAGCTATTACGTGCAGCCATTACCTAGCGTGGTCGGTATTGGTGTCTCCTAGCTCAAACACCCTTCCTTATTTGAATCTTTAAAACTTGGGAAGGGTGGAGGAGATGACTTCAGGCCACACTGGCCCCCGGGGCATAAGGAAACGTGATTATCTATGACGCGCGCCGTTGCCTAGCTCAGAACATCCCTAGAACATGGAGGTTAAGTCGAAGTATCAGTGATCGCAACTCAGAGGGAACATGCAGGTTGGATAGGAAGCATGAGTAAGTCCTACTTGTGGAAGAACATAGGGAGAGAACATGGATCCTGGAAAGAGTGAATGTTCTCTCTCTAGTCTTGTCAGAGTATAGGGAAAGAACATGATTCTTGGGGGCGGGCAGGAATGATCTCTTACTATACTACTCATAACCATTCCCTTACCTACAAACATAAAGAAATAAGTCGCAAAACAGACACACACAGTTCTACTTCAAACTTTCTGAGAAGGCCCGTGCGTCATTTTTATTACTCGAGAATATGTTGTGTGCTACCTAATGACTGAACTACGGGCTTAAATCTTTATTTATATAATAAAGATTAACTTTTTTTGGTGGCGCCAGAAGAATGTTCACCCATGGGAAGTGGAACTTTTGGTTTTGTAGGGTGGCGACCAGACACTAGTTTTTTTGTACCTATTAAATGTAGGTAAAACAAGGCTGATTTTTTTCTGCGTCTAATATACCTTGGCTTGATTGAGAAATTATTGCACTTCTCAAATTTATGTGAAGTGATTTCTTTAATCTTTCTAGTTTTACAGCCTTTTTTTGGTAGCGTTGGAAGAATGTTCCCCTACTGTAAGTGGAGGTTTCGTTTTCCCAGGGTGGTGCTCTGCCACTAGGTTTCTCTTCCACTTACAAGGTACAACTTATAACTTTTTTAAATGGTAACTTTTAAAAATGCTTTTTAAACATATAGATATCTTGTTGTGAACCGTGGCTAGCGATTCGAATTTGCGTATGCCTTAATGAATGTTAATGGTTAATATAAATAGTATACGTTGTATTTATTTGTATGCATTTCTTTTATGTGGATCTTTTCGGAGTTTCGAACCATGAATAAACTTGACTTGACTACAACTAAAATTTTTTTTAAAAAAAGACTGAACTACAGGCTGCTCGCCTAATTTCTTGTTTTCCTTTTCGCAAGCTGACTGCCTAGATTTTTGTCATGTGAGATATGGTTCGAACGGAAATGTCTTTTGGGAACTATGAAACTGCATATGTGTTGTGTGTGTTGCGCTGACAACTTTCACGTTGTAACTCACAGGAAAAGGACAGTGGATATTTGTCAGGAACGGTAGGCAAAATCATGTGTACACGAAAAATGGGGATCTTATGATGAAAAGCATTGGGAAAGTACTGACCTGATTTTTACAGAGGTCACCTTCTTGAAGTGAGTGTAAAACAGTTTGCTCTTTGTAGATTTACGCATACTAGATGAGAAAAAAAATGCAGCCACCCCTAGTGAGTACCACTGGATCCGGCAGCGTCCATTGACCTATGGGGGACTGGTAAGAGGCAGATGTCCTCAAGCACTCTGGGCGCCTGGTCGCCCTTCCTCTGACTGACATCTATACCTACCTTTGATATAGGACAGCAGAAGAATCAGCTTCATAACAAGTGAAACCAAGAGCCATTTTGGTGTTGTCAGAAAGTGTAATGTTTGCACTTAAAAGCCCCCCAAAAAATCCCTTAAGGATTTAGAAAAGTCACACTATTGAAAAAAGGGATGATGTGGTTTTGTGAAAGCACAATATTGGCCTAATAAAGGCTCGGAACATGCACTAGTAGACGTCGGGCTTTGCTCTACAAATAAATCTGACTGTGCTACCAATTTGCCACTTTTGGAGATGAACAAGTCTCTAACTCCCTGGATAAGAAGCAAAAGAGTTTTTCTTAAGTCTCACTTGCATCGGTATTCCATTAGGATTGAATTTGCCTACCACAACTGCGGGCACCTGTGGATTTCTGGGCCAGCTATTGGTGCCTTGTGTTTACCTGCTGTTGGCGTTTCAAGTGCCTGGGTAACATTGTGTGCTTCTGACTGTGAATACCAAGAGAAAGGAAAGAGTTAGGAGGACAATAGAATGTATCTGTTTGAAGCTGACTGCTAGCCCGAGGAAAGCCTCTGCCAAGTGTTGTGCTGGGACTTTGTTGTAAGATGACCCGCCTGGAAGCTTGTATCAAGTTTTAACTAAGAGACAAGACTGCCAAGTACTGCTGGTGGAAACGATTTGTCATTTAAAAAGACTTAGAAGTTTTCTAAGCTCAATGAGAGGGTTTGGGACTAAGCTCTTGCATCAGTAGAGAGCTGACACAATCTCCTTAACCTCTTCACTACTTTATCTTGCTCTTAGAACTTGCAAATCCTAACAGATCCTGCAATGCAAAGTATCCCTGCGGTTGCCTGTCACTTTGCAGATCTGTTTGCCTCTGCCTTGACAGCTTTGATACCTGGATCCACCTGTGCTCCAGATATCCTGTGACAGAAGAACCAAATGAGAGAAGTCATTCAGCACATTGACATCCTTCACTCACCATGTCTTTGGTTCACTCAGAGGTTTGTTTGTCTTCAGACTACTTCACCTTAAGCTCACACCTAGCCTATCAGACTACCTCAAGCCTTTTTATATTCAGCATTGTCACCACTGGCACTGATAGGATGTGAGCCCTGAAAATCCTTTTTTTCTCCATCAAGTGCAACCCTAACTACAGCCTGACCACATGCACTCAGGAGCCAGGCGATGTTTTACCCAAGTTAAAAAAAACAACTTTATTTATATTTAAAAATGTCTCGGTGTCATACATACATAGCTGATCACAGTACATTTGGTGTAAGGAAGAGAAAAGAAGAAAAACATGAATCTTATAAGAAATATCACACGTCTTATAAAATGACCCAATTGAGTCCGAGAGTGCCTAGTGTGTAAGTCCAATGCTATAGCACAGCGCAGGTGTTAGTCCGAAGGGCCTGTGTAGCTGCTAATGTGTGTTTTACCCAAGTTCAATAAAAAGACGCAGTGACCCCTTGCAAAATATGTGGCTTTTTCCACATATTTACATATTTCTTTTGCTCCGTTTTGCATGTCTACATTTTTTAGTGATATTTGTTAATACATATTGACAGGTTTTATAAACCCAGTATGGAGTTCACGTTCTTTATTCTTTTAACAATATTGTTGTTTTTAATTGTTGACTTTTTGCCTCCCAAATCCCTCCTCAAAGACATTCTTCCGCTTAGACTGTGACACTAGGGGCTGAGAGAGGATACTTTACAGGATTTTTTTACTTGCCAGGGTCTTTAGCTTGCATTGGCTGCAAGGCTTCTGTTGGACCTCAGAGACATTATACAAATGTCCAGCCACTCTGCAACCTTTCACTTAAGGACTATCTACATCTCCTTCTCCTGTGACTTTAAGGCTTTGCCCATGACTTCCTCCACCAGGTAGGACATTTGTACTGTAGAAGCACCTGCCAAATCTAGAGGACGTGAGGTTAACATGGAGATATGTCTAGAGAATAATTAATTTTTCTTAAGAGGGGTAGCCAGATTGAAGTGCTCCATAGCAAGGGGATGCAGGAGAAAGATCAACAGGAAAGAAAAGATTCTATGTATTACTATCGACTGCATAAGAGAAGATTATGCGTCACTACAGGGAAAAAACGGTAGAATTCATCAGTGTCAGAAAAAGAAATCATTATTAAGATAGACACTTGGAAGAGCCTTAGCTTCTAAGATGAGAAATGCAAGAACTCAAAATATTATTCTCACCATAAGTGATTCAACAAGGGCACTCATGTCTGCTGCTGAAACATTCTGTTCATTCCCCACCAGTTGCATTAGGAGGATCGCAAAGGGCCTATAGAGGTTGTTGACAGATATATTGAACATATTGAACATGATGGTCTTCCACTTGAAGAGTCCTCACTATTGGACAAACCTGTCACCTTTCAAGCAATGTAGGGGTTCTGATAGCTCTACCGAGTGGTAAAGCAACCGGGGAGGATGCTACACCTCTGGAATTTTATAAAGCCTTCAGCATTCTAATAGCGGAAATCCTGCTTGAAGTAATTTACAGTATTCAGTAGAGGTGGTCAGTTCCTGATTCTTGGAACCAAATAAAAAATGTGATATTTTACAAAAAAGGCAACCCAACGGTGAAATGCAGGTCTTATTGCTGTATTTGTTTAATCAGTGCAGATGCTAAATTTTATTAGAAATCACTGGCAACCCAGTGAGCAAGGTGGTCTTCAAATTAGTTTCGCCTTGGCAGCATGGTTTCATACCCAACATGCATATGACATCACATCCTAACATGGCTGTCACTAAGTTTGTTGCTGCTTCCATTAAATGTGTACGAATGGGGCTGATCTTACTAAACGCCAAAAGGACATGTGCAGTTTCTTTGTTTTTGATTTGTCCAGGTTTGGTACGCAGTTTATACAATGTCTTCATGCGCTGCATAAACATTTGATGACCAGGGTCACCATGATATGAGCTGTCTCAGGGAACCTGTCCATCTCCAGGGGCACCCTGCACAGGAGTTCTACTTCATAATTACTTGGTGGCCTCAGAATATGGGACCCTTACTGACGCCTGTTCAGAAAGGAAGGGATATGGGAGTTATCTTTGACAGTAAGCTCGATTTTGATCACCAAGTAAAAGCACTATCTTCTTCTGTATTTTACACACTAAAACTAATAAAGAAAATCAGTCCTTTCATCCTGAATGAACTCAAAAAAACAGTTGTTACCTCCCTCATCTTGAGCAAGCTGAACTACGGAAACGCTCTCTTTATCGGTATCCGGAAAAAGTCATTACAAAAACTACAGACACTACAGAATGCGGCAGCCCGACTCCTTGCCGGAATTCCTCAACATAAGTCAGCAGTCCAATCACTGGTCAATCTGCACTGGCTACCTATAGCAAAACATCTAGAGTTTAAGACATTATGCATAACATTTAAAGCATTGCATAACTCTGGACCAAGCTACTTTCGCCAAAAGTTGGCCTGGTACTCACCATGCAGAAAGCTCAGATCGTCTGACGCAATGTTACTTTCCACCCCGAGAGCAAAGCTGACGATTTGGGGGGGTAGGAGTTTTTTTACTGAAGACTGCCACGCTCTGGAACGCCATACCCCTGCCTATTAAGAAGTGTCCCGACTTTCTGAGTTTTCGGAAGCAAGTCAAAACTTGGCTGTTCACGCGCCGTTAATTAGTATTAACTATCTTTTATACAGCACCGCACTAGTCTGCACCAGCACCAAGACGCCTCCGGGCATTCGAGCGCTATATAAACTCAAAATCAAATCAAATCAAATCATTACATTTTGCTCTAAGTCAGATTACATTTGACATCCGATTTGTTGAGGCCAGTGGTTTTAAATGACTTCTATAAGAAACAGGAGTTATAGTTGGGGGTGGGGTGAGAACCCATTTTAAACAATAATCACAATCCATTCTTTGGTTAAACTTCAAAAGTCACTAAATAAACTTGTGCTTAAACCTCTGGAAGCTTGGCACAAAGAAGTCAGGGTTAACTTAGAGGAAATGTGCGAAACATTTATGCTGTAGTGCTCAAACAGTAATAAAGTGAAAACACAACAAAAAAAAAAACCCAAACCAATTTAGAAAATAGAGTAAATGTTAATAAATAAAAGATTACCAAAACAATAACAATGCAATCAGTAGAACCGGAGTTATGAATTTTTAATGCTCAAGATTCAAAATAGCGCCAACCACAGTCATCTGGTTGCACTTGACCAGGAAAAAGTCAAAATTTAGGGCCGACCACGATGGAGCACGGTTCAGATACAAGGACCAGGTATGTCCTCGAGAAAAGTTTTACCTTCAGACTTAGGGCCTGATTTAGATCTTGGCGGATGGGTTGCTCCGTCACAATGGTGATGGATATCCCATCCGCCGAAATATAAATCCCATAGGATATAACAGGATTTATATATTGGTGGACGGGATATCTGTTACCGTTGTGACGAAGTAACCCATCCGCCAAGATCTACATCAGGCCCTTAGTCTCTGGAATGGAAGTTAAAAATCTTCAGTAGGGCAAAGCGGCAGGCTGTGGCCGAAGGGGCCTCCACTTTCTCAGATAGCTGGTGGACGAGGTCTCAGTGAAGCTGTTGACTTTTGGCAGGAAAGCTCCAAGGGGGAGACATTTGGATTTTTCACCTAAAGAAGCACCCTTACCGGAAGGATACTTTTCACTTCTTCACCCGGTGAAGATTTCCATCTTCAGACTTAGTCACTTTTTTGGAACATGAATTCTTCCAGCGGGGCAAGGCTGTAGTTTGTATCCAAAGAGGGCTCCACAAGGCCAGACAAGTTCTCCACGAGGTCTTGCTAGATCAAATTTGCTGCAGACAATAACGTAGTGGGCGCAATATGAATCTTTGGCCTAGTGTTGATGCACCTTCGTTGGATTGGCTTGGCAGGTTGGTTCTGGTCCCCCATCTGTTATCAGAGCAAAAAGGTGGTGTTTATTTTCGAAGTTCCAGGTTTCAGGAAACTTCACAAGGATAACCCTTTTACACCAGCCAAGGGCGCAGGTCCTTTGGGGACAGCACTTGGGGGTCAAGGCTCACTCCAGAAGAGGCCAGCAGCAGGATCCTGGGCAGGTGCAGTTGGAACTGGTTAGCTGGGAATGCAAGTAAAGGCTTCTTGGAGCTTGTTGTGTCCCACTATCCCAAACTGAAGGTCATCCCTATAACCATTGGTGTCTACTTCTTTGTCCTGGGAACAAAAGGGAGAGCAAGTCCTGTTTTTAAGGCTCTTCTTAGGTCAAAGACAGCAGGTCTAGTCCTCTTCTACTCTTTCACAGGTCCAGAAGTGATCTGAGGACAGCACTGGGGATGCAACGTTTAGGCCTAGTGCCTGCCTGTGGAAGGGGGAAACTCCTGGCCACTCACTAACCAGTGGGGTAAAAGATCCCAGAGGTAACAATACTATATCTTTCAGCACATCCTGTGTGTTTTACTGTAAACAATCCCACAGTGCCCCTCTGTACCTAAATCCAACATGAAAGAACCCTTCTTCCCCTGGTCAAAGCTCACTGTGCCAACTCAGAGGTGTAGCTATGATAAGGTGCAAACACTCAATTGTGGTCATTCTAGGTCCATTTCTGGGGCAGCTCTCCCTCCCACTGGGTTTGAAGTGAAGCTAACTAGGAACACAAAGGGAGGCAGGCCTAGGTTTGAGCTACATCTACAGTGACAAGGTAGGTATGAAGGAGCCTGGTTCCACGTTCTAGATTTACTCAGGAACCCTCGGTCGATGTCTCTTTTTGTCTGCATGAAAGTGTGGAGGGGAGGAAAATCGTTAGCCAATCAAACATTACTGTTTCAATGAGCTGTGACTGAATAATCACCGACTCCCGATCTAAAGTTTAGTTAGTTTATTACAAAGCCAAGAACAATTGGACAAACAAGCACCTCAAGACAAGGGTGTAGAAATACATCGGAACTAATACAAAGCCAAACCTACGTGTGAAATCAAGTAAATGCAGCATACACAGAATAACCAACTCCAGAATCAGGATACAGAATATGATGGCCCCCACGTCCAGATTACCCTTCATTGGGGGTTCATAGGTGAAAAGCATTTATCTATCCTACACTACCGCTAACGTGACATCCCTACTTAGCATTTCCCAGTCAAGTTCCATAAAGGTGTCAGCACGTGAAGGCTTCCTAAGAAGTCCGTCCATGTTGAATGGGTCAGGTAGCATAAAACTACAGAGCTCGTTCTAAGATGCTCTCTTTTCTCAAGGCAAGGTAGAAGTCCCAGAACTCTGTCCCTAACTTCAATACAAGAACTTCGGATATTGTTCCAGAATACCCCGCGGCATCAATTCATCCAAGCAAGGCACCTCCTTGTAGGTAGCTTTCCATGAGGCAGCGATGCTCCCAGACCTGGGCTCGATGACCTTGATTCCCAGGCTCTCTCCGATGAGAAAGAACACAGTTCCTCATTATCAGCACCGCTGTTCAATGTATCTTCTCCTCCTTAAGCTTAACTCCTAAAACAAAGACAGTATTCTAACTAACAAAGATGAACAGAAACGTGAGAAAGGAAAAATTCCACATACAAATGAAATTCACTAGCGATTCCAATATGACAGCTTCCAGGGAGGAATTCAATTCAGGCCTACAGAAATCGGCGAGCATAAGAAATGGCACGTAATTTCATAAAGCACACGTATAAGTGAACATCATTACTGTGCACGTTTAAATCAATGCATTACATAAGTACACTAATCATGGAACTTTTCGTTAGCCACATGTACAATTCTACAAATTAAGGTTTTCATCTAGCCACATGTAATTTCAACATTGATTTCTTCACGTTTACACTGAAATACCTCTAGCTCTTCACTTTTCACGTTATTATAGTACACGATCTAATGGCACAAATGTAAACACAATAAAGGATTATATGCGGGCGCAAACTACCCATGATTATAACACACTCCTACAAATGGAAGAGTGAAGTCGCGCTCTAGCAGTTCCCCCTTCTGATGACTAGTGTCATCATACACATTTTCAACTTCCTGTAGAAAGAACCGACCTTAACAGAATTTGTAGCCAGTCTTCCCTGTTGAAACTTCTCCAAGTTCTTGAGAATCTCATAGTGACTGTCCCGCAGTCTCTCCAGTCTCCTCTCTTGCTGTTTAAGAGAATTTTCAACCTGTCTTGACCAATGCCATTTGTAAGCTCTCACTGTGCCCATCAGCAATAGGATACAAACCATAACTATTACTATTGGTTTCAAGATATAACCAAGAATTCCCTTTCCAAGATTTGCAAACCAACTTCTAACTTTCCCAAATCCTTTATCAACTTTGCTCCAAACTCCCTCAGTTGCCAAATTATGTATTTCATGGTGTATCTCAGTGATGTTACATAAATATTACCTCAGATCGTTGCTATGGTCTGGGATATAAGTACAGCACTGTTGAACCCTCAGCATTTTACAGACTCCGCCCTCTTTTGCTAACAACACATCTAAAGCAAGACGGTTTTGCATCACCATAGCCCTTATAGAAACCATCTCTCCATCTACGAGTAGCAATGACTGAGCTGTATTGACTGACAACTTATTCACTATAGGCGACAATTTTCTAATCTTAACATCATTCAGAACCACTCCCAAACTTGGTATCAGTGCTCCAAACACATCTCCTACAATCTCTCCTGCACTCGTACCATGCTTCTCTCTATGTGGTGACTTCTCTTCCAAAGGCCTCAAATCCTCCACATGGTATATCTTAGGAAACACAACAGCCACATAACTTGCCCCATACCAATTCAGTGGCAACCGGACGTACGCATTTCTCCCACATACAAAATACACATTTGCTACCACTTGTACCGTCTCTTGCAAGAACGTCTTTCCAGTGTCTTCAATTGTGAAGATATGATCACACACACTCTGTCCCACAAATATCTTGTCATAATAAGTCTGTACTTGTCTGATGCAAAGCTTTCCTCGCTGTTCTCAATCTAAAGCCATTGGACCATAACTTCCCTTAGCCTTGTGTGCTAACTCCTCTTTGGTCCTTTCAAAGTTTCCTTTTCTACTGTTAAGTTTAACTGCTAATGATCTATGTCTATCTTCTTCTTGATCTACAAATTTCTTCTCTATGTCAGTCAACATACATGTCAAATTGTGTCTATGTGTATAAGCTGTATCTAATGTAACAGTAGGTATAGAATACTTTCCCATTCTGTCTTCTAGCTTGTAATAATCATACTTATTCAAGTGCTTGTAAGCTGGAACTTCTGATAGCACTACATCATAATTCGAGAAATAGTACTCGTAATGACCAATACCATAAAACATGCTAAGCAACAAACTACAAGTAATACCATACATCAGAGGCAGATGATGGTATCTAATACCCTCCTCAACTGATGCAGGTAATTGCATACACACATAGCAATCTCTCACATCCATCGTATTTACATACTCATACAACAATTTTACATAAGCATTCAACGTATAGACACCTTTAGACAAATCTACGTGCAACAAGCGACTAGTCTGATCAATCATAGCACTGTCAGCTCCTAATGTACCCTCTTTAGTACTAGAAGTGGTAGGTGTGGATGTCCCATTTACTACCACACCATCAACTTCTGCTTGGTCTGAATTTATAACAGACATAGTAAAGACTACCGCTATAACTATGATTACTCCTACTGTAAGTGTACCCATTACACATTTATTCTACGGTTCCAATTTCCAGACTCCATTTTCAAATGAGTTCGGATTGTGACTGTAAGAGGATCAATACAAAGTCTCTTTCTCTGCCTCTCACTGTTGCACAACAAAGTTCATACACAGTTTCGTGAAGTTGTGGAAATAGTTTTCTCAGTTCGTTGCTCAATTATCTACACAGCTCGAAGACTTCCCTAACCCTCTTTCTTCTTCTACAGAAAAGTCCCTAATTTTATTCTTCTTCCACTCTGGCCTAAGTTATCTTCTTCTACAGTTCATAGTTCAATTCACATCCCTTATAAGGTCAGAGCCAGTTCCTTCAATGACACTCTGCAAAGGTTCAATTCAAAATGCGGCAGTCTCCTGAGCTGGTGGCTGATACCCAAAAGTTGGAAATGTGAGATCTTCCAAAATCAAGCTCCGTAAGCCACTCAGCCTCGGTGGATCTGGTACAGTCAGTTTCAAAACTCCATTAGCTTCTACTCCAGGGACTAACAGTTCAATTTCAATTGTCAGCACTGAGGTTCCTCGCCTCTCTCTTCCAGATCTCACTCTCCCAGACCTCACTGTTCCCGGCAGCTGTAACCAGGTAAGTCCACTCTGGGGTAGCGTATCTCTGGCACATTACTCTCTCTCCCCTCGATCTCCTCAGGCTCCCCTGTGCTTGTTCTGTGTCACTTTGATCCGATTCAGACGTTTCAGATATGGGAGCTAGATCTCGTTCCTTTGCAAGTCTCAGGTTCTGCCTTTTCAGTCTTACAGGCCACTATTCTCTTGCGGCCCCAGTTTTCTTCCGCAGTACTCGACCACCTTCCACACCAGTCTCTTCAGCTGAGTCTGACTCTACAGTACTCGCAACATTACCGTCTCCCTCAGAGTCTGTACCTGGGTCTTGTGTAGCGTGATCCCCCTCAGCTCGACCTGGTGGGTATCCAGCCTCTTCAGAAACCCACACAGCTTGGCTTGCCCTCTCTAGTGGCCTTGCAACCACTGCTGGATTCTCTTCAGGGAGAGGAGCTGTTTCTTCCAAGGGTCCTGAAACTCTGCGGGTATGGGAGGCGTGAAACCAGTTCGGCAAGCCTCCGCACTTCACAGCAGTGTTCGTCACCAAAATCACCTGATGAAGACCTCGCCAGCGTCCTCATATGTTTGCGGACCAGAACCCAGTACCCTGGACACAGGTCATGGCAAAGGTCTTTCGAGGTCGATGCAGTCGCAGCTTCAACCTGGTGAGACACAGAAGGAACCACATCAGCCAGTCCCTTGCAATAATCAAGGATCAAATCATCAGTGATGTTTATCAATGCTGTGGATGGCACTGCAGGCAAGCGCATCGCCCTCCCCATGAGAATTTCATGCGGGGATAATGCAGTCCTCCTTTCTGGAATACTGCACAAACTCATCAGCATCAAAGGCAACGCATCAGGACAGTTCAGAGACATCAATGAGCACACTTTCGCCATTCTCATTTTAAAGTCCCAGTGACTTGCTCCACAATGCCTGACACCTCCGGCCTGTAGCTGCAGTGCAATCTCTGATCAACATGTAAGGCAGTGACAATAGCTTCATGATCTCACTATGGAAGTGAGTTCCTCTATCCGACTCCAATGAAGTTAGAAACCCGAAGCGTGGAATGAGCTCCCTCAACAATAACTTGGCTACTGTGAGACTATCACACATTCTAGCCGGATATGCTTCCACCCACCATGAAAAGACACACAATACAACCAGAATGTACCTCAGTCCATTGCACCTAGGCATCTCAATAAAATCCAGTTGGATTTGGTTGAAAGGACCCCCTGACTTTTCAATGTGACTCAAGGCAACCACAGTTTTTTCCAACATTCATCTGCTGACACGTAACACATCGGTGACACACTCCTTCAGCAAGTGCACGAAACGTCGGGTTGAACCACGTTTGTCTGAATACCCGCACCATTGCATCTCTCCCAATATGAACTGCTCCATGAATCTGTCTTGCCATAGGACTCAGTAAACAATCTGGTAACACAGCTCTAGCGTCTGTTGAGACCCAAATACCATCATCTCTCTTTTCACAACCTGCTTTGATCCAATCAGCTTCTTCTTGGTCTGACACTTCTCCCTGCAGACGCCTGACCTCATCGCAGGTATCCGCTATGACTAACATCATGCTGAGCTCGGTTCGCTCTGTGCTCTTGCCTGAATATTCCCCATTACAATGCAAACATGAATAGCACAATAGCGGGCGACTTCGTCCGTGTACCTATTCCCCACGGTCACAAAATCCTCCCCTTCCCATGGGCAGCACATTTCACAACGGCCACTTTCTTTGGTCGAAGTAAGGCTTGCAAAAGTTGTCTTACATAATTTCCATTTCTTATGGGAGATCCTGATGACGTTAAGAACCCCCTCTGTGACCATAGCTGTCCGAAGTCATGAACCACACTGAAACCGTACTGGCTGTCGGTATAGATGGTGACTCGGATTTGATCAGAAACAAGGCATGCACGTGTCAGGGCAATAATCTCTGCTACTTGTGCGGAGTATACTCCCCATAGAGAAGCAGCTTCCACAACTGCAGAAATAGTGCAAACAGCAAAAGCTGCCCTCAAAGAACCCGCATTGTCTCTTCACATGAACCATCAAAAACCAGGACTTGGTCTCATTCAGGTAGAGGTTCATTGACAATGTCGGGTCTCGGTTTGGTACAGAGTTCAATCACATCCAGACAGTCATGGTCCTCACAATCTTCTCCCTCAACAGTTGGAACAGGCATCAAAGTAGCAGGATCTAATACAGAACATCTCTTTAATGTGACGTTTTCAGAGGCCAACAAGATCTGCTCATATCGGGTGAGCCTTTTATTAGTCAGGTGCTGTGTTTTGGTTATCATCATCAGGAGCTCAACTGAATGTGGAACATAAACAGTAAGAGGATGACCCATCACCATACTTTCACATGTTTCAATGCTGACACCAGTTGCAGCAATGGATTTGAGGCATCCGGGCAACGCTGAAGCTACAGGATCTAATGTAGCTGAGAAGTAGGCCATGGGCTACAGACACCCCCATGTACGTGGATGAGTACAGATAGAGCACAACCCTCCCTTTCGCAGCAGAACAATGAAAATGCTTTGTTGTAATCAGGCATTCCTAGAGCTGGAGCATGACACAGGCTTTCTCTCAGCTCCAAGAAGGCGATCAAGTAGTCATTATCCCATGGTACGGATTGCTCACATCTTTATGTGTCAGTCTCTGTAAGGATCGCTTCAATCACGGTAAACCATTCAGCTTCACAAGGAATTTGGAATAGGATCACAGATGGATTCGATACCACAGGACAACATGGGATCACACTCAAATTCACCTTTTGAAAGTCCTGGACAATTTGGTATTTGCTGCTCGGTTTCTGCAATCCCATTATAGGTGAATTGCACGGACTTCCTATTATTTCGTTCATGATCCCCTGCGCAATCATGGACTCAATCACAGGTGTGATCCCTGCCACCGTTTCTGGGGTCAGGTTGTACTGGGGCGTTCTTGGAAATTGGGCATTTGGCTTGACCTGTATGCAGACTGGCTCAACTCTTCAAATCAGTCCTATTTCTTCTCCCGTGAAATCCCACACCACAGGAGGGACGGTGTCTCTCAAGTCGCATGGCATGTCATCCACTGTTAGCATGGGAAACATGTCTACACAAGGGTTTTGGTTCGCCAGTTTGAATGCAATGTCATCATCATTAGTCTCCAGTTCCACTCCACTAGGCGTACAATAGATAGTACAATTCAGTTTGCACAAGAGATCTCGTCCTAGCAAACAGACTGGGATCGAATCGCACACCACAAACTGGTGTAGATCCCAGAATGTTCCTGTTTTCACTGGTATCTCTTCTGTTAGTAGTTTGTCATTCTCTTATTGGCAACTCCTATGACTTGGATCGATTGTCCAGAGAGGGGTAGGTTTGGGACTACTGCGGATCTCACAGTAGAACGGGTAGCACCGGTATCAATCAAGAATGTAATGGGATGAACGTCTACATCCGCCTCCACATGCGGTCCACTCTGGTCTACCTCTAAGACTGCTCCAGGGGTACACTTCTCCTCCCTCCTCAGGCAACATCATTGTGACAGATCCAGATCAAATCCGTCCAGAGTATTCATAAAGGGCATTTGATGATACGCTCGATTACTCTGTGGGTTTTCGGTGGTTAGGGTACATGCACTAACTGATTCGGACAACTCCCGTTAAAGGATTTAGGTCTTGTCATAGTGTTTATAGCATCAGGTACTGGTACAATCAATCTTCCTGTAACTAATTAGCTGGATTTGCTCGACACTCGTACTTCCAATGCCCGATTTTGTGACAATAATGACAAGCAGTGGTTTTCTGTACTGATATTTATCTCTGGTTTGGGATCAGTCCCTTTCCCTTTTCCCTGTCTTGTATTGTTCAAAGCATTCTGAATCCCTCCTTGGTTGTTCCCATGATTCTGGCCTAAAATTCCCCCATTTGTCTGCGCCTGTTCTACCCTGTTCGCATTTCTCCTCTGGACCAACATCAACTTGTCCTTCATTCATCTATGCTTGGAATCCACTTCATCACTACAATATCTGGCATACTGTAGGATCTCCTCCACGAATTTGTTTTGCCAGCAGATCAAATGCTGTTGGATCATGACACTAATCTTCAGCCTCAGTCCTAACACTAATTTGGAAAAAAACTGTCCCATTTCCTTCGGGTCTAGAGTATCTAACCAACTGTACTGCTTGAAGGCTTGTAAAAGCTGTTCATAGTAGGCATGTACTGATTCCTTAGTCTCTTGAGTAGTTCGATCTATCTTGACCCAATCAATATCTTGTGGGGTGATCTTAGACTGTAACCATGTATTTACCTGTTCAACTTTTTTCATGACTAAAGGTGAGGGACCATGAGATATAGGGTCCCTATCTGGTTCAATAAAAGGCCAATTAATAGCAATTTTATAAGAAAACCATAGGTCGCTAGGAACCACAATGTCAAACAATATCTTCAAATCAATCCACAATGCCTTTGAAATCTTCACAAAACAATCGACTTGCTTATACCAGTCAGCAGGTTTTTCCCTCAGCCGAGGGAAATCATTTGTGAACGCTGCCAAATCACCCCTGCTCCGAGGCACATACCCTCCGCTAGGTATTTCTTGCAATTGGTAAGCCTCAACTCTTGGTATGCCCCCTCCCCGAAGCTGCGTTTCTCCCATCACCTTCCTCACGCTCTTTTTCTTTGACCATCTTTCCTCCCATTTGTCAAGCATGCCCCATGTGCGTATCCCTATGACCAACTCCAGAATATGCGTTTTCAAATCCGTGACTTCCCTGTAACATCTTCGCTTTGGACAAATCTACGTCATATTTTTGAGCCAATTCTGTCAATTCCTCATGTGCTTGTCTTGCTTTATGAGTGACATCCTTTGCCACAAACAATAATTCATCCTGTTCACACAGCTCTATCCTTTTCAAAGGCAAACTCCCACTGATTATTTCATCCACCTCCGCTTCCAATCTCACTAAGTCTAGCAATTTTGCCCTTACTGCAACTTTGATCATTCCCTGACTCGACATGCTACTCAGTCCTTCTCCTTCACTGCTCGGATTCCTCTGCCGATTTTCTGACGCTGGGGTCTGCAAGGCATGCTGATTCCCAGAAGTTCCCTGATCTGTCCCTATCTCTGGTGTCCTTCCCATGGGCTCTCTAACCGGAGCTTCCCACATCCTCAAATCTGAATTCGAATTCTTCAAGGACACAGATCGTATGGTACTAGACCCAACACGTACCCTCAAAGGATCTGCAGTTGCTGGAAATGGGGTACTAGCTTCTACAGGCACCAAAAATGGACCGTTTCCATTCATTGTCATATTCCCCCCTGAGTTGACCCTTTCTCTCAATCCTGGCTTCTGTTGACTAACATTTTCCACTAGACTCGGATCATACACAGAGACTACAGGTCCGATGGTGACCGGTACCATAAGGGCTTCCGGTAACTGCATAGCAGGGCTGACTCCACTTGACTCTGCACCTCCAAGTACTGGTATCCCTGTCCCTTCTGCTTCTGTTGAAATCTTCCCCACGACTCCTGCAATAGGACCTGTCTGTGGCATTCCCATCCTTACTATTCTTGCTGCATTCGCCAGTTCTCGCCTTCCTTCTTCTGAGTGTGGTTTGTATGGTGGAGGATGCTCAGCTAAGAGTCTGTCCAACAAACTGTCATCGGTATCACTCCCATCATCCCCATCCCCACTCCTATTCGGTGGATCTCCTTCTTTCACCCGTAGTGGGTACAACCTCTCTCCCTCAATGATGTCTACTCTCCACCTCTTCAACTGTGCATTCCATCGCACATCCTGATATGCCTTCATTGCTTTCCTCATCTTCCCCTGACATCTTTCCCTGTTCTGTGCCTGAGCTGCTCGCATCCAAGCATCTAATGCCTCAAACTGTGTTGGTCTAGGTGGAGGCCGTAATAAAGACATCACTCCCCTCAACTGATATTGCACCTCTAATCGAAATGAACCATAACGTGGAAAAGCCGAATCCCCCTTTTTTTCAGTGATTTTGTGCCAATTTTGAAGGCAAACTATGTTATGGAGTCCTACATTTGTTGCCCCGTAATGTGCTGGGGTATCTTCGGGCGGTGCTTCCTCACCCACTCAAGTTACCACTCCCCTATCGTCTCTACAGAGATCATGTAATACCTTAAAACATTGCATGGTTAAATCAAATTTTCCCTTCAGCTGACAAGATTTCCTCGCTTCAACTTCCCGATGATTACCAACCAATCCCAGTGCGGCATTACACCAACTGACCTATCGCAGCGCGGCACACTCTGACGTCACCCTTTCCTACTCGCAGCGGTTCACCCTCCTTCACGAGCTCACTGTACACATTCACTCTCGCAATCATCAAAACAAGTAATTGTCTCCTTTTCTAAAAGATAGATAGAATTCAATCACTCAAGAGCATCCACACACAGCGACCCTCGACCTGCGCTGGTCACCTGAATCAATATAGTCCACCCCTGTATTCAAGGCTTCCCACACGATCCTAACAAGTCCACTCACACAAAGTTCCCTGTCTCAGGTGGGTTGTCGATAGTGCATCACAACATCCCTTCAAAACAACTGTCAGACAATTACAACAAATCAGTGTTTTCTACATCACAAATATATCCCGGGATCTTAGGCTACTTTGGAGCCCGATAACCAAAACAAAACTCTTGGACAGCGTCCGACCCGAAAACCACATTCACTCAACTTTCACACCAACTTCGGAAGATATTACACAATCAAATCATCACCGCAATCTAGCGCATGACACATCCATATTGATACTCACTCCTCCATTCACCGCTGTTCTCGCTGCACCATCAATCTCCGTCATTCTCCGCTCTCGATCATTGGGCTCTATTTTGGGGCTCTATTGGTCTAAATCTTTTCTAGAGTTTTCTAGATTCTCCCTTCACTTCATGAGACAACCATCCTACACTGCTACCAACTGAAGGAGCTGAGTTCCACATTCTAGATTTACTCTGGAACCCTCGGCCGATGTCTCTTTTTGTCTGCATGAAAGTGTAGAGGGGAGGAAAATCGTTAGCCAATCAAACATTACTGTTCCAATGAGCTGTGACTCTGAATAATCACCGACTCACGATATAAAGTTTAGTCCGTTTATTACAAAGCCAAGATCAATTGGACATATAAGCACCTCAAGACGAGGGTGTAGAAATACATTGGAACTAATACAAAGCCAAACCTACGTGTGAAATTGAGTCGGTGCAGCATCCACAGAATAACCAACTCCACAATCAGGTTACAGAATATGAGGGCCCCCACGTCCAGATTACCCTTCATTGGGGGTTCGTAGGTGAAAAGCATTAATCTATCCCTACACTACCGCTAACGTGACATCCCTACTTAACATTTTCCAGACAAGTTCCCTAAAGGTGTCAGCACGTGAAGGCTTGCTAAGAAGCCCGCCCATGTTGAATGGGTCAGGAAGCATAAAGCTACAGAGCTCGTTTAAGATGCTCTCTTTTCTTCAGGCACGGTAGAAGTCCCCGGACTCTGTCCCTAACTTCAATACAAGAACTTCAGATATCGTCCCAAAATACCCCGCAGCATCACCCCATCCAAGCAAGGCACCTCCTTGTAGGTAACTTTCCATGAGGCAGCGATGCTCCCAGACTTGGGCTCGATGACCTTGATTCCCAGGCTCTCTCCGATGAGAAAGAACATAGTTCCTCATTATCAGCACCGCTGTTCAATGTATCTTCTCCTCCTTAAACCTAACTCCTAAAACAAAGACAGTATTCTAACTAACAAAGATGAATTTCTCCACCTGCAACAGAAACGTGAGAAAGAACAAATTCCACATACACATGAAATTCACTAGCGATTCCAATATGAGAGCTTCCAGGGAGAAATACAATTTAGGCCTACATAAATCAGCGAACATAAGATTGGCACGTAATTTCATAAATCACACATATAAATGAACATCATTACTGTGCACATTTAAATCAATGCATTACATAAGTACACTAATCATGGAAGTTTTTGTTAGCTGTTAGCCGCATGTACGATTCTTCAAATTAAGGTTTTCATCTAGCCACATGTAATTTCAACACTGATTTCTTCACGTTTATACTGAAATACCTCTAGCTCTTCACTTTTCACGTTATGACAGTATACGATCTAATGGTACAAATGTTAACACAATAAAGGATTAAATGCGGGCGCAAACTACCCAAGAATATAACGCACCCCTACAAATGGAAGAGCGAAAATGCACTCTAGCAGGTATGATTTGAAGCTTAGAAAGCAGCTAGCACAACCCACAGGCCCTCCTGTTCAATGAAAAAAACACCTCTTCACACCGAACCCTTTTTCAGCTGTCTGGGAGCAAGCAATACATTTCACACCACAGGAGAGTCATTAACAGTTAGGAGACATTGGACACTGGCAGAAAGGCACATTTGGCTCAGGCAGTAAAATGACAACATTCTAAAAGTGTCATTTCTAAAATAGTAATATAAAACCAGACTTGTCCAATAAGTTAGATTTTAAATTGCTATTAAAATGAGTCCCTGAATCATGGTTCTGGGTGTTCTCTAAAATGAAGTTAAGCATTATAAATTGTTTTAATGTAACACAGTGTTTCTCTATGGAAGGGCTAGTCTTGCCATAGTGTAAAATTACTTTGTAGGATTTTCAGGACATGTCAAACATTAAATATATGTCCTACTGTTTAAACACTATGCAGTCTGCCATATGGGCATTAGAGCCACCTTAGGGGTGACTTATAGGTATTAAAAAGAAAGTTTTTTGGCCTGGCAAAAAGCTTATTTTGCCTGGTCAAAATGGCACTTTCAAACTGCACACACAGGCTGCATTGGCAGGGCTGAAGACATGTTTAAAGTGCTGCTGCAGTGGGTGGCACAGTGAGTGCTGCAGCCCTCTTGTAGCATTTAATTTACAGGGTTAACTCTTGAGAAAAGGGTGAATTGTCCTGACCTTGCCTTAAATATGTTTAATGCATACCAGTGCTAGTCTTATCCCCCTCACTTGGCCATTAAAGTGAATTTTATGCCTGTGAGATCATCTACCACATCCTATGTCATAGTTTTAGGCAATGTTTTGTCATCTTCAGTCTCAGCCACAGAACTGGTGCAATTAAGATACAAAATATCAGTTCTTTTGTCAAAACTATAAATCTTCCCATTGGTCCTGCTCTGTGTACTGTCTTCGATGCAACATGTAACGTTTCTGATCCAAATGTTGCTGCTGTTAAATAAATACAATCAGTAACGAAGCAGGAAGGACACAGATTGGCTGCTGAGAGAGGTGTTGGGGGCGAGATGTGTGTGAGAGTCTGAGACCAGAGGTCACAACAAACTGTAGCTGAGGAAAGATACACATGAGTGCCAAGAGTGGACCGTGATGAGCGTCACGACTTTTTTTATATTATCTCGTTTCCAAAAAATAAAAAAATGGGGAAAATAAATACGAGTGCGGTTTGATGTAAATGTCTCGTAATTTAAAAAAAAAAATTTTTTTTATGTATTGTTCCTATTTGACTACCATTTCCCCTCAGAAATTTGAAAATATTTCTGGAGGTTTTTTTCCAGAGTTAGTCTGCCTCTCCCCAAGAAGAGAAGGTGTCTATACTCATACAGCCAGCTATGCCCAATGGGAGGACCAGGGGTGGTGGGGATTCGACCTCTAGCATACAGCCCGTACTGAAATGTCTTTGTTGGTAACATCGCAAGGCTATCAGTTATTTCTACCCTACCAACTTTAGCCCATGTACCTCTGGGAAATGAATTTATGTGTGTTCATTGTGGAAAGTGGCAATAGAGCACTGAACATCAACTGCGGATTTACCAATTTCACAATTACATTATATTTAATGTCTTAACAACTGCATTACATTACACATACCCACACACATTTTTCTTACCAGGCAGGGCAAACTCCAACTTACCTCTGCTGCGCCATCATCCATCACCTGGAGCAGATCCCAAGATTTGAACCCTGGTTGTCTGGGTAGAAGTCAGGAACTTACCCACTGGACCACACTGGCTTCCCTTTTAGTATTTTATCAAATCGTCCCTATATCATGGTCATCCTTTTCATGTGTAATGGAATCCACAGGCAATGACACCAGGGCCTGTATGTTGCTTATAGTTACTACTGCAAGGATGTAGAACACCAAGGAGCTATACCTCAATGGTAAAACTTGTGCCTCTGATGGAACAGGCTCACACAGGACAAGGGTTCAAATCCTGCTAATGCTTTCAAAGTATCCCAAGGTGGTAAATGTTCATACAGTACTTTTATTTTGATTTACTAAGTTTATTTCCACTTGGAAAAACAGAGGAGAAAAGTGGCCCCTCTTTTTGGCACGTGCGCCCCAAAATGACAAATCTTTTCCCTCATGACCTCCTACCAACCCCCCTTTTTCTCAAGTAGGTGCAATAGAGACAAAGCCTTATCTTCCTTTATCAATGTATTCATTCTTTGCCCTTGAAATTCGGTGTATTGTAGCGTGCAAATGAGGCCTCAGGGCTTATAACTGAGCACAAGAATGCAAGAAAGGTGCTACACTGATAGTAAATTAGGTTGGATGGTGGTGATTTTTCATTTTGGTGTGAGGCGAATTCTGAAATCAGGGGTTTGGTGCCTGTGAGGTTGGCTATGAATAAAGCTGAAGTATGAGCTATGGCTAATGAAATGATGGTTAAGTTTGAGGCAAGTGAAACTCCCTTTATTAGGTGCAATAAGAAGCTAGAAAGGTTGGTTTCTTCAAGAGGCAGAAAAGGGCAGTCAGGCCTTTGCTTCAGCAGGTCTGAATCATGCCTGCTGCTGCTGCTGCAGGTGAAGGGATGGAGCATCACAGTACAACATGGGGTGGGGCTTGGCTGGGCTTAGCTGGGGCTTTAAACACCCCTTCCATCCTTTGAAGGACACCCTCGAACGCCCTTGTTCTGTATAAAGGATGACTGCAGGCAATTTGGGACCCTGCTAAATGAGGGTGATGTCCCCATGTGCAACCCTCGAGTTGCAAAATCCTTAGCCTAAGATAGGCTGCTTTTGAAATCGACTGAAGAGCATATGTTGTAGGATGTATCACAGCGCAAGCCGTCCACCGTCTCAGAAGAAAGTAAGCATGGGAGGACATTATTTGCATAGGACAGCCCTCTTCTCAGTCCAATTATTATGCTGCAATTGCCGTGTAGTGTTACTAGAGGGCAGCAGTATGAACATAAGAGCACACTGAGGCTTTTCTTCTGCTTGCTGACATACCTCTTGTTCATGTTGGTCTTGCAGGGCATATGGAGTGGAGGACTGAGATGACTGAGTGAATGAGGAATGAGGAATGGCTGGCCTGTATTTATGGAGTAGGGGGTGTGTTTGGAAGGTATCCCAAAATTACCCAGAAGGCCTGTCATTCTGTGTCCCCATCACCCTTCATAATGCACCTCCAAACCCCTTTTAATACTGCTCCCCCAAAATCGACTGCCACCCCCCAAATCAGATAGTGTAGCGGGGCTGCAGTAAAAAAAAAATTAGGGTTCCCCACCGTAATTAATCACCCCAAATGTGGGCTAGGGAACCACTGCATGAGTGACCACAACTGGCCCCACTCTGCTCTGACATCTCTTCTCTGTACCAGGCTCCTCCTCCCCCCTCTATGACAACCCGTTCTTTGTCCCTGGTATCCCTCCCACATACCTACCCTTGCACTCCCCCTACACCTATCCCCTGAGTCCACCCACCCTACACTCCAACTCACTTAACACCTGTTCCCCTTCTTTGACCTGTCACTGATCCCGCCCCCACCAGACCCATGCTATTTACCAACCACTCTGCAATCACCATTCGCCAGGCATGGCTCCCCTCTTACATGGCACACGCACGTACACACACACATTTTTCTTACTAGACAGGCCCACCTCCAACTTACCTCTGCTACACCATCATCCGTCACCTGGTGCCAATCCCGGGATTTGAACGCTGGTTGGAAGTCAGGAACTTACCCACTGGACCACACTGGCTTCCCTTTTTAGTATCTTATCAAATCGTCCCTATATCATGGTCATCCTTTTCATGTGTAATGGAATCCACATGCAATGACACCAGGGCCTGTATGTTGCTTATAGTTACTACTGCAAGGGTGTAGCACACCAACGAGCTATAGCTCAATGGCAAGTCTTGTGCCTTTGATGGCACAGGCTCACACAGGACAAGGTTTCGAATCCTGCCAATGCTTTCAAAGTATCCCAAGGTGGTAAATGTTTATACATTACTTTTATTTTCATTTGCTAAGTTTATTTCCACTTGGAAAAACAGAGGAGAAAAGTGGCTCCTCTTTTTGGCAAGTGCGCCCCAAAATGACAAATCTTTTCCCAAATGACCTCCTACCAACCCCCCTTTTTCTCAAGTAGGTGCAATAGAGACAAAGCCTTATCTTCCTTTATCAATGTATTCATTCTTTGCCCTTGAACTTCAGTGTATTGTAGGGCGCAAATGAGGCCTCGGGGCTTATAACTGAGCACAAGAATGCAAGGAAGATGCTACACTGATAGTAAATTAGGTTGGATGGTGGTGATTTTTCATTTTGGTGTGAGGCGAATTCTAAAATCAGGGGTTTGGTGCCTGTGAGGTTGGCTATGAATAAAGCTGAAGTATGAGCTATGGCTTATGAAATGATGGGTAAAGTTTGAGGCAAGTGAAACTCCCTTTATTAGGTGCAATAAGAAGCTAGAAAGGTTGTTTTCTTCAAGAGGCAGAAAAGGGCAGTCAGGCCTTTGCTTCAGCAGGTCTGAATCATGCCTGCTGCTGCAGCAGGTGAAGGTATGGAGCATCACAGTACAACATGGGGTGGGTGTGAGAAGTTGGCCTGGTATATGCTGTCCACTAGTTATAGTGGGCACCTTGCACCAGTCCAAACGACCTTTATTGATGATGGGTTTAAAGACAACCTTTATTGAAAGCTATCCTAGGGGTAGCTATAGAGAGCATCCTTCAGGCTAAGTCTTGAAAGAGTGTTAAGCTGTTTGTTTTACCAGTTATAATCTCATGAATGACCAAATGAAAGGAGAACCACACCAGGTATATATATAAAATATATGTATTTATTACTAAACACTACCCAATAGTCTCTTTATGAGGCTAGAGGTCAAAGTACACAAGTTACAAGTCAAATAGCACAGTAAATTAGCACAATATACGATTAGCCCTAGGGGCGTACCAAACCATATATTAAGAAAGTGGTATAAGAACCACGACTTAAGTAGACACAAGGCCTAGAGCCTGTAAAATCACTGGGACCCCAAGGAACCACCCAAGGTAGTGAAGCAGGGGACCCACGGGGGCCGTGTGCAGTGTGTGAACACAGCCGCGAGCTCCGTTGTCGTCTATGGGAAAGTTGCGGTTAGAGTTTTAGAGTTTAAGGACACTTAGAAATGGATTAGGACCAAACCCTCTTGGACTTAGACAGTTCTAGGGTCAACACCCACGGGAGCACCGGAGTACTCGAGTTACCTCACCCAGGGAGGCCGGGTGCATAGGTGTCGAATGGTGTCGGGTCGCGTAGTCGATTTCAATGGCAGTCTGCAAGGAAGTGCTGCTGCCGGGAAGATGCGAAGTGTCCGAAGAGATCCAAGCCTGGATCGGAGATGAGAAGAACCTGAAAGCAGAGGGGACAGAGTCAGGGTCACTTGCCAGTGACCAGGGGCACGATAGTCGAATGCCCACCGATGTCGGGTGCTTCAGGTGAAAGAGGTGAAGCTTGACTCTTCAGCCACAAGAACCTGGAGGTGTCGACAATGACCAAGAGCTGGATTCGAGCTGTCCCGCAAAGGATGTCGAGTGCTGCAGTGTTGGTGTCTGGATTGAACACATCAAGCCTTGGCAACAGCAACCCATGCAGAAAGGAGAAAGATGCTTCTGTGCAGACCAGCAAGGTCTGAGGGACTCTCCACTTGGTGGGGAGTCAGGGCACATCTGGAGCAACCAGGAAGCCCAAAGAAAATCAGAGTTGCCTTCACAGGGACCCACCAGTTGATAGACCAGGGATCGCAAAGGAGCCTCAAGCGGAAATGCAAGAAGCGGGCCCACGGAACACTCGTGGAGTGTAGGCTCACAATCTTCAGTGCAAATGGTGCTCGGGGACTGGGCTACAGGTAACCCAAAGCAGGACTTCAAGAGATGTCGAGAAGTTGATGCACTAGCAAATGTGCACAGTGTCCAGGGATTCTGGTTCCACGTCACTCGTGAGGGCTGTGGGTCTCAGCTTTGCTGGGGACTCAGGTCGGCCTCTGCGAAGTCTGAAAATCCTCTTCCTGGGCTGCAATTACTTTGGAGTCCGGCGGGAGCTTTGGAGATGCAGACCAGCAATTGCTTTGTTGGTGCCTGCCAAGCAGGAGAGTCACTCCTTGACCCCAAGGGAGATTTCTTCAGTCCTCTAGTCTTTAGTAGAGCGTCGAAGTTCCAGGATTCAGTTGCAGAGTTTCGTCCAGGGATATCTAAAGTCCTGTTGCCAGGGGTTCCTTACTTATACCTAAGAAAGGGGTTGGACTAACTCTGGGGACCCACCTTTGGGAGGGTTTGGAAAGAGGGGTGGCTACACCCATTTCCTTTGTCCAGTTTCACACCAGAGCAGGGGCTGGCAGCCCTTGCAACCGGTTTGAACTGGGGTATGCATGAGGACACCAAATGTGCCCCCAGTGCAGGACTTCAAAGCCCTCATGGAGTGCACCCACCCAGCCCCAATCCACTAAGGCCTGTCTGGGAGGTGGTAACACCTCCCTGTGACAGGAAACCTATTGTCCAGGCCTCCCCTGCCGGAGTTTCGGTCAGCAGCAGGAGGCCAGACTCGTGTCTGTGGCTGCAGCATCCATTTTGTGATGCCAGGGCTCTGTTTAGTTGGTACCGGGTGTACCGGTGCTGTCATGTCTCTCCCTCTAGAAGGGTGGGATCATACTCCCACACCAGTTACTGGTGTGGAGGTATGATTCCAAGGTGTTTGACACCAAACATGACATGTTTCCGTGCAGCCATCCCAAAGTTAGCATTTACCGCGAGGATATAATGCACTTAAGAGTATATGGTCAGGCTGCACCACAGACAACCCCAGAGAGGAGATTCCGAAGGCTGCAGGGGTGCTCTGCTCATGCATGGGCACCCTCTCACATATAACCAAGCACCCTGCCTTCAGGATTGATAAGGCCTGCCATAGTGGTGACTGATAGGTTTCTATGTGCATGTTCAGAACTCCGAGCAAACCACCTTCGAATACATGGGAGCCGAACTTAAAGTTCAGGGTTCCCCCCCTATTCGACTTCATAATATCTACCATCCCCCTGGAGACCCTATGCCCTTTGTGGAGGAATTTCTGACCTGCTCTCCCAAGCCTCGATGTCTAACTCTAAAAACCTCTTCCTCAGAGACTTTAATATTCATTGGAACAATAATGATGATCCTTCGGTCATCATCCTCAATGACCTCCTCGATGTTACTGACGTGAAGCAACTCTGCCACGCCCCAACACATTCCAAAGGGGCTACCCTTGATGCTATCATTACTAGCAAAGATCTGGCTTCCCTTTCCCACATTGTCCCCATCGACTGGTCAGACCATCACCTTATCCTCTTCACTATCAATAGCTCCATACCTCACCCGGCCTCTCAAAACATTAAACACTGGAAACTAACTAGAAATCTTCACCTTATTCCTCCAGGCGTTCTGGAGACTAAGATTAAAGCAAAACTTCAACTGTCACCTCCCTCACAAAATGCTAATAACCTTACCGAACACTACAACAAATCCATCATTGAGGTCCTTCACCAAATTGCCCCTGCCAAACTAAAACCACAAAAAAACAAACCCCCTAAATCCTGGTTTAACGCTGATCTTAACAATGAAAGACGCTCGCTTAGGCTGACCGAGCGCACGTGGAGGCAACACCCCTCGCCACCAAATCTTGCCCTCCTTAGAACCGCAAGGGCTAATTACAAAAACACATCCTCAATGAAAAGGCCTCCTTTTTCCGCACACAACTCGATCGGGCCAAAAATAGACCCAGGGAACTATTCAGCATTATTAAAAATCAAACAGCTTCTGCCCCCCAAATTAATGGCCTCTGTGGAAAGATGTGAAGAAATCGCGAACTTCTTTTCCGAAAAAATCGCGAAGATTGATCTATCCTTTGCTCCACTCCCCCCACCACTGTGCTCCCTACCCCTCCTTGACCCCCCGCCCAAGTCTCCTTTCACACCTCTGCTCCCTCCTGACTCTGTCCATCCCCTTTCCATCGTCGCCCTTACGGCTCATCTCCAGACCATCCCACAGCCAAAAAATAATGCATCCTGGTTTAACTTCAGCCCAGTTACTGAGCGGGAAGTCTACAACATCATCACTAAGCTTAAACCCTCCTCTCATACCTTGGACCCTCTCCCCGCCAACCTTGTTAAAGAGTTAAAACATATCATCACTCCTTATTGGACTAACATTATCAACTCCTCCTTTGCCACAGGATGTGTCCCTGTCTCCCTCCAGCTCGGCCAAATTACTCCCACCCTCAAAAATGCTAATGCTGACCCCGCCGACCTTAATAATCTGCGCCCTATCTCTAATTTGCCGCTTCTATCCAAGGCCCTCGAAAAATGTGCCCTGCGCCAACTAGACAAGCACATTGACTCCTTCAGCCTTTTGGATACATTACAGTCAGGCTTTAGAAAAGGCTGCAGTACCGAAACTGCTATGCTCAACATTGTTGATGACATCCACAACTCCCTTGACAAAGGAAAAGCCTCCCTTCTTATCCTTCTTGACCTCTCTGCGGCTTTCGATACTGTCAACCACTCCGCCTTACTGAACACCCTTGCAAATCGGTTCGGCCTCAATGGTCCTGTCCTTGAATGGTTCTCCTCCTTCTTTTACCACAGAACACAACAAATTAAGATCAGCCAGTGCCTCTCTAAACCCACTCCTGTCCCACTGGGCGTTCCCCAGGGGTCCATTCTCTCTCCCTCCCTATTTAACCTCTTCATAGACCCCCTCACCCTCATTCTCAAGCAAGCAGGAATCAACTACCACCTCTATGCGGATGATACCCAGCTTTACTATAAGATCAAATCCCAATCTGATATTCTTCACCTTAATGATGCCCTGACCAAGATACAACAATGGTTCCATCACAATCACCTTAAACTCAACCCCAAAAAACGGAAGTCATTCTCTTCGCTCCTAAAAATAACCGACTCCCCATTCTTCACTGGATCTCTGACCTTAAAGCTCTCACTTGCTCTCTATCCACCTCTAACTCAGTTAAATCCCTCAGAATAAGCATTGATCAGAACCTCAGCCTTTCTCCCCACATAAAAAACGCTGCCAAAGGCACTCTTTTCTCTCTTCTTCACCTCAAGAAAATCAAACCCTTCATTCCTGCTGATAACTTCAAACTAGTTGTTCAATCACTAGTACTTTCTAGACTTGACTATGGCAATGCCATTCTCTCTGGAACTCCGAAAGTCTACTTAGCCCCAATAAAATCTGTCCTTAACCTCGCAGCCAGGCTTATCTCAGATTGTAAGCGGTATGACCACATCTCCCCCATCCTCAAAGAGCTCAAGTGGCTTCCCATTGAATGCCGATCCACCTACAAGAATGCTTGCATTACGCATAAAGCCCTGCACCATCAGACCCCAGCGTATCTCTCGGATAAACTCCACAAAACGGGCTGCTCAAGAGAATTGAGAAGTACAAATACTCTCACGCTAGTCCCCCCCTTGGTTAATAAGAAAGCCACCCAACTCCGCTCTTTCTCCGGCAATGCGCCTACTATTTGGAACTCACTCCCTAAAGATCTACGCTGCAATCCCTCCTACCCCAGCTTCAAAAGAGATCTTAAAAGGCACCTTCTCAACAAATACTGGGGTCCTTAAGCCTACCACTATACGGGGTTTCGCATCCTGCCCATGCTATTGTCAGGTGGTCCCCACTTTATACCTGACTCACTGCATCCCACTCCTCACATCCTTACATACACTTCCAACTCCCCCCTTACTAGTCCTCCTATAATCATGACCTAGCCCCATATGCCACCTCCTCTCCCTTCACCCTCCTCTGCTCCCGCCTACCTCTTTACTGTCTCCCCCCCTTCCCAGTTAACCCATGCTAGTCCTCCCAACCAACTCCGGCTATGGCCTAATTGTACCCTTGACTTTCTCGACCTTGTATTTACTGTTCTTGGCTTATGGTTTTGATTATTTGGCACTGCTTTTTGTACAAATGTTATATGGCAACTTGCTCCTCTCTTAACCCTTGTGAAGCACTCTGATACCTTTGGGTCTAGCCAGCGCTATATAAAACTGTTTTAATAAATAAATAAAATAAAGATATAGTGAACCTATATCTCTGTAAGGGGTGCATGCACCACCTTACACAGGCTGCAGTAGCAGTCCTGTGGTGTCATTTTGGAGGGCTTTCCAGGGGTGGCACAATACTTGCTTCAGCCCCTGGTAGGCCTCTGGGGTACCTATGCCCTGGGTACATAGTATACCATATACTAGGGACTTATAAGGGCACCCCAGAATCCAATCTGAAGTGTACTTAAGGTACATGGAATCAATTTAGAGAGGAAGCAGCTAAGCTGGGGTCCTGGATAGCAGGGCCCCAGCCAGACTAAAGTCGAAAAACAGTGTATATCAGCAAAAAAAGTGGGGGTAACCATAAGAGGCAGATCCTACTCTCCTACACAACCCCCCCCAAACACAGGGACATTAAACTAACCTTGACCAGTTGAGTCTTCATGTTCTAAGTGGAAATATCTGGAGAGTCCATCTGCATTGGCATGGTTACTCCCAGGTCTATGTTCCACTGCATAGTCCATCCCCTGTAGGGAAATGGACCACCTCAAAAGTTTGGGGTTTTCACCCTTCATCTGTTTTAGCCATAAGAGGGGCTTATGGTCTGTCTGAACAATGAAGTGAGTGCCAAACAAGTATGGCCTCAGCTTCTTCAGAGCACAAACCACAGCAAAGGCCTCCCTCTCAATGGCTGACCAACGTTTCTCTCTGGGGGTCAGCCTTCTGCTTATGAAAGCTACTGGCTGATCCTGACCTTCATCATTCAACTGTGACAGTACAGCCCCTACCCCCAACTCAGATGCATCTGTTTGCACAATGAACTTTTTGGAGTAAACAGGACTCTGCAGAATGGGAACAGTGCACATGGCCTGCTTCAGGTCATCAAATGCCTTTTGACAGCTAACTGTCCACTGAACCTTTTTGGGCATTTTCTTAGAGGTTAAGTCATTCAGGGGTGTCACTATTGATCCATACCCCTTGACAAATCTTCTGTAGTACCCAGTCAGGACTAAGAAGGCTCTCACCTGAGTCTGGGTAGTTGGAGCAACCCAGTCCATGATGGTCTGGATTTTGCTCTGCAATGGTTGAACCTGGCCTCCACCCACAAGGTGGCCCAGGTACACAACCTGACTCTGTCCTATCTGGCACTTTGTGGCCTTGATAGTTAGGCCTGCCTTCTGCAGGGCCTCCAAAACATTTCTGAGGTGGACCAGGTGATCCTCCCAGGTGGAGCTAAAGACAGCAATATCATCTAGATATGCTGCACTATAGGCTTCCAGACCTGTAAGGACTGTGTTCACCAACCTCTGAAAAGTGGCAGGTGCATTTTTCAAACCAAACAGCATGACCATAAATTGGTAAAGCCCACCAGGGGTAGAAAATGCAGTTTTTGGCTTTGCATCCTCAGCTAGTCTGATCTGCCAGTAGCCAGCTGTCAGGTCAAATGTGCTTAGATACTTGGCTGAGGCCAAAGTGTCTATGAGCTCATCTGCCCTGGGGATTGGATGGGCATCAGTCCTAGTGACTGCATTGAGGCGTCTGTAGTCCACACAAAACCTCATCTCTCTCTTGCCATCTTTGGTGTGAGGTTTAGGCACCAGGACTACTGGACTAGCCCAAGGGCTATCTGAAGGCTCAATGACACCCAGTTCCAACATTTTCTGGACTTCTGTCCTGATATAGTCCCTGACCTGGTCAGGTAGCCTGTAAATCTTACTTTTAACAGGCAGACTGTCCCCAGTGTCCACTTCTTGAGTGCACCAGGTGGTCTGCCTTGGAGTCAGAGAGAACATGTGTCTGAACTGATTGAGCACCTGTCTACAATCAGTTTGCTGCTGGGCAGTGAGGCTGCCTGCCAAGGCTACACCATCTACTGACCCATCATCAGGGTTCTGTGAGAGCAGGTCAGGGAGTGGGTCACTCTCTTCCTCCTGTCCCTCATCAGTTGCCATGAGCAAGCCCATGTCAGCCCTGTCCACATATGGCTTCAGCCTGTTGACATGGAGCACCCTATGGGGGCTCCTGGGAGTTCCCAGGTCTACCAGATAGGTAACCTCTCCCTTCTGCTCAACAATTGTATGGGGGCCTCTCCACTTGTCTTGGAGGGCTGCTGGGGCCACTGGCTCCAACACCCACACCTTCTGCCCTGGATGGTAAACAGTCAGCACAGCCTTTTGGTCATGCCAGGCTTTCTGTAATTCCTGGCTAGCCTCAAGGTTTTTGGTTGCCTTTTTCATATACTCAGCCATCCTGGAGCGGAGACCAAGTACATAGTCCACTATGTCCTGTTTAGGGGGTTTGAGAGGTAACTCCCAACCTTCCTATACCAGACACAATGGACCCCTGACAGGATGGCCAAACAAAATTTCAAAAGGGCTGTAGCCAACCCCCTTTTGAGGCACCTCCCTGTATGCAAATAAAAGGCAGGGCAAGAGTATGTCCCATCTTCGCCTAAGCTTTTCTGGGAGCCCTTTAATCATGCCCTTCAAGGTTTTGTTGAACCTTTCAACTAAACCATTGCATTGTGGGTGATAGGGTGTGGTGAATTTATCAGTCACTTCACACTCCTTCCACATTGCAGTCAAGTAACTGGACATAAAGTTTGCATCTCTGTCAGATACTACCTCCTTAGGAAAGCCCACTCTTGAGAAAATTCTCAGGAGGGCCCTTGCCACCACAGGGGCTGTAGTGGTCCTAAGGGTAATGGCTTCTGGGTACCTGGTGGCATGGTTCACCACCACCAGGATAAACCTGTGCCCAGATGCTGTTTGGGGATCCATGGGACCAACTATGTCAATCCCCACTCTCTCAAAGGGAACCCCCACCACAGGTAGTGGTATCAGGGGGGCCTTTGTGGTGCCACCTGCCTTCCCACTGGCTTGGCAGGTTACACAGGAGCGACAAAACTCCATGGTGTCTTCAGACATGTGGGGCCAGTGAAAGTGAGGGACAATTTTGTCCCAAGTCTTGTTCTGGCCCAGGTGACCTGCTAAAGGAATATCATGGGCTAGTGCCAATAGAAAGCCCCTGAACTTCAGAGGTATAACCAACCTCCTGGCTGCTCCAGGCTTGGGGTCTCTACTCTCTGAGTACAGGAGTCCATCATCCCAATATATCTTATGGGTGCCACTAGCATTTCCAGCAGCTTCAGCAGCAGCTTGCTGTCTGAGGGGTTCAAGAGAGGGGCAGTTCAGCTGCTCCTGGCTCAGATCTGTCCCGGAAGGGCCCCCTGTCCCCAAGAACTCAACCTGATCAGGTTCAAGCTCCTCTGGGACAGTTCCTTCTTCAGGCCTGAGATCATCTTCCTCAAAAGACTGATCTGCTTCCTGAGCCAAGGGGGAAGGCACTGCCTTAACCCTACTGCTCCTCCTCTTGGGAGGCACCTGGTCCATTGTTCCAGAATCCCGGGCCTGTTCAGCTTTTGACATTTTGGCCTGTGACCTAGTCACAGCAAAGACATGTGCAGGGATCCCTAGCATTTCTGCATGTTTCCTGAGCTCCACCTCTGCCCAAGCTGAGGTTTCAAGATCATTGCCAAGCAAGCATTCTACTGGTAGGTCTGCACTCACCACAACCTTCTTAAGGCCAGTTACCCCTCCCCAGGAGAAGTTAACAACTGCCAGAGAATGGTCTGTTCTGACATTGCTAGCATTGGTCACTTGGTACATTTCACCAAGTATAATCTGCCCAGGATCCACAAGATCTTTTGTCACCATGGTGACACTTGCTCCTGTGTCCCTGAATGCCCAAGCCTCTTTTCCATTAATTAAAGGCTGCTGTCTGTATTTGCCCAAATATATTGGGACTCACTAAGGGGGACATATCCATGCCCCCATCACAGACTAGGACAACCTGAGTTGGCACTCTGACTAGGCCAGAGCCAATCTCAGTACTCCGGGTCAACCCTACTACACCCTTATTCTGAGTACTTCCACCACCATTTGTAGCTGCACTAGGGGGAACAGTTGCCTTAGGGGCAATGGTGGCTGGATTAGAGTCTTTGGACTTGGTGCAGTCACTTGTCCAGTGAGTTTTCTGCTTACAGATTTTGCACTATGGTTTCTTTTGGCCTTTTCCTTTACTAGATTGGGATTCCCCACCAGATACAGATTTTTGGGGACCTTGTGAAGACTTCTGGTCTTTACCCTTTTCCCCACCCTTGTCAGAGTTTTTGGAATCTTGCTTCTTCTGGTCACCACCTTGGTTCTGTACCTTCTGCCTCACCCTGGTTCTGACCCATTTGTCTGCCTTCTTTCCCAATTCTTGGGGAGAGGTCAGATCAGAGTCAACCAGGTACTGATGTAGCAACTGATTCTGACAGTTATTAAGAATCTGCTCCCTCATGATTAAATTATACAATCCTTTGAAGTCACACACCTTACTGCCAAGTAACCAGCCTTCCAGAGCCTTAGTAGCACAATCTACAAAGTCCACCCAGTCCTGTGTCTGTGCCTTTTGGGTATCTCTGAACTTTAACCTGTATTGCTCAGTGGTTATGCCAAACCCATCTATCAGTGCACTCTTCAGGACATGGTAATCATCAGCATCCTCTTCTCTTACAGTGAGGAGCTTGTCTCTACCTTTGTCTGCAAAGGAGAGCCACAAGATTGCTGCCCACTGCTCCTGGGGGACCCTCTGAACTTTACAGGCCCTTACCAGTGCAGTAATCCATTTGTGGATGTCATCCCCACTCTGGTAGGGAGGGACAATCTTGCTCAGGTTTCTATGGTCATAAGACCTTTCCCTATCCCTAGGGAAGTTGCTGCCACCATGGGACTTTAGTCCCAACTTTCTTCTTTGTCTATGAAGCTCTAGGGCCTCCCTGTCTATAGCCAACTGCTCTTTTCTGATTCTCAACTGAGCTTCCTCATACTTGAGCAGTCTCTCTTTCCTTTCATGAGAGGATTCCCTCCTATGAGAGGAAACAGAGGTCCCTACTGAGGTGTCAGAATGGTTAGATTCCTCAGAAGGAGATCTTGACCTTCTAGGCACACTCACAACTCTTCCTGGTGGGACAAAGGGGAGGCCATTCTGGTCCTCCTCCTCATCTTCAGGAGGAGCTGGATTGTCCAGGGCAAGATCATTGTCATCTTCCTGGCCAGTTTCAGAGGTCAGGTCCTGGGTTTCTTCACCCCTGGTCCCTTCCTCATCTTCTGCCCCACCCTCTCTGCCTACTCCTTCAGACCCTGTGGGACTTCTGAGATCATCCAACAGAAGCACCTCTATGAGGCATTGGGTGTTGGCACTTTTGCATGTCTTCAGCTTCCTAGTACTGCACAATGCTCTCAATTCCAAGAATGGGAGGTCATACTTGGATGGTAGAAGCCCATTGGCTTCTGGCAGGGACCCACTGGTTCCTGGCCTTGAAGACATCACTAGTGAGGTGTGGTGTATGCACTACCTACTCTAGTGTGGCCTACTAAACTCTCTTGAGTTGTAGAAAGGGTGTGCTAAACCCTTGACACACAACTCTAAGTTCAGTAGAACTTACTGTATTTCTAAGCTTGAATTTATATGTATCTGAGGTACCTTTAGTGGTTTTCAGTTAGTCACACACTTGAGATTATCTGGTAAAACAAAGGCAAGCTTGAATCCAACCGCTGCACACCAATGTGAGAAGTTGGCCTGGTATATGCTGTCCACTAGTTATAGTGGGCACCTTGCACCAGTCCAAACGACCTTTATTGATGATAGGTTTAAAGACAACCTTTATTGAAAGCTATCCTAGGGGTAGCTATGGAGAGCAGCCTTCAGGCTAAGTCTTGAAGGAGTGTTAAGCTGTTTGTTTTACCAGTTATAATCTCATGAATGACCAAATGAAAGGAGAACCACACCAGGTATATATATAAAATATATGTATTTATTACTAAACACTACCATAGTCTCTTTATGAGGCTAGAGGTCAAAGTACACAAGTTACAAGTCAAATAGCACAGTAAATTAGCACAATATACAATTAGCCCTAGGGGCGTACCAAACCATATATTAAGAAAGTGGTATAAGAACCACGACTTAAGTAGACACAAGGCCTAGAGCCTGTAGAATCGCTGGGACCCCAAGGAACCACCCAAGGTAGTGAAGCAGGGGACCCACGGGGGCCATGTGCAGTGTGTGAACACAGCCGCGAGCTCCGTTGTCGTCTATGGGAAAGTCGCGGTTAGAGTTTTAGAGTTTAAGAACACTTAGAAATGGATTAGGACCAAACCCTCTTGGACTTAGACAATTCTAGGGTCAACACCTACGGGAGCACTGGAGTACTCGAGTTACCTCACCCAGGGAAGCAGGGTGCATAGGTGTCGAATGGTGTTTGGTCGCGTCGTCGATTTCAATGGCAGCCTCCAAGGAAGTGCTGCTGCCGGGAAGATGCGAAGTGTCCGAAGAGATCCAAGCCTGGATTGGAGATGAAAAGAACCTGAAAGCAGAGGGGACAGAGTCTGGGTCACTTGCCAGTGACCAGGGGCATGATAGTCGAATGCCCACCGATGTCGGGTGCTTCAGGTGAAAGAGGTGAAGCTTGACTCTTCAGCCACGAGGACCAGGAGGCGTCAACGATGACCAGGAGCTGGATTCGAGCTGTCCCACAAAGGATGTCGAGTGCTGCAGTGTTGGTGTCCAGATTGAACACAACAAGCCTTGGCAACAGCAACCCACAAAGAAAGGAGAAAGATGTTTCTGTGCAGACCAGCAAGATCTGAGGGACTCACCACTCGGTGGGGAGTCAGGGCACGTCTGGAGCAACCAGGGAAGCCCAAAGAAAATCAGAGTTGCCTTCACAGGGACCCACCAGTCAACAGACCAGGGATCGTGAAGGAGCCTCGAGTGGAAATACAAGAAGCAGGCCCACGGAACACTCGTGGAGTGTAGGCTCACAATCTTTGGTGCAAATGGTGCTCGGGCCTGGGCTAGAAGTAACCCAAAGCAGGACTTCAAGAGACATCGAGAAATTGATGCACTAGCAAATGTGCACGGTGTCCAGGGGTTCCGGTTCCACATCACTCGTGAGGGCTGCGGGTCTCAGCTTTGCTGGGGACTCAGGTCGGCCTCTGAGAAGTCTGGAAATCCTCTTCCTGGGCTGCAATTACTTCAGAGTCCGGCAGGAGCTTTGGAGATGCAGACCGGCAATTGCTTTGTTGGTGCCTGCCAAGCAGGGGAGTCACTCCTTAACCCCAAGGGAGATTTCTTCAGTCCTCTAGTCTTTAGTAGAGCATCGAAGTTCCAGGATTTATTTGCAGAGTTTCGTCCAGGGATATCTAAAGTCCTGTTGCCAGGGTTCCTTACTTATACCTAAGAAAGGGGTTGGACTAACTCTGGGGACCCACCTATGGGAGGGTTTGGAAAGAGGGGTGGCTACACCCATTTCCTTTGTACAGTTTCACGCCAGAGCAGGGGCTGGCAGCCCCTGCAACCGGTTTGAACTGGGGTATGCACGAGGACACCAAATGTGCCCCCAGTGCAGGACTTCAAAGCACTCTTGGAGTGCACCCACCCAGCCCCAATCCACTAAGGCCTGTCTGGGAGGTGGTAACACCTCCCTGTGACAGGAAACCTATTGTCCAGGTCTCCCCTGCTGGAGTTTCGGTCAGCAGCAGGAGGCCAGACTCGTGTCTGTGGCATCCATTTTGTGATGCCAGGGCTCTGTTTAGTTGGTACCGGGTATACCGGTGCTGTCATGTCTCTCCCTCTAGAAGGGTGGGATCATACTCCCACACCAGTTACTGGTGTGGGGGTATGATTCCAAGGTGTTTGACACCAAACACAACATGTTTCCGTGCAGCCATCCCAAAGTTAGCATTTACCGCGAGGATATAATGCACTTAAGAGTATATGGTCAGGCTGCACCACAGACAACCCTGGAGAGGAGATTCCGAAGGCTGCAGGGGTGCTCTGCTCATGCATGGGCACCCTCTCACATATAACCAACCACCCTGCCTTCAGAATTGATAAGGCCTGCCATAGGGGTGACTGATAGGTTTCTATGTGCAGTAATAGGTGAGATATAGTGAACCTATATATCTGTAAGGGGTGCATGCACCACCTTACACAGCCTGCAGTAGCAGTCCTGTGGTGTCATTTTGGAGGGCTTTCCAGGGGTGGCACAATACATGCTTCAGCCCCTGGTAGGCCTCTGGGGTACCTATGCCCTAGGTACATAGTATACCATATACTAGGGACTTATAAGGGCACCCCAGAATCCAATCTGAAGTGTACTTAAGGTACATGGAATCAATTTAGAGAGGAAGCAGCTAGGCTGGGGTCCTGGATAGCAGGGCCCCAGCCAGACTAAAGTCGAAAAACAGTGTACATCAGCAAAAAAAGTGGGGGTAACCATAAGAGGCAGATCCTACTCTCCTACAGTGGGGCTTGGCTGGGCTTGGCTGGGGCTTTAAACACCCCTTCCATCCTTTGAAGGACACCCTCGAACGCCCTTGTTCTGTATAAAGGATGACTGCAGGCAATTTGGGACCCTGCTAAATGAGGGTGATGTCCCCATGTGCAACCTTCGAGTGGCAAAATCCTTAGCCTATGATAGGCTGCTTTTGAAATCGACTGAAGAGCATATGTTGTAGGATGTATCACAGCGCAAGCCGTCCACCATCTCAGAAGAAAGTAAGCATGGGAGGACATTATTTGCATAGGACAGCCCTATTCTCAGTCCAATTATTATGCTGCAATTGCCGTGTAGTGTTACTAGAGGGCAGCAGTATGAACATAAGAGCACACTGAGGCTTTTCTTCTGCTTGCTGACATACCTCTTGTTCATGTTGGTCTTGCAGGGCATATGGAGTGGAGGACTGAGATGACTGAGTGAATGAGGAATGAGGAATGGCTGGCCTGTATTTATGGAGTAGGGAGTGTGTTTGGAAGGTACCCCAAAATTACCCAGAAGGCCTGTCATTCTGTGTCCCCATCACCCTTCATAATGCACCTCCAAACCCCTTTTAATACTGCTCCCCCCAAAATCGACTGCGACCCCCCAAATCAGATAGTGTAGCGGGGGTGCAGTAAAAAAAATAATTAGGGTTCCCCACTGTCATTAACCACCCCTAATGTGGGCTAGGGAATCACTGCATGAGTGACCACAACTGGCCACACTCTGCTCTGACATCTCTTCTCTGTCCCAGGCTCCTCCTCCCCCCTCTATGAAAACCCGTTCTTTGTCCCTGGTATCCCTCCCACCTACCCTTGCACTCCCCCTACACCTATTCCCTGAGTCCACCCACCCTACACCTCACTTAACATCTGTTCCCCTTCTTTCACTCATCCCACCCCCACCAGACCCATGCTACTTACCAACCACTCTGCAATCACCATTTGCCAGGCATGACTCCACTCTTACATGGCACACGTACACACACATATTTTTCTTACCAGGCAGGCCCACCTCCAACTTACCTCTGCCGCGCCATCATCCGTCACCTGGTGCCGATCCCGGGATTTGAACGCTGGTTGTCTGGGTGGAAGTCAGGTACTTACCCACTGGACCACACTGGCTTCACTTTTAGTATCTTATCAAATCGTCCCTATATCATGGTCATCCTTTTCATGTGTAATGGAATCCACAGGCAATGACACCAGGGCCTGTATGTTGCTTATAGTTACTACTGCAAGGGTGTAGCACCCCAAGGAGCTATAACTCAATGGTAAGTCTTGTGCCTCTGATGGCACAGGCTCACACAGGACAAGGGTTTGAATCCTGCCAATGCTTTCAAAGTATCCCAAGGTGGTAAATGTTCATACAGTAGTTTTATTTTCATTTGCTAAGTTTATTTCCACTTGGAAAAACAGAGGAGAAAAGTGACCCCTCTTTTTGGCCTTCTGCCATACAGTACTTTTATTTTCATTTGCTAAGTTTATTTCCACTTGGAAAAACAGAGGAGAAAAGTGGCCCCTCTTTTTGGCACGTGCACCCCAAAATGACAACTCTTTTCCCCCATGACCTCCTACCAACCCCCCTTTTTCTCAAGTAGGTGCAATAGAGACAAAGCCTTATCTTCGTTTATCAATGTATTCATTCTTTGCCCTTGAAATTCGGTGTATTGTAGGGCGCAAATGAGGCCTCGGGGCTTATAACTGAGCACAAGAATGCAAGGAAGATGCTACACTGATAGTAAATTAGGTTGGATGGTGGTGATTTTTCATTTTGGTGTGAGGCAAATTCTAAAATCAGGGGTTTGGTGCCTGTGAGGTTGGCTATGAATAAAGCTGAAGTATGAGCTATGGCTAATGAAATGATGGGTAAAGTTTCAGGCAAGTGAAACTCCCTTTATTAGGTGCAATAAGAAGCTAGAAAGGTTGTTTTCTTCAAGAGGCAGAAAAGGGCAGTTAGGCCTTTTCTTCAGCAGGTCTGAATCATGCCTGCTGCTGCAGCAGGTGAAGGGATGGAGCATCACAGTACAACATGGGGTGGGGCTTGGCTGAGCTTGGCTGGGGCTTTAAACACCCCTTCCATCCTTTGAAGGACACCCTCGAACACCCTTGTTCTCTATAAAGGATGACTGCAGGCAATTTGGGACCCTGCTAAATGAGGGTGATGTCCCCATGTGCAACCTTCGAGTGGCAAAATCCTTAGCCTAAGATAGGCTGCTTTTGAAATCGGCTGAAGAGCATATGTTGTAGGATGTATCACAGCGCAAGCCGTCCACCGTCTCAGAAGAAAGTAAGCATGGGAGGACATTATTTGCATAGGAGAGCCCTCTTCTCAGTCCAATTATTATGCTGCAATTGCCGTGTAGTGTTACTAGAGGGCAGCAGTATGAACATAAGAGCACACTGAGGCTTTTCTTCTGCTTGCTGACATACCTCTTGTTCATGTTGGTCTTGCAGGGCATATGGAGTGGAGGACTGAGATGACTGAGTGAATGAGGAATGAGGAATGGCTGGCCTGTATTTATGGAGTAGGGGGTGTGTTTGGAAGGTAACCCAAAATTACCCAGAAGGCCTTTCATTCAGTGTCCCCATCACCCTTCATAATGCACCTCCAAACCCCTTTTAATACTGCTCCCCCAATATCGACTGCCACCCCCCAAATCAGATAGTGTGGCGGGGGTGAGTAAAAAAGAAATTAGGGTTCCCCACCATAATTAATCACCCCTAATGTGGGCTAGGGAACCACTGCATGAGTGACCACAACTGGCCCCACTCTGCTCTGACATCTCTTCTCTGTCCCAGGCTCCACCTCCCCCCTCTATGACAACCCGTTCTTCGTCCCTGGTATCCCTCCCACCTACCTACCTTTGCAATCCCCCTACACATATCCCCTGAGTCCACCCACCCTACACTCCAACTCACTTAACACCTGTTCCCCTTCTTTCACCTGTCACTGATCCTGCCCCCCCTTCTCAGTCCAATTATTATGCTGCAATTGCCGTGTAGTGTTACTAGAGGGCAGCAGTATGAACATAAGAGCACACTGAGGCTTTTCTTCTGCTTGCTGACATACCTCTTGTTCATGTTGGTCTTGCAGGGCATATGGAGTGGAGGACTGAGATGACTGAGTGAATGAGGAATGAGGAATGGCTGGCCTGTATTTATGGAGTAGGGGGTGTGTTTGGAAGAGTAACCCAAAATTACCCAGAAGGCCTTTCATTCAGTGTCCCCATCACCCTTCATAATGCACCTCCAAACCCCTTTTAATACTGCTCCCCCAATATCGACTGCCACCCCCCAAATCAGATAGTGTGGCGGGGGTGAGTAAAAAAGAAATTAGGGTTCCCCACCATAATTAATCACCCCTAATGTGGGCTAGGTAACCACTGCATGAGTGACCACAACTGGCCCCACTCTGCTCTGACATCTCTTCTCTGTCCCAGGCTCCGCCTCCCCCCTCTATGACAACCCGTTCTTCGTCCCTGGTATCCCTCCCACCTACCTACCTACCCTTGCAATCCCCCTACACATATCCCCTGAGTCCATCCACCCTACACTCCAACTCACTTAACACCTGTTCCCCTTCTTTCACCTGTCACTGATCCTGCCCCGACCAGACCCATGCTACTTACCAACCACTCTGCAATCACCATTCGCCAGGCATGACTCCACTCTTACATGGCACACGCACATTTTTCTTACCAGGCAGGCCCACCTCCAACTTTCCTCTGCTGCACCATCATCCGTCACCTGGTGCCGATCCCTGGATATGAACGCTGGTTGTCTGGTTGGAAGGCAGGAACTTACCCACTGGACCACACTGGCTTCCCTTTTAGTATCTTATCAAATCGTCCCTATATCATGGTCAACCTTTTCATGTGTAATGGAATCCACAGGCAATGACACCAGGGCCTGTATGTTGCTTATAGTTACTACTGCAAGGGTGTAGCACACCAAGTAGCTATAGCTCAATGGTAAGTCTTGTCCCTCTGATGGCACAGGCACACACAGGACAAAGGTTTGAATCCTGCCAATGCTTTCAAAGTATCCCAAGGTGGTAAATGTTCATACAGTACTATTTTTTTCATTTGCTAAGTTTATTTCCACTTGGAAAAAACAGAGGAGAAAAGTGGCCCCTCTTTTGGCACGTGCGCCCCAAATTAACAAATCTTTTCCCTCATGACCTCCTACCAACCCCCCTTTTTCTCAAGTAGGTGCAATAGAGACAAAGCCTTATCTTCCTTTATCAATGTATTCATTCTTTGCCCTTGAAATTCGGTGTAATGTAGGGCGCAAATGAGGCCTCGGGCTTATAACTGAGCACAAGAATGCAAGGAAGATGCTACACTGATAGTAAATTAGGTTGGATGGTGGTGATTTTTCATTTTGGTGTGAGGCGAATTCTAAAATCAGAGGTTTGGTGCCTGTGAGGTTGGCTATGAATAAAGCTGCAGTATGAGCTATGGCTAATGAAATGATGGGTAAAGTTTGAGGCAAGTGAAACTCCCTTTATTAGGTGCAATAAGAAGCTAGAAAGGTTGTTTACTTCAAGAGGCAGAAAAGGGCAGTCAGGCCTTTGCTTCAGGAGGTCTGAATCATACCTGCTGCTGCAGCAGGTGAAGGGATGAAGCATCACAGTACAATATGGGGTGGGGCTTGGCTGAGCTTGGCTGGGGCTTTAAACACCCCTTCCATCCTTTGAAGGACACCCTCGAACACCCTTGTTCTGTATAAAGGATGACTGCAGGCAATTTGGGACCCTGCTAAATGAGGGTGATGTCCCCATGTGCAACCTTCGAGTGGCAAAATCCTTAGCCTAAGATAGGCTACTTTTGAAATCGACTGAAGAGCATATGTTATAGGATATATCACAGCGCAAGCCGTCCACCGTCTCAGAAGAAAGCAAGCATGGGAGGACATTATTTGCATAGGACAGCCCTCTTCTCAGTCCAATTATTATGCTGCAATTGCCGTGTAGTGTTACTAGAGGGCAGCAGTATGAACATAAGAGCACACTAAGGCTTTTCTTCTGCTTGCTGACATACCTCTTGTATATGTTGGTCTTGCAGGGCATGTGGAGTGGAGGACTGAGATGACTGAGGGAATGAGGAATGAGGAATGGCTGGCCTGTGTTTATGGAGTAGGGGGTGTGTTTGGAAGGTACCCCAAAATTACCCAGAAGGCCTGTCATTCTGTGTCCCCATCACCCTTCATAATGCACCTCCAAACCCCTTTTAATACTGCTCCCCCAAAATCGACTGCCACCCCCCAAATGAGATATTGTAGCAGGGGTGCTGTAAAAAATAAATTAGGGTTCCCCACCATAATTAATCACCCCTAATGTGAGCTAGGGAACCACTGCATGAGTGACCACAACTGGCCCCACTATGCTCTGACATCTCTTCTCTGTCCCAGGCTCCTCCTCCCCCCTCTATGACAACCCTAATAAAGGAAGTTTCACTTGCCTTAAACTTTACCCATCATTTCATTAGCCATAGCTCATACTGCAGCTTTATTCATAGCCAACCTCACAGGCACCAAACCCCTGATTTCAGAGATCGGCTCACACCAAAATGAAAAATCACCACCATCCAACCTAATTTACAATCAGTGTAGCACCTTCCTCGCATTCTTGTGCTCAGTTGTAAGCCCCGAGGCCACATTTGCGCGCTACAATACACCGAATTTCAAGGAGAAAGAATGAATACATTGATAAAGGAAGATAAGGCTTTGTCTCTATTGCACCTACTTGAGAAAAAGGGGGTTTGGTAGAAGGATATGAGGGGAAAGATTTGTAATTTTGGGGCGCGCAAAACTAAATAGAGGGGCCACTTTTCTCTTCTGTTTTTCCAAGTGGAAATAAACTTAGGAAATGAAAATAAAAGCACAACATGAACATTTACCACCTTGGCATATTTTGAAAGCATTGGAAGGATTCAAACCGTTGTCTTGTATGAGCCTGTGCCATTAAAGACACAAGACTTACCATTGAGCTATATTTCCTTGGTGTTCTTGACCCTTGCAGTAGTAACTATAAGCAACATACAGGCCCTGGTGTCACTGCCTGTGGATTCCATTACACATGAAAAGGATGACCATGATATAGGGACGATTTGATAAGATACTAAAAGGGAAGCCAGTGTGGTCCAGTGGGTAGGTTCCTGACTTCCACCCAGACAACCAGCGTTCAAATCCCAGGATCAGCACAAGGTGACGGATGATGGCGCAACAGAGGTAAGTTGGAGGTGGGCCTGCCTGGTACGAAAAATGTGTGAGTGTGTGTGCGAGTGCCGTGTTAGAGTGGAGTTATGCTTGGCAAATGATGATTGCAGAGTGGTTGGTATGTAGCATGTGCCTGGTGAGAGCAAGGGATGGGCTCAGGAGTGAATTGAAGTGGAGTGTAGGGTAGGTGGACTCAGGGGATAGGTGTAGGAGGAGTGCACGGGTAGGTAGGTGGGATACCAGGGACAAAGAAGGAGGTCAGGGAAGAGGAACCTGGGACAGAGAAGAGGTGTCAGAGCAGATTGGGGCCTGATGGGGGCACTCATGCAGTGGTTCCCTAGCCCACATGAGGGGCGATTACATAGGGTGGGGAACCCCAATTGTTTTTTACTGCTCCCCCGCTACGCTATCTGATTTGGGGGGTGGCAGTTGAATTTGTTGGAGCAGTATTAAAAAGGGTTTGGGGGTACATTATGAATTGTGATGGGGGCACAGAATGACATGCCTTTTGGGTAATTTTGGGGTGGCTACCCATAGTTTTTATTGCTCCCCTTCTCCATTGTGGGGTGCACCACAAAAGGATAGGGCAACAGGGGGGATAGGGGGGAAATAGGTTTGTGACAGTTTCTATTACCAACCACAAGGGGGCACCATACAATCCTTCTGCGGTTATGGTATTGAAAGGTACAACAAGGAGAATATGGGGGTATTTTTGCCTGCAGGGCTCCCCAAGATTTTACTGCCACCCTTCCCCTCCGTGCGGCATGGTATAGGGACGCTTGGGAAATTTCTATTGAAAACAGACAGTATAGGGATTCCCGCTATGAAATCTGAGAGCACAAACGTTTGCTAAATAAAGGGTTACGGTGGAACAGACGAATGAGGAAGGGAAAGGGTACCTGTGGCAATTGGTTGGAAGAGTCATAGAGAATAATCATGGCATGCAAATAGGCAGCAGTGCATGTATTGGCAGTGTCTGTAGAGAGTTTGGTGTGCTCTTCAAATTATTTGTCCTCCTTATGTGTGGTATGATCCATAGAGGGAAGGCCAGAACCTTCCTGTCAGGCAGAACATGTATTCATGATTTAAAGAAGTGTAGTCTGGGTGTGCTGAGAGGGCCTGTACAGAGCGGTAAGTGCCTGTATACCCGAGTAATGTGCATCCAACCGGTCACTTGAGAATGAACAGTGACAGAAGCAGCTGGGTTACCGACGGAATGTAAATGGAGGGCACATAGGGTGGGTGTTTGTCTTCACTCAAAGGATTGAAGCGTGGTTGGCGCACTAGCAAAGCTGGGTACCAGGAGAAAACATTTGAGGGTTAATGAGATGGTGGTATCCAGAGGTCAAATAAGGTATCAGAGACACAGAGGTATGAGGATGCTGGTCCAACAGTGAGGGGTAGTCAAAAGTCCCAGCTAACGATTTCTGTCCAACCGTGACCAAATGTTGTGCAGCTTGGCTCCCTCTGTAACTTTTCCCCAGTATCTCTCTATCCTGCAGATGAATGACGCAAGCTTCCCAATGTTTTTCTTGGCCTTATAACCCCAAAGGAGTGCCTGACATTTCTGGATTAAGGATACTCCCAAAGGGTGCCCTACTGACATTCTCTGAAAAACCTCACTAACCATGCATATTTATGCACCAAACATGGCAAATCCTTACATCTGCAAAGCATGATATCGCACTTGTCAGCTTTGAAGTGGTGTAAGTGTTTTTATTTGAGGGAGATATTCATCTCTGCTTCCTCTCCCATCTGAGGACTATGAAGCTGCTGTTCCTCTCTCACACGTCCCTTCAAAGAGACAAGTGACACACTCACTCAATCACCCAGCAAACACGTATGCTCTGGCACTTTCATCTTGCTGTTTACCTTCCAAACATTCCCCCTTTTCCACAAATTTAGGCCAGCCATTCCTCATTACTCATTCACTCAGTCGTCTCATTCCTCCACTCCATATACACTGCAAGACCAACATGAACAAGAGCTATATCAGCAAGCAGAAGAAAAGCCTTGGTGTGCTCTTATTTTCATACTGCTGCCCTCTAGTAACGCTACATGGCAATTGCAGCATAATAATTGGACTGAAAAGAGGGCTGTCCTATGCAAATAATATCCTCCCATGCTTTCTTTCTTCTGAGACGGTGGACGGCTTGCGCTGTGATACATCCTCCAACATATGCTCTTCAGCCGAATTCAAAAGCAGCCTATCTTCAGCTAAGGATTTTGGGCCAGATGTATCAAAGAATAGTTTTGCGATTTTTTAGAGAATCGCTATTTGAAAATCGCAAAACTATTCTTCACAGGTGCAGGGGAAGCCTCCCCGGGCACGCGGGACCCGGTCCCGGGCACCCTGCCACGCAGCAGGACCGAGGACGGAGCCCGGGGTGGGGAGGCCGCCCTCCCCAGGGGCCCCGTTCGGAGCTCCTGAACCCAGCCAAGCAGTGGGAGGCTCCCCGGGCACGATGGAACCCCGTCTCGGGCCTTTGGCAGAGCGGCAGGCCGATGGACGGGGCCCAGGGCTGGAGCACCCGACCCGGGGTCTGGCGGGGCCACTGGACCCAGCCGCGGCTCCCTGGCCTGGGTGCACAGAGGCAGCCTCCAGGGGCCTGCGGGACCCCGTCCCGGGCACCCTGCCACGCGGTAGGCCCGAGGACGGAGCCCAGGGTGGGGAGGGTGCCCTCCCCGGGGACCTCAGGAGGGTGAGTCTCCCCAGGCCCGGCGGAACCCCGTCTCATGCCCCCTGGTGGAGCGGCAGGCTGGGAGACTGAGCCCGTGGCCCCCGGACCCCGTCGGGGCTCCCGGGCACAGGGGATGCCTCCTCGTGCCCGCGGGCCCCATCCCGGGCGCCAAGCCACACGTTTGTCCAAGGGACGGAGCCCCGGCTTGGGGGACATCCTGGTCCATCCAGATGCGGGCTGAGGACCGCCTGTCCGAGAGGGGTTCCGGAGTACCCTGTCCCTAGTAATCCGGAGGAAGGGTACCCCCCCTTTCTGGTAACCCGTGCGCACCATGAGACTGAGGGGACCCAAGTCACGGACGCGCCCAACCTCCTGGAGCCCTGGATGGGATCGGGGAGGCAAATGAGCCCTCATAGGGACTTCCAGGGCAGCCCGGCCATCTGGTCGACCCATTGGAAAGCATTGCGCGCGACCAGATGGCTGAGGGGATTGGCGCGACATAGATGGCCGAGGGGATAGGCGCGACCAGATGGCCGAGGTGATAGGCCAAGCAGGGGAGGCTCGCTGGGCACAACGGAACCCCCGTCTCTGGCCTTTGGCAGAGCGACAGGCCGGGGGACGGGGCCCAGGGCTGCAGCAACTGACCCGGGGGTGCCCCTGGACCCAGCCGGGGCTCCCAGGCCCGGACGCTCGGGGGAAGCCTCCCCGGCCCTGCGGGAGCCCGTCCCGGGCACCCTGTCACTTGGCAGGCCCGAGGACGGAGCCCAGGTTGGGGAGGCCGCCCTCCCCAAGGGCCCCAGCCGGAGCTCCTGAATCCAGCCAAGCAAGGGGAGGTTCCCCGTGCACAACGGAACACCGTCCCGGGGCTTTGGCAGAGCGGCAGGCCGGGGGACGTGGCCCAGAGCCGGAGCACCTGAACCGGGGCACGACGGGGCCCCTGGACCCAGCCTGGGCTCCCAGGCCTAGAGGCACAGGGGAAGCCTCCCCGGGCCCACCGGACACCATCCCGGGTACCCTGCCACGCAGCAGGACCGAGGACAGAGCCAGGGGTGGGGAGGCCGCCCTCCCCAGGGCCCTCAGGGGCCCCGGCCGGAGCTCCTGAACCCACCCAAGCAAGGGGAGGCTCCCCGGGCACAACGGAACCCCGTCCCGGGGCTTTTGCAGAGCGGCAGGCTGGGGGACGCGGCCCAGGGCCGGAGCACCCGACCCGGGGCCCGACGGGGCCCCTGGACCCAGCCATGGCTCCCAGAGGCGCAGGGGAACCCTCCCCGGGCTCACCGGACACCATCCCAGGCACCCTGCCACGCAGCAGGACTGAGGACAGAGCACGGGGTGGGGAGGCTGCCCTCCCCGGGGCCCTCAGGGGCCCCAGCCAGAGCTCCTGAACCTAGCCAAACAAGGGGAGGGTCCCCGGGTACAACAGAACCCCGTCCCGGGGCTTTGGCAGAGCAGCAGGCTGGGGGACGCGGCCCAGGGCCGGAGCACCTGACCCGGGGCCCGATGGGGCCCCTGGACCCAGCCGGGGCCCCTGGACCCAGCTGGGGCTCCCAGGCCCAGAGGCGCAGGGGAAGCCTCCCCGGGCCCACGGGACCCTGTCCCGGGTACCCTGCCACGCGGCAGGACCGAGGACAGAGCCCGGGGTGGGGAGGCCGCCCTCCCCGGGGCCCTCAGGGGCACTGGCCGGAGATCCTGAACCCAGCCAAGCAAGGGGAGGGTCCCCGGGCACAAAGGAACCCCGTCCCCGTCCCTTGGCAGAGCGGTAGGCCGGGGGACAGGGCCCAGGGCCGGAGCACCCGACCTGGGGCCCGGAGGGGCCCCTGGACCCAGCCGGGGCTCCCGGGCCCAGAGGCGCAGGGGAAGCCTCCCCGGGCCCACTGGACCCCGTCCCGGGCACCCTGCCACGCGGCAGGACAGAGGACGGAGCCCGGGGTAGGGAGGCCGCCCTCCCCGGGGCCCTCAGGGGCCCCGGCCGGAGATCCTGAACTCAGCCAAGCAAGGGGAGGGTCCCCGGGCACAACGGAACCCCGTCCCCATCCCTTGGCAGAGCGGCAGGCCGGGGGACGGGGCCCAGGGCCGGAGCACCCGACCCGGGTCCCGGAGGGGCCCCTGGACCCAGCAGGGGCTCCCGGGCCCAAAGGCGCAGGGGAAGCCTCCCCGCGCCTTCGGGACCCCATCCCGGGCACCCTGCCACGCGGCAGGACCGAGGATGGAGCCCGGGGTGGGGAGGCCGCCCTCCCCGGGACCCTCAGGGGCCCCGGACGGAGCTCCTGAACCCAGCCAAGCGAGGGGGGCTCCCCGGGCACGACGGAACCCCATCTCGGTCCCTTGGCATAGCGGCAGGCCAGAGGACAGGGCCCAGGGCTGGAGCACCCGACCCAGGGCCCGGAAGGGCCCCTGGACCCAGCCGGGGCTCCCGGGCCCAGAGGCGCAGGGGAAGCCTCCCCGGGCCCACGGGACCCCGTCCCGGGCACCTTGCCACGCGGCAGGACCGAGGACGGAGCCCGGGGTGGGGAGGTCGCCCTCCCTGGGACCCTCAGGGGCCCCGGACAGAGCTCCTGAACCCAGCCAAGCGAGGGGGGCTCCCCGGGCACGACGGAACCCCATCACGGTCCCTTGGCATAGCGGCAGGCCGGAGGACAGGGCCCAGGGCTGGAGCACCCGACCCAGGGCCCGGAGGGGCCCCTGACCCAGCCGGGGCTCCCGGGCCCAGAGGCGCAGGGGAAGCCTCCCCGGGCCCACGGGACCCCGTCCCGGGCACCTTGCCACGCGGCAGGATGGAGGACGGAGCCCGGGGTGGGGAGGCCGCCCTCCCCGGGACCCTCAGGGGCCCCGGACGGAGCTCCTGAACCCAGCCAAGCGAGGGGGGCTCCCCGGGCACGACGGAACCCCGTCTCGGACCTTTGGCATAGCGGCAGGCCAGGGGACAGGGCCCAGGGCTGGAGCACCCGACCCGGGGCCCGGAGGGGCCCCTGGCCCCAGCCAGGGCTCCCGGGCCCAGAGGCACGGGGGAAGGCTCCCCGGGCCCACGGGACCCCGTCCCGGGCACCCTGCCACGCGGCAGGACCAAGGACGGAGCCCGGGGTGGGGAGGCCGCCCTCCCTAGGGCCCTAAGGGGCCCCGGACGGAGCTCCTGAACCCAGCCAAGCGAGGGTGGTCCCCGGGCACGACGGAACCCCATCTCGGACCTTTGGCATAGCGGCAGGCCGAGGGACGGGGCCCAGGGATGGAGCACCCGACCCGGAGCCCGGAGGGGCCCCTGGACCCAGCCGGGGCTCCCGGGCCCAGAGGCACAGGGGAAGCCTCCCCGGGCCCACGGGACCCCATCCCGGGCACCCTGCCACGCGGAAGGACCGAGGACGGAGCCCGGGGTGGGGAGGCCGCCCTCCCCGGGGCCCTCAGGGGCCTCGGACGGAGCTCCTGAACCCAGCCAAGCGAGGGGGGCTCCCCGGGCACGACGGAACCCCGTCTCGGAGCTTTGGCATAGCGGCAGGCCGGGGGACGGGGCCCAGGGCCGGAGCACCCGACCCGGGGGCCCGACGGGGCCCCTGGAACCAGCCGGGGCTCCCAGGCCCAGAGGCACAGGGGAAGCCTCCACGGGCCCACGGGACCATGTCCCGGGCACCCTGCCATGCGGCAGGACCGAGGACGGAGCCCGGGGTGGGGAGGCCGCCCTCCCCAGGGCCCTCAGGAGCCCCTGACGGAGCTCCTGAACCCAGCCAAGCGAGGGTGCTCCCCGGGCATGATGGAACCCCGTCTCGGACCTTTGGCATAGCGGAAGGCCGGGGAACGGGGCCCAGGGCTGGAGCACCCGACCCGGGGCCCGGAGGGGCCCCTGGACCCAGCCGGGGCTACCGGGCCCAGAGGTGCAGGAGAAGCCTCCCCGGGCCCACGGGACCCCGTCCCGGGCACCCTGCCATGCAGCAGGACTGAGGACGGAGCCCGGGGTGGGGAGGTCACCCTCTCTGGGGCCCTCGGGGGCCCCGGACGGAGCTCCTGAACCCAGCCAAGCGAGGGGGGCTCCCCGGGCACGACGGAACCCCGACTCGGGACCTTTGGCATAGCGGCAGGCCGGGTGACGGGGCCCAGGGCTGGAGCACCCGACCCGGGGCCCGGAGGGGCCCCTGGACCCAGCCGGGGCCCCTGGACCCAGCCGGGGCTACCGGGCCCAGAGGCGCAGGGGAAGCCTCCCCGGGCCCACAGGACTCTGTCCCGGGCACCCTGCCACACGGCAGGACTGAGGACGGAGCCCGGTGTGGGGAGGCCGCCTTCCCCGGGGCCCCTGGGAGCCCCTGAACCCAGCCGAGCAGGGGGAGGCTCCCCGGGCACGACAGAACCCCGTCCCGGGCCTTTGGTGGGGCGGCAGGCCGGGGGACGGGGCCCAGGGCTGGAGCACCTGACCCGGGGCCCGGCGGGGCCCCTGAACCCTGCTGGGGCTCCCGGAGCAAAGGGGCAGCCTCCCCGGGCCCACAAGACCCCGTCCCGGGCACCCTGCCACGCGGCAGGACCGAGGACAGAGCCCGGGGTGGGGAGGCCGCCCTCCCCAGGGCCCCTGGGAGCCCCTGAACCCAGCCGAGCAGGGGGAGGGTCCCCGGGCCAGAGGGACCTTGTCCGGGGCATCCAGCCACACGGCTGGCCCGGGGACAGACCCCAGGCTGGGGCAGCATCCTGGCCCGTCCAGCTGATGGCTGAGGACCGCTAGGCCGAGATGGGTTCCGGAGTACCCTGTCACTAGTAATCCGGAAGAAGGCTACCCCCCCTTTCTGGTAACCCGTGCGCACCGCAAGACTGACCCTAGGCACGGACGCGCCCGACCTCCTGGAGCCCTGACTGGGATCGGGGAGGCAAATGAGCCCTCATCGGGACTTCCAGGCCGGCCCGGCCATCTGGTCTCCCCATTGGAAAGCATCGCGTGCGACCAGATGGACGAGGGGATAGGTGCAACCAGATGGCCGGGACCGAAAGGACGCCCATCTGCCCGCCCCCGAGCCTTTGCGGAAGGGCTCCCGCCTGCCCTTGCAGGGCTTGGGGGCTCCGCTTCCCGGGGGCTCGGGGACCCCGGCCGGGCTTTGGGCACGGGGAGGCCCGCAGGAGCTCTCGGGGCCCTGACTCCCAGGGGAGGACTGCCCAGGACCCGTGGAGCCCGTCCCGGGCACTTTGCTTCGCCGCGTGCCAGAGGAGGGAGCCCCGGACGCTGGGGAGGTGTTGTCCGGGCCCAGCCCGTCTGGTCCCCGGCTGGGAACCTCCAGTCCGGGAGGGGTGTTACCGGAGTACCCTGTCCCCAGTAATCCGGAGGAAAACACCCCCCTTTCTTGTAATCCGTGCGCACAGGGTGACAGAGGGGACCCAAGGCGCGAACGTACCCGACCTCCTGGAGCCCTGGCTGGGATCGGGGAGGCAAATGAGCCCTCATCGGGAATTCCACGCCGGCCCGGCCATCTGGCCTTCCCCATTGGAAAGCATCGCGTGCGACCAGATGGCCGAGGGGATAGGTGCGACCAGATGGCCGGGACCGAAAGGATGCCCATCTGCCCGCCCCTGAGCCTTCGCGGTAGGGCTCCCGCCTGCCCTTGCAGGGCTCGGGGGCTCCGCTTCCCGGGGGCTCGGGGACCCCGGCCGGGCCTTAAGCGCGGGGAGGCCCGCAGGAGCTCTCGGGGCCCGGACTCCCGGGGGAGGACTGCCCAGGACCCGTGGAGCCCGTCCCGGGCACTTTGCCACGCCGCGGGCCCGGAGGAGGGAGTACCGGACGCTGGGGAGGTGTTGTCCGGTCCCAGCCCATCTGGTCCCCCGGCTGTGAACCTCCAGTCCGGGAGGGGTGTCCCGGAGTACCCTGTCCCCTAGTAATCCGGAGGAAAAACACCCCCCTTTCTTATAATCCGAGCGCACAGGGTGACAGAGGGGACCCAAGGCGCGAATGTACCCGACCTCCTGGAGCCCTGGCTGGGATCGGGGAGGCAAATGAGCCCTCATCTGGACTTCCAGGCCGGCCCAGCCATCTGGTCGCCCCATTGGAAAGCATTGCATGCGACCAGATGGCCGAGGGGATAGGTGCCACCAGATGGCCGGGACCGAAAGGATGCCAATCTGCCCGCCCCGAGCTTTCGCCCTGAGAGCCTCCCCGGGTCCCGATGGACCCCCCGTGCCCAGCGCCTGGACCCTCGGCCGGCTTGCAGGATGGGGAGGGGGGCCCCAGTCCCATTTCCAGTCCCAGCTTCCGAACACTAGGCCAGGACTGGGAGAGCCTCCCCGGGCCTCGGGTGGAACCACTCCTGTCCCCAGCCACCGGACACTCGGCCTGCTTGCCGGACGGGGGTCTCCCACACCCCAGGGCCTGCCGGACGGAGCTCAAGCCCTGGTCCTGCCGGACGGAGCTCAAGCCCTGGGCCCAGGTCCCAGTCCCAGCTTCCGAACACTAGGCAAGGCCTGGGAGAGCCTCCCCGGGCCCCGATGGACCCCCGTGCCCAGTGCCCAGACCCTGGGCTGGCTTGCAGGATGGGGGGCTCCCACGCCCCAGGGCCCGCAGGACGGAGCTCAAGCCCCGGGCCCGGTCCCAGTTCCAGCTTCCGAACCCTAGGCCAGGACGGGGGGAGAGCCTCACCGGGCCTCGATGGACCCTCTGTCCCCAGCGCCCGGACTCTGGGCTGGCTTGCAGGACGGGGGGCTCCCGTACCCCGGGGCCCGCCGGACGGAGCTCAAGCCTCAGGCCCGGTCCCTGCTTCTGACACCCAGCCAGGCTGGAGAGAGCCTCCCCGGGCCCCGGTGGACCCAGGTCCCCAGCACCCAGACCCTCGGCTGGCTTGCAGGATGAGGGGGCTCACGCACCCCATGGCCTGCCGGACGGAGCTCAAGCCCCGGGCCCGGTACCTGCTTCCAACACCCAGCCAGGCCGGGGGGGAGCCTCCCCGGGCCCCGATGGACCCTCTGTCCCCAGCACCCAGACCCTCGGCTGGCTTGCAGGACGGGGGGCTCACGCACCCCATGGCCTGCCGGATGGAGCTCAAGCCCCGGGCCCGGTCCCTGCTTCCAACACCCAGCCAGGCCGGGGGGGATCCTCCCCGGGCCCCGATGGACCCTCTGTCCCCAGCACCCGGACCCTCGGCTGGCTTGCAGGACGGGGGGGCTCACACACCCCATGGCCTGCCGGACGGAGCTCAAGCCCCGGGCCCGGTCCCTGCTTCCAACACCCATTCAGGCTGGGGGGAGTCTCCCCGGGCTCCGATGGACTCTCTGTCCACAGCACCCAGACCCTGGGCCGGCTTGCAGGACGGGGGGGCTCCAGCACCCCATGGCCTGCCGGACAGAGCCCAAGCCCTGGGCCCGGTCCCTGCTTCTGAACCCTAGCCAGGCCGGGGAGAGCCTCCCTTGGCCCCAATGAACGCCAAGACCCTCGGCTGGCTTGCATGACGGTGGGGCTCCCGCACCCCGGGGCCCGCCGGACGGAGCTCAAGCCCCAGGCCCGGGACCAGCTTCCGAACCCTAGCCAGGCCGGGGAGAGACTCCCCGGACCCCGGTGGACCCCCTGTCCCCAGCACCCGGACCCTCGGCTGGAAC